>RAHM01000010.1:7800868-8081228 GCA_003713295.1 Parotia lawesii
AGAGAAGAAAAGGAAAGAGTGAGACCTTCTGTGCAAGTGATTAGGGTACATGCCTAAGGCATGTGGCATCAGAAAATTTCTAGCCAAAAGGCATTAAACAGTGGGTGTATAAAATGCATAAGTAGCTCACTGAACCTGCAGTATGCTTAAAACCCTTTGCTGYGTAGAAACCCATGAGCAAAACTCTGAACACACTTTTTCACTGTTGAGCAATCAGCTTTCCTTTGCTACAGGCAAGATGCACAGCCACCTGGATCCACTAGTGTCTCATTTCCCCACAGTGACATCTTCATGGAACTTTGTCTTCAGGCACTCACAGTTTTGAAAACAGCTCTCCTAATGGCACATACAAAAATCAGTCTTCACACAGGGCCARATTCTGACCCTGACCAAAGCAGTAATCCACACACTTAGGTTCACAAGCACTGTTTATGCACTCAGTATCCAGCCCATAAAACCAGTGTTAGTACTTAAGCACTGAAATGCAGTCACTGCAACAGCCTTACATAGTTATCTAAAGAAAATAAAAACTGCATATTGCTTACAGCAAAGGGGAGAACGTGTTTGCAACAGTTATACTTGTGTGCTGGCAGTATGAGAAGGCTGAATAGCACATTTGATGAATAAGAACTCTATTTAAGAAACAGTGTATTCTAGTTTACTAATCTGTGTGAGAGTGAAATTGTGGGAACAAAAATATTATGCTAATGTGAAACCACTTCAAGAAAGAAATCAGAAAATATGTGTAGTTCATCTTCCACCCAGGGAAATGAAAGCATGAGAACAAGCACTAACTTTTTGCAGAGACAGCTGATGTTGGTGTAAATCACTCACACATTAGTATGTTATTTTCATTTAGTTATGTACTGAGCTGGTTTTGTAGCCTATGATTCCTGCTCAAATCTATTTAACAGTAATAGCCGTGAGCTTTGCTACTCTTCAGAAATACAGTACAATGGAATTATTCTAGTGCTGCAAAATGGCTCATTCTTACTCCACAAATGACTTCTACGTGCACTAAATCACGCTGCATTAAAAAGAGCTGATGAAAAGAGCAACATCTCTTCCTCTTCTGTTTCTGCCTCGAAAAGAAGAGAAGGAGAGGGGAAGGGGAGGAGATGTGAAGTAAAGCTGTGGTTTTCAAGATTTGCACTTGCATTTCAGGATTTATATTCTACCCACCTGATCTTAGTCAGAAGTAATTATACCTACTTGATTGTGAAAAAAGAAGTCAGAAATTTTTAAGGGGGATTTAAGTGCTAAGTAGAAGAGTTTATTCCATTCCTTTGGCTGACTCCAGTAAAGTTCCAAGGGACTTAGGAAGAAGATTCTGGACTAGCAAAAAAAAAAAATTAGTCTTGAACTTTGTACAATTTGGTTGAGATAACAAACTGTACCTAGATTTATAGCAGTGATAGCTACATCAATCTGGGTCAAAATGCTTCCTACAAGTAGAAGTATTTTCCACTTTTACATGAATTTTTAAGTTGCTGTTAAATTTAACAAGGTACTTCAGATATCAGATAGAGGAAATGTAGAGTGGAAGAGGACAAAGTAAATTTTAATTTTCTTTAATCCTCTTCATTTAGTTTATTAATCTTCATGGAAATAATTTTCAGGTGTATGCATTACCTCTGGAAAAAAAAAAAAGGGGGGGGGGAGTATTAAAAGCTCCCATCATACTTTCTTATCCCTCAGAGACAGAAGTTCCCACAGTGCTGGATAGTACGGAAGAGATCAGGCAGAGAGAGGGGCTGGCCTCATTACAGGCTCCCTTTCTCCCTCCAGAATCTGGATGAAACCAAACTATGCTCTGCCTCCCAGCTGTGCCCGGTGCATGATATCATGAAGAGGAAAGCAGAYTGCATGACTCAAAAAATGATTAAAGCTTCAGCACGTGGTGGCAGCCCTCACCCTCCGTATGCCCTGGGCATAGCAACCTCCCTGGCTGTGTGTCTCAGCCTGTCACTGTCACTCAGACCAGAGCCACCTACTTCAGAGGTGGAAAAGGGAAGGGCTGATGGATGATTTATGTATAGACACATCGATCTCAGGTTCTGYGGCTACTTCCGGGAAAAAAAATATGAGACAAGTGTTGTTCTCTTTGTTGGTGCTATGATGCACAAAGCAGAGTTGAGCAGAGTGGTTTGATGAYGATCAGGGTGTTCAGCTGCTGGGCAAAGCAGCCTGACAACTCCCAGCTTGGGCAGGATAACACAAAGTAGAACAAAGTTTTTCCGAAGTTTTAAAATGGGCCAAGCTAGATGCATGGGGAAGGTACATGAAGGATTTAGAGCTATGAATTAGCTATTTCTGTGATGTAATCCATGTAACTTATCTTAAATATGTACCACACGATGGGAAAAGTTGTACTCAAAACCAGCTTATTTTTCTCAGTTGATAAGTAATACCACAAAAGGATCATTTAACATTAAGCTCAGCCACAAAATGTCATTGTAAATAACTTTCTGGAGCTGGGAAATGCAAGGAAGTAAGATGAAATTTTCAAAGCCTCAGAAGCAATTTTTTAACCCTATGTCATGTCCACTCTCTTTGGAAATGTGATCTCTTTGGTCCATTTGGAAATACCATGCCTCAGCAATCCCATTTGTTTCCTTGAGGAGATGTTCTGAAATGAAGGAGGTGTTGAGGGCATGCACCAACATGGAGGAACGCATGAGTGACTGTGGCAAGGGACAACAGAAACCAGGATACTCCTCCATGCTGGAGAACTCCTGGAGGCCAGACATGGGTCCAGAGGATTCCCCAGAAAAGGAGGGACAAATCATAAGGGTTGATCACAGAGGAGTGATCCCCAAGGGCCATATTGCGGAAAATTGTCCCATAATTGATCACCTGAAGACAAAACACAGCCAATCTTGCAGAAGCTCACCACAAAGAAAGACCTTTGAACAAAATAGGCAGTGAGGAATTTCTTCGAGGACCATGTTCAAAGGAGGAAAAAAACTGTAACATTTCTACCTTCAGGCTTCATTACCCAAAAAAGAAAAACCCATATCTGTGTACGTATGTTTCTGTATACTTATATGTATATATTAAAGCAGGCAAAGTAGTGTCAGGTACTTATGATATGTYGTTTAGGTTGTAAGGAAATTTATCAGGAGCAACAAACTAGTAGATAACAAGAAAGGCAAGGTCTTGCCCTTGAACAAGTAAGACAAATGAATCTGTTTAGGCACTTTATACTTAGACTCATAGAATGGTTTGGGTTGGAAGGGACCTTAAAGGTCATCCAATTCCAGCCCCCTCACCATAGGTAGGGACACCTTCCACTAGACCAGGCTGCTCAAAGCCCCATCCAATCTGGTCTTTAAATGCTTCCAGGGATGGGTCACCCACAGCTTCTCCGGGCAACCTGTTCCAGTGCCTCACCATCCTCACAGTAAAGAATTTCTTCCTAATATGTAATCTAAGATTAGATATTCCCCTCCCCATAAAGAACTCATATTTTCCTACCCCCACTTACCATCTTGGGGAAATGTCAGTCAGAACATTTTCTTCTCTGTAATCTAGCATTTTCCAAGGAAACTTGCTAGTACTTTGAGAAGAAAGTCACAGTTTGTTACTAAAACTGATTCTACCACATGCCTTAAATTTTAGTATAAATAAGATATAATTTTTTAGCATATAAATAAGTTTTTCTTGCACAATAAGTCTACCTCGGAAAAAAAGGTTTTACAAACTTTACTGATTACCGAGTTTTGAATCTATTTCTGATCCTTTTGATGCTTGAGATGGCCACCTGAAAACAGAGACTAGACAAGAATAAGGGAATAAAGGTAGGTATTTATTTGTAGGGCCTTCAAAGTACACTCTGAGGGGTTAAAAGGCTACATCCAAGATGAACCCTGGGTCACGAGTTCTTCACACTTTTATAAGTTGTATCCATTTGCATATCAGGATCAATTCTCCAATTACAACCCCAATTAATGATGTAACTACAGTCAGTTTACGCGCCCTTCTTAAAATGTTGGTTTACACATTTTGGGCCTAGGACGSTCTGGGTGTCCTTGGAGAACAGGCCTGGAGAGGCTTTGTTATGTCTAACCAGCATGAGAGAGCAGAAGTTAACAGGCTACAAGAAACTTCAGAGTTACACACTAGGCAGTACAGGATTTGAAAAATATAAAAGTTAAAACCTAAGGCATCACTTTGCATCAGGTGTTATTACACATTACTGTTTCTCAAGTAGCAAAAGTGTTTTCTGCTTTCCTTCAGTTCTCAGTTTCCTGCCAAATTGATTTCTGTCCCGATACAAAGTTTTTACTGTCCCTTCTTCTGTAGTAGCTACACTGACAGAACAACCTTTGAAATAGTCTGAATTAGATTTATTTTTTTAAGCGTCCAGAGAGGTTAGTTTTGTTGCTGTGGTTGTTCTGTTCTGTCCTTTTGTTAATTAAATTGTTTCATTGAGAGAGTCCCACTTTCTCCTGTCCTTCAAAAAAGCAGTTGCTTGTTTGCTTCTGTATTAATGGGATCGTTTCACTAATGTGGTTTATTGCACAGCCCTATAAACAGAACCATAACAGCAAGAAAGTACAGGCTGAGAATACGAATAGGCAGACAGGGCTGGGGAGTTCTTAGAACTGGGAATTTCTCATATTAGCTCTATTGCCTGAGAGAACGTTGCGTGGAACAACTTCCTCTCTTTTTTRTATTCTTGGCGGCTGAGATGATCATAAAAGTTAACTTCAGCTCTGAACGTGTCCGAACTTCATGAAAAGTTGGACTGAAATCTGTATTTCCAGCAAGTTTAATTGGAATGGTCCTTCAAATTCTAGGAGTCTTGTCCTGTTGGTAGTTTCAAGATATGCCCTTGGCATCTGTTCTGTTTAGATCACTGGAGGCTGAATTTTCAAAATCAAATTGCAATTGACTTACAGTTAAGACTGAAATTCCATAACGAGTTGGAAGAAGTGGTTGCGGTCACCAAAACTAGATTTTCACAGCCTGGCTGAGCTGATCCAAATGCTGGGGTTGAACAGTAGTCACACACATTTCACTCCTGTGCTGCCCAGCCTGGAGATGCAGCCCTGCTCTTTCACGTGCACTGGCTCTGGTGTACACCTGACCCTGCACAAGCCCCCACTTCAGGGACAGAAGCAGAGAGTAACCTCTTTGCTCTCCCACAGAGGTCAACATCCTTCAAATTTAGGTTTCGAAATGACTCCCTGAGTGAATCTTTTTTCCAGAACGATCTCAAGGCTTGACTGTGAGACATCACCGAGCAGAAAGCCATCTTCTCTCTGACTATGTCTTCCGGTAGTCAATGGCTCTACCTGAAGAATTGTGTCCTATTTTCAGTTTCCCCTTCCAGCCTGCTTCRTGGCCATTGATTTACACTGTGATGATGTCAGAAAACACTCTGTGTAAAGCTATCCTACCTTTTATCAAAAGAAGTACTGTGAATGAGACTAGGGAGATTATTTTTACCTCTGTGTTCAGTATTCAAGAGAATCATAATTTATTCAAGCTTCATAGGTATTGTTAATAYTGGAGAAAACTCTGAAAATGAAAACAAAATTTTTTTGAGGGCTGGCTAAAATGTTTTGTACTGAGAGACTTCAGAAATCCAATCTATTTAGTTCAACAAAGATACAGTGAGTAAGTTCCTTCATAAGGASATAATACTAAGAAGATGTTTAATCTGTTGGAGAGAAGTGGACCAAGAATCAGTGGCTGAAAGCCAAGGCCAAAAAAAATTCAACCTGTAAAGAAAAAAATCTTTTTTTTTTAAATCACTGTGAAAGTAATTAATTAATTATGTGAGGGGAATCTGCCAAGGAAACAGGGGATTTTATTTTCTTGATGTCTCCAAATCAAGATTGACTAACTTTCGGAGGAAGTGCTTTTACCAAATGCCAATTAATGAGTACAGTACAAGGGTAATTGGGTGGAATTTACTGCTCTGAAATGCATAGAAGGTCAGAGTAGATGATCTAACCATCTCCTCTGGCTTTAACTTCCATGCATCTATGAATKATCCTAGGTTTGTTGGCAGGCAATAGGATTTAAAAAGCAAGTCTTTGAGGTAAAAACTGTTTGAGATTTGCCTCAGGAAAATAATCTTCTGGTTCACACAAAGRAAAACCAGATTGATCTGTATTAATGGTGTCTGGCAGAACATTTTCTTATTTGCTTGCCAAAGTTTTGGTGAGGGCTTTACTGCCAGCTGTAGGAAGTGATATGAGTTGATATAAAATATACAAACAATTYGGTAACCTTCTCGTGGGAGTGAAGTATATACAACGAACATAATTTCTTTATTTTTTCCCCCTTCAGAGAATTCAGGAATTTGGCTCTTCCCAAAGTGTAGCAACCATGCCTAAGCATTTTATAGACTYCTAGTGAGAAACTGCCAAGCCTTAGAGACTTGTCAAGGGCAGAGGTTGAATATTAATCTCCACCACTGTCTTTTCAACTACATCTGAGCTCCCTCTTCTGACATTTAGATTTCTTTTTAACCCTTTAGAGGGACTGTAAAATAACTCCACCARGTATACTCCCTGGAGCAGGTACTGCAAATAAGTCTTATCAGAGTGCTATGGACAGTAACACCTGAATAGCAATTCCATTGACTGCAGGTCCATATCCCATAATTTCAAGCAAGTATGTGATCTTTTCTGGGTTATGTAAATATTTGACTTTTTTTTCTTTTTAAGCTACAACATTTTTCTGCCTCTATCTTCTGTGGAAAGCCTTTCAGGGTAAGTTTTTCAAATACAATTATACAAGGAATAAAAGTCCCCAGGCACTTCAGCCACTTCTTCCTGATTTACTGGAGCTGGATATCTTCCTAGGATACTGTCCAGGACACTGATTTTAAAGCTTGCACAATGTTTAAGGGAATCAGTTCTTTATTATCTTCAGAGGTATGCACGCTTCTTTAATCATGTCACAAGTCCTATTGCAGTTTATATCTAAGCTGTCATCCTCAGAGGACAACATTTTATGCTTTTTTAAATACATAGACCCATATGAATAAACATTTCCTTTCTTTTTGGCTGCCAGAGTCTTGACAGCATTCTTGTACTTCTTTTTCCTTTTTTTTTTTTTTTTAAGCTTGTGGTAATATTTATTTCTTTGGTTACAATTGTTTTTTTAACATGTAAATATTGCCTGCATAGTCATACATTTCTTCAGATATCTCCACCTACAGCCATATTTCAGCATCCACTCCCAGTCCCTTCAGTGTATCTGAAGTTTCATTTAGTCAGACATTTTTTGGCAAGAAAAGAACTCCATGGTGGCTAATAGTTGAACTTTAGCAGCTGAAAAGGGAAGACTCCAGCCAGCTATCAGCATTTTTAATTGACTTTGCATGATGTTGCAGTTCCTCCTTTATGCTTAGGAGTTTTTTGTCAAATTTCTTTTTGTCCAGGTAACTGTTTTTCAAGCACGATAAAAATTTGCCACTCAAAAAGTCTTCATTTTACTCATTAGATCTTGGATATGTCTCTCACACTCCAAAGTATGCTTGTCCCTTAGGGAAGACAAAGGGACAAGAAACCTGACAACATAATTGTCATTTTAAGATGCATCTTCTGAAAAATACAGTGACGATGAACTAGGCTGTGTGGTGATGGCTTCATTTCTGCCAGTGCAATCAGATATAAAAATCCCACTTGATCCCTAGGTTGGCAATGAAGACCTCATGAAAAAAGCAGTGAGTTATTTATCCATTTCCTCAAGACTTTTCCTACCAGACTAAAGTCCTCTGGCCACCTCATCTTCTTTCACCAGATTTGCTTGATAATACCTGCTTCCTAAAATGGGTACCAGCAAAAGACCAGCAATGAACTAGTGACGGAAGAGCAAAAACCACATGAGAAAATGCTAAAAAACAGGGAAGAACAACATATCGAGAAACAGCCTCTACAATGGAAAGGATGATTTTAGAAGAATATTGGTGCACATTAAATTCAGTTTGACAAATGCTGACCTTTCACAGAGCAAGAACAGGCAATTTTGTGCATATTTTCCATAAAAACTAAGCACCAAATTATTGTTACGATTCAGATTGATAAAAGTTTTACCATCAGTTAAAGTTTTTTCTATTTCAATTGTTTGTCTTTTTCTACCTATAAATACAAAATTCATTATAGAGTGGGGAATATACAAAAGGAAAGACTGAGAGAAATTAGAAGGCAGCCCACAATAGCTTGGCATGCAGAAATCTGATCTTTCAGCACTACATCTCTAAGTTATGATGCTGTAGGATACAGAAGGTACAGTTTTCCTCTGACAAAAATATCTGTCTTGGTTGGTACCACAGAGTCATCCCAATCAATATGAATTTCCATCCTCATCCTCTCTGCCACTTTCATTCTGATGATAAATTTCATCCTGAACTGGAAAGTTTCCCTATTTGAAGTCAAAACAAGTACATTAATGGGAAAAAATTTGGCTTCAAAATTTCATTTTCAAATGAAAAATAACTCTTCCCAAAACCTGCAACCATCCTTCTTCAAGTGTCGTAGCTGTTAATGACAGCTATGCTGTGACATTATACACTATATATCCATAAGGATTGGTGATTTGTATTTCTTGTTTTTCTTGGACACATTAGTCTTGCCTTCCTTACAACTCTTTGTATTTCAGCTCCACTGGGCACAAAGAGGCAGAAGATGAATTCTGGACAAGACTTATACAGGCTTGCCATTCTTCTACTGTGTTTTCTAACCCCAAGGTTAGCAGGGTTAGGCAGTCAATGCTGAGAACAACGACTTAATTGAAAACAATTCCCTAATCTGTAAAGCAGCTTCTGTGTGAATGCTGTCACAACTAGAGACTCAAAACTCTGAGTGTAGACACTGACTCTGCCCTGCTCATGTGCTTGCAGCTGGTATATTCAAGTACTGGCACGACTGCTTTATGCCCTTCCCTCTGTACATTTATATTCCAGAGTGTAGCGACACAAATGTATTACTGTGTATGACTTTCTGTGCTAACAACACTGATTACACTTGAGTGTACTACATCAATTGTAGTGGCAGGAAAGGTTATTAATAGATGTTGTTTGAAGGTAACTACTCTTCTGAGAGGAGAAGATAGTCGTGATTAGATGCTCTCAGTTTCAAATATGAAAACATGACCCTGAAAAGTAACTGATACCAAAGCCTGTCTCCTCTGATGATGGAAGCAAATATCTGAGAGCCTACTACGTTTATTCCCTTGCCAGGGATCATCAGATCATCAGACCAGTGACATGAGAAAAAAAAACGAAATATTATAATATGGTGGATCGTGCTTTATGGAACAGAGAATCAGAAAAATGTGACTGATAATTTGGGAGGCTCTTTAGAGACTAATAAACTAGGGGAAAATAAAAATTAAAAATGCCAGAAAACACTTTTTTTTGGATGGAATATCTTAGGAAAAAAAAATCCTGCATATGAGACCTAAATACAACATCCAGATGGGAGTTTCAAGTTCTTCTAGGTTATGTTGACTGTTTATGTACAGGCATATGTCTAGAAAAACTCATTGTGAAAAACATCAACAATCCTTGTGTAAACTAGCTGTAGGAGTGTATTCATTATGTTGAACACTCGAGTCTGGTGTTACAAAAACAAAGCCGCTGTTGTGATACCAGCTAACAGGACACAACATGATCCTGCAGCGATAAAACAGATAGGATTTGCAGGGTTTAGCATGATGGGATACTCTTTCTAATTTGGCAATAAACACAATGTATACTTGACTAAGTGGTCATTGAGCAACTGATGATTGAAGTTCAGCCCTGGACATAACGCTCAAAGTATTACTAAGAAAATACAAATAAGTAGTCTATTTAATGTCCATACAATATCCTGTCCTTTTTTCCAGATTGTCACAGATTTCTGCCGGCATCTACACCTACAGTGCTCAAATGAGTATCAGCTGCAGGCTGTCTTACAGATCCATCAGATGTAAACTAGGCATAAGAATAGACATAGAAGAGACCCACACGAATTTCTTTCAGGCTTATGGATGCATTAGTAAGCACCTAGATTCTATCTGGGATTCTGAGCCCTGACTTGGAAAAGGGAGATCTAAGCCTTGAAATGCTGCGCTGACTGAGGCCTCAGGAAAACTGCATTCATAAGCAGCAGGACCCGTATGCAGGGATTTGCTTTGTTCTTGAGTCAGGGAGGGGGAGACGGACGGAGAGCAAACTGAATAGCTCTTCTATGATTCAGTAGGAGAGGAAAAGACAATAATAAACAAGATTTCAAGAGCATATTACAATCATTACATTCAAATACAGAAAATGCATCATAAATTCTTTCTTGGGATAAATCACAAGGTAAATCTGTGGGAGAGGCTCGAAATTTCTTCCAAATGAGCTATGAGAGGACTGGGGAAGAAATTCCAGGATCCTAATCTTTACATCAAGAGATGTAAAGGTCCCTTGATTCAAAGGGTCCCAAGGGCAATTGCTAAAACCACAGAAAGAGTATGTCATGATGATGTCCAGGGCATTGCTCAGGAGAAAGGGGAGACAGGGGTTTCACTGGGAGCAATCACATCCACTGCTCAGAATGAAAAGTTTAAGAAGCTGCTTCTTGTATCTTCCCTTCCTAATACTCATTCCTTCAGCACCAAATGTGCATTCCTCCACCTCCTCACAGCTTTCCAAGGTTACTCATAAGGCCAAATACTCCCGAGGCTGGTGAGCAAATGAAATTCTTCTTTCGATTTCACTGTCCTCAGGCTCCCTACCCCTGTAGCAGGCCCACGCCTTTCCTCATGATTCTACTGAAAAGGTTCCCAACAAACTCCCCAAGGAAGACCCATCACGGGTACAAAGCCACACTTCTGTCTCAGAGAGCAATATAAACACAGACTGTGCAGTAGACTTCAGATTCATAAAAATCTAATTTAAAAAAGGTGATTTAATGGATTTAGGACTATAGATTGAAACTTATAAAGCTTTAGCTCTACAGCTGAAACCAGCCTCAGTTTTTCTGGAGGACCCAAGGTAATAGATTTTGTCAGTTGTCTGCCTAAATTTTGCCTTCCCAACACAGGCAGAAAACTTTTCTTCCCCTCTATGATTTTGTGAGAATAAAATCTGCTGACGATCACAAGGCTGTCAGATAGAAGGATACAGACCCTAAAAAGAGAACATGAAATATAGTCCCAGACTACACTTCTGCCAATATTTTCATTTCAGATTTGAATTCAAAACCATTTGCAGTGCTTCTGTGTGAAAGCTTAACTTCAATTAAGGCACTGCATATGTGCAGTCATGAGCCAGTATGTCCTGTCTTCTCTAATCCTTTTTCCTGTTTCCTTACCTACCCTTTTGCCTCTATCATAGCTGCAGGGGTTTCAGATTTGAAGTGTAGTGCTGGGCTCAGGAAAAGTAAAATTTTTTTTGCCCCTTTCTGCTGACAATTTGTGTGGCATCAGGGAAATAATTTGACCCTTTTGTTTCCCGTGCACAAAAAGAGAACGAGGATGTTTTCTTTGTCCCATCTGCCAGTAGGATACAGCAAGCTCCCCTAGCTGCTCTCGACTACATTTGCAGACTGTGAACCTTGTCTGCACCTTGTCTGAGGCCATTCAGCACCACCGTGGCCACAGTAGAGAAGAGGAGCAGTTAACAGATGGCGGCCGTAATGCCAGGCCCCAAGCCACTCCAAGGAGATCCCCCAGCTTTGAGGTTATGAGGAGAAAGGTGGTACTTTCCACTCACCTTAATCCTGCTTCCATATGGCTTTGAGGAAGAGTTGTAAAGAAAGGGGAAGGTGGCTGACAGATAACAGGAATAACAGGAGCCAAATCAGGAAGCATGGGATATTTGAACCTTTGGATGTTTTCCATTTTTTCCTCTGTGTGGATTGGAGGCTTGCTCTGCTCCTGGCTGATCTCCCCAGCTTCACAGAGCACCTCATTTTGCTCCCAGCCTTCCCTTCAATGCTCTTCTGCTCTCCTCGAGTATCCTCCTCCCTGACAAGTTGCCTTTTCCTCACCTACTGAGTAGTGGAATGCTTTTTTTGGTTGTTTCTGCTTCTGCTGCTACGCCTTCTTCCCCATTCCTTGTCTATCTGTAAACCTTGGGCTTGGGAGGAGCTAGCTATTACTCAGCATTTGACTAGCACCCTGAAAAACCTTACTTCATTGGCCCTGCTGCTTTAATCAACATGATTATTATTTTTCTTGATATTTGCAACAAAGTAAGGAGACTAGCAAAGGGAATGACAGATCTTCCACAGTGCTGTTGGACCTGGTTACAAAACAGTTTTCAGAAAAGCAGATCTATACCATTTCCATGTGTTCTTTGCCATTAATTATCACTAACATTAGGCAGAAAAGAAAGCACTTTATTTACTAACCCTGTGAAAGCAGCTTAAAAGAGAACAATATGTATCTCCCTAACATCATTAATAGAGCTAATAAAAGCACAGTGCAACCTGCAAGTGCAGCTGTCAATGAGTCTCTCCATAAATTCTTTGTAAACCAGAGCTGATTTGATTTTCTTTTTCAGAAAACCCCAAATATAGTAGTGATTTAAGTACTTCAACACCTCACCTTTCACATTTTCTCCTAATCTTCCACATCTGCTGCTTCAGTGGTTAAGATCTAGTAAATACCAAACTATGACTTCGTTAACGAAGCATGAGTGTAACTTAAAATGCGTGCTGATTTTACCCAGGACGCCTCTCAGAAATCTCAGATACAGTTGACATATGTAAATACACGTGCTGAGTAAAGCAGAATTAAAATCAGAACTTGAGTTGCTCTTATCTCTGTTTCACTTCAGCAAGTTTGTGATACTTGTAAAGGTTTTTGTATGATGAATAGAATAGTGAGCCAATGCATAACAGATATATTTGTGTGTAGATGTACTTTTGCAGATTTGTGTTTTGAAATATAAAGTTTAAAGAAAACAACACTGTGTTTGGAAGACTTCCTCCAAATGTAATTGAACCCACAGTTGACAGAGCAGTTACTAAAAATAAAATTAAGAAATACCAGTCTGAATGCTGCTCTTGATTTATATTTTGCTACCTTTTCTGAAGACTCTGATTACTGCTCAAAAACAATGGGGAGAGCACCACATTTGTACAGCATTTCTGCAGAGCTGGAGATGAATTTCACCCAAGGAAGCAAATTACATTTGAAAGTATTTTTATACAGAGGGACTTCCAAGTAACTCAAACCAAAAAGAAAATAAATATAGATATAAAAATAAAACCACCCCATTTTCTTCATTCCGTCATCAAACTTGGTGATATCCCAGTGGGACCCCCCATGAAGATTTGAGGAAAAGAAAGAAGCAGGATGATTTGTCCCAGACCTTGAGGCATAAGAAGGGAAGAAACATAGCTACATTATGATACTTCCAAAGACACAGCTTGTGAAAAGCCCACTTTTTGTTCTGAGGCTCAGGGCCTTGTGCTCCACTAATTATTTACTTGGCACAGGGTCACACTTCCTGGCAGTGGGCTGGAGTTACTCCGGCCAGGGTTTCAGAACAGCACTGCTAGAAACACCTCAGGAGGGACCTAATCCCTCCATGATGTCCACTTCCTACAGAGTGAGTGTAATGTTCTGTCCCAAGCACTTCTCCAATCCTAGAAATTTCTGGAAACCACTGTCTTGTGTCACCAGTCTGCACCGAAACCCAGACAAACACAAACTGCGCTTCCTGCTGTGTCTTCGTGGAAGAAAATAACGGGAACCCATGGCTTGGAGAAAGGTGCGGTCAGCCTTCCTCCTCTTTCCGCCCTTTTGCAGGCTAGGCAGTAGATGCACTGTGTATATCTGATGACAAACAGGTAGATAACATAATCATGTCTCGGTCTCGTGTGCTGTGGTGCCAAAACCTCCCCCCGAAACCTTTCAGACAGACTAGCTTTCTCTGATCTTACACAATGCCTTTTCAAGATACAGTCATCTGCTTCGAAGCAGAACCTGACAGCACAGAACAGAGAACACTTCCTTTCCTGGGACAATGACCAGCACGGTGAGGGGCAGTGCTTGCTGATGACAAAGGACAATGACATTACAGTTTGCCGACACTACCGCAAAGCTGAGCAGCTGGGGCATGAGTGCCCTGCCCCTACGCTCCACTGGCCAAGTCCAAACTCACCTCAGCTCCTCGGCCTTTCTTCACCCCCAGCAGCCATGCTCCTCTTTCTCCCCATCAAGTGCAAAGGAAAGGTAGAGTTTCTGTGTGTATAACACCACTTTTGGACCTTTAGGTGACAGGAAATGGGGTCCTGCACTCAGAGGGGATCACCCTACACTCTGCCCTCTATAAAGAGGTTATAAATGAGATGTGAGGTATGAGAGGTGAGATAGAAAAGCCTTTCAAAGACTGATCTCTGCTCTACATGCTCTTCTATATTGATGAGCTCATAAAGAAAGAACCCTTCCTTATCTGAATCTTCCAAGAAACGCACCAACATTTCGCTCAAAGAGTTTGATATCACTATAATGTTTGATTATAGCTTTGGATATTTTTAGTGTTAATATCATTGAAGACTCAAATCATACTCTCCATAAAGAATGAACTTTGCAGTCTGAAAGTTGTCTGCCTGCTTAAGCCAGGATCAGCTCCATTTTGAACCTTCCTGAATGTGAGTTTCTGTTTGTTGTCACCACAGAAGTCGCAGCCTGTACAAGAACTGCATTACTCTTTGCTGCAAATGTGCAGAGCAGGAAAGATGATCTCAAAAATCTTGATGCTACTTGTTTTCTCTGGGCACTGAAAGTCCAACTGCACATTCAGTGATAATTATGCCTTTCCCATTTCTCTTTCAGAATTTTTCCTGCTTTTACTAGTGTGGAGGTGCTTCATACTTGCCGTTCACAGATTTCCAGACCACCCATGAATGCATTGCAAATGCTATTGTATGTACAAACTTTGCAATGCTTAAGAATACAAAAAATTCCTGTGATTATGCTTCATAAAATTTAGATTTACAGGAAAGCATTTCTTTATATTTTTCAGAAATATGAATGCAGTATTAGGCTCATAAGCATTTAAATGAGTCAGATGCTTTATTAGTTGATTTCAGAAATTTTTCTTTGTACATGAATGAAAAATTTAAACTGAATTGATTCTGAAAGAAATAGTGCTGAACACAGCCATATGAAAAGCAATCTGAAAATTCTGACAGGGGTAAAGAAAAAGAAATTAAAGTGCCCATGATATATGTGGGGCTAAGGATGAAAGATAAACCATTCCCTGCATGTGCTGTGTCAAGTCCGTTGTTGCTCCAAAGCTCTTTACAGGCTTTATGCCCACACACTGACTGAGCTGCACATCCTCCCTAGCAAATCTCAGTAAGATGCAGAAAGGGGAACTCTGCTCAGGGACTGCCAAGATTAAAGTACCTCAGAGGCTTAAATTTGCACTTTTTCTGTCCTTATGCTAACCGATAAGGCAATGTCAGTTCACAAAGATAGGCCTGATCCCACAGAGATTTCAAACTCAAAATAACTACCAATAAATCCAGGGGGAAAAAAAAGTAGAAATCAATGGATTAACCAGTCATTCCTTTGCACTGGTAGGTGTAAAAGCAAAGAAGGGGTTTAAGGAAGCATATAAAAGAAGATAATAATACATTTTGCAGAGTTCCTCATAAGCATGAAAGGCAGTATGGCAAAAAGGACATAATTGCCACATTGAAGACAAAAAAGGGAATAATAGCGGCCAGCGTCATGAGATAATTTGAGGAAGACACAAAATTTCACCCCTTGAAGGTATGTTTTGCTTAGTATGGTACGCCCAGGAAATGAAAAGGGACTAACTTAAATAAAAACGAGGAACTGGGAATGAGAAGCTTTAAGAAAAGAGAACTATAAATTCTGTAAGAATAGCTACTATAAAAGAGGACATTTACATGCTAAGAAGGAAGAAATAAAGGATACAGCTGAAGATTGTCAAAATAGCTCTAAGCCAAATGTGAAATAGTTTCCAGTAATTCAGACGCCTCATGGGCAGCCAGGTCCTGGGCTCTCCCCTGCGAGAGGAGCACTTTGAGGCTGGCGTGGTATGATGGCATGTCCTCCAGTATGCTCTCCGTGTTTCACATGCCAGCCAGGGAAAAGGAAACGGATTGTAGGGGAAATCGCCATCTGCTTTTGTCAATAAAAGACCGCATGCGTGCCTTGAGCCTAAACAGACTGAAGGCAGCCTTTTATAGCCACATGGGGGGAAATGGGAGACCTGACGAAAGTGTGAGAAAGTATAATTTAAAAGGAACAAACAAAAATTACTGTGACACTACTTCATCTGCTCTGTGTAGACTCCAACACAGTATCACAGAAAGCATGGGAACTTATAAAAGCAGGATTTCACATTAAGCCTGTGATTTACTCGGTTTCTGAGTTCCTAGTTTCAAGAATGTTATTACAGATATTGTTTTCTCACACTTTAATGTAATTTGTACTGTACAGGGGAAAAAGACTGTAAAGTTTCTCTTTCCTATAAATGTATACAAAAGGCATTTGTATGCCTCATTCACTGAATGCACCTCACAATCTTTGGTATATCTATACTTCCAAGGCACATAGGCAGGTGTATTAATTTCCACATTCCATAAACCATTCAACAGAGGCGCAAGACCTCAGAAATACAACGTCTTGAAACTAAAGTGATTATAGCATAGCTGAGGCAGGACTGAAAACAATATCACACTCTGAATCACATAGAATCACAGTGTAGGCATTTCTGGAGATCATTTGGTCCAATCCCCCTGCTCAAGCAGGGCTGCCAGTTGTCCAGGACTGTGATCAGATGACTTTTGAGGATCTCCAAGGATGGAGGCTTCATGGCCTCTCTTTGGCAACCAAGGGAATGCTGGCTGGCCTATAGTTCACCAGATCCTTCTTTTTGCCTTTCTCAGTGACAGTATTGATATTTGCTTTCTTCCAGTCCTTGTGATTCTGGCAACCAAGGGAATACTGGCTAGCCTATAGTTCACCAGATCCTTCTTTTTGCCTTTCTCAGTGACAGTATTGATATTTGCTTTCTTCCAGTCCTTGTGATTCTGCTCTAATCACCACAACTTTTTCAAAGATAACCAACAGTATCCTTGCAGTGACATCAGGCAGCTCCCTTAACACCTGTGGGTGCCTCCCAGGGGATCCCATAGGCTTGTATACATGCAGTTTGTTTAAATGTTCCTTTCAACGTGCTCCGCCTACACCGAGGGTGAGTTTTCCTTTTTCCAGACTTTCCTTTTGATGTCAGAGTCTTGATGTTCCTGAAGGCTGGTCTGAACAGCAATGCCTACCTTACCAGCAGAGGTAAAGAAGGCATTCAGTATCTTGTTCTTTTCTCTATCCCTTGGCACAACAGTCTCTGCCCTCATTCAGCAGCAGGCCCACATTATCCCTGATCTTCCTTTTGCTGCTGGTATGCTTGTAGTAGCCCTTCTCATCCCTCATCAGACTTAACTCTAGGTGGGCTTTGGCTTTCCTAGTCACATCATGGCACACTGCGTCTGTATTGTTCCTGGGTCACCTGCTTCTGCCTCTTGCGTTCTGCCTTTTTCAGTCTGAGCTTAGTCAGGAGCTAGCTGTTCATCTACGCAGCCCTCCTGCTGCCTTTGCTTGGCAGTGTCTTTATAGCAGCTTGGGTGCAAGGGGTGTGTGTTTGGCAGCACAGACACAGAGAGTTCAAGGCAGAAATATATTCTTCACCAAGACTTGGAGCCAGTTCATCTATGCTTATATCCACGTCTGCTTCCAACACCCACAACAAAATGTACCACTGCTAGAGTCCCGACCCAGCACCCTGGTCTGCCGGGCAGATATACCCACAGAGACTTACCCCAATCACATAGGCAGTCTTGCCACAGGGCAGAAATATGGACAAAAATGTCCCAGTCTTTAACCAGTTATTTCACCATTAACCCCTCCTGTCTCTTGCATTACACGTGTGACTTTCTAAATCAAACAGCTGAATTTGTAATCATTAACCCATTTGTTTTAACAATCCTCAATTTACTGCCCTGAAGCCTGTAGTCTGGACTGTGGTTCCTTGCAATATTGGTGACAAAAAATGACCTTTCAGTCACTACATGTTCAAAAATTAGTACATGGCTTCAGGAACATTTATACAACAAAATTCTAAAGCCACCGTTAAAAAAAAAAAGACCTTTATTACCCCTTTCTTACACAAGGAGGCTGGATCAACCCCCTCAAAATGCAGACAGTAGTTTCTGTTACCTATTACACTTTAAAAGGTGGCTCTCATCCTACATATCCATTCTCCTAAAGACAAGTGAACTCACTGTATAAGTAAGGTGAACTCTTCTACAGGTTTGTAAAAGTGGGTATGAACTTATTCCTTTGCACAGGTTACACAGAATCACAGAGTCATAGAAGATCCTGAATTGGACAGGACTCACCAGGATCATAGAATCCAAGTCCTAGGCCTGCACAGGACACCCCAAGAATCACACTGCTGCAGTGCCCAACTACCCACAAGGTAATTTCCTAATATCCAACCTAAATGTCCCCTGACAAAATTTCAGGCCATTCCTTCGCGTCCTGTCACTGGTCACCACAGAGAAGAGATCAGAGTCTGCCCCTCTACTTCCCCTTGTGAGGAAGGTGTAGATAGCAATGAAGTCTCCCCTCAAGTCTCCTCTTCTCCAGGCTGAACAGACCAAACGATCTCAGCCACTCCTTTTATGGCTTCCCCTCAAGGCCCTTCACCACCTTCATGGTTCTCTTTTGGATGTTCTTTAACAGTTTTATATACCTTTTATAGTCTGGTGCCCAGAACTGCACACAATTACAACAAAAAACAAGGTGTTAAAACACAAAATACACATAGGACAAACACCTTCTAATACGAAAATGTTTAGTCATAATAGAAACCAAAATAAAATTGTGGTGGGTATGTAGTATCAGAATGATATTCTGAAGAGTCTAAATCATTCATTCTGACAATGGAAAAAAGAAAAAAAAGATGAAAAATCTGAAAGTCTGGTGTACCTAATATGAAATGTCAGTGAACAATCTCTCTGTTGATGGGTCACAAACTGCAGCTAAATCTACAAAAGGACATATATGCATTTTGGTTGTCCAAACACAAACTGAAAATTTAAAGCCATCAGTAAGTTGCTGAATTCATCAGATTGGACCCAGGAAGCTTTAAAGTATTATCTGCCACTGCTTTTCAAAATGCCGGGAAGCACAAGAGGCAAGATTTGTCCCCAGAGGTGTCCAGCCAATAGACCATGTCTCACCTCAGCTGTTCTGTCTCCAAAGCACTTCAGAAGCAGCTGCTCAAAGGCCTTCCCTGGGGAAACACAAAGGAAACACATCATCTCTGCATGATGTCCAGACCAATTGAAGCTTGTGTGGACACTGATCTACCTGCATGTGAAGGAAGTCCTGTCACATGCGAGGGAAGGGGCCATAGCATGCAGACCCCTCTTACTCTAAGCTGTGCAGCTGACCTGTCTAGCTGGAAACATGACAGTCCCAGGGCATACCAGCTCTCTGCTCAGTGCTCCACTTTGCAAAAAAACCTATTATTTGAAGGCTGAACAATGAGACAAAACAGGATCAGAACCGTATATTGAAGTCACTGGGTCAGACTGCTAACACTGGACTGTGAGGGGCAGGCCTTGCTTGCTGCAAGAGCTACAAACCAGAAAACAGTAACACTTTCAGAAGAGTAAGGACCAGAGGCAAGCTGTCCCCCACTCCCAGGCAGGCCTGCTAAGCAATTAGACTGCAGAATCATGCACGGGTTTTGGAGCAATTACTATGTAATGCTCCATGCCAAAGAGTAACTCTTAATTCCTTTGTTGAACAGCTTCAGCAAGAGAAAATGGAAACATTTGTGCTCACATTTCCTCATCCTAGAACTTCATGGGAAAAGCAGAGGGAGGTAAATGAAGGGATTCAAATTTTCTTAGGTGGGAATTAAAGCCGTGCTTCCTGGATGAAAGGGGACTGCCTCTTAAGCTTTCAAAGGGGCAAAAGCACCTCACGGCAGGGAAGAGGTCAGAGTGCTGGCTTCCAAGTAAAGGGATATACTTCTCTACAACCAAATATAAGGAATCCAAGTCTCTGAGACAGGCACAAATGCTTTGTATTTCCTATTTGTGATGTATTTTTGTATAGCTGGGGATTACATGACCACCGATGTAAAATCTGTGCCCTACCAGGATGCCAGACAGTACATGTCACATACATTTCTGCCAAGCTCACTGGGATGCACTCTATAATGTTTATTCCAGCTACCTGAAGCAAACAGCCCTTGTGAGCTGAGTATAGCAACAAAAACAACAACACAACAACAGCAGCTTGTACTGGCTTAGCCTTTTGCACCTTGTGGCTGCAGTGTATTTTTTCAGGCAGTGAGAATCATAAAACCAGACTTAAGGTACCAGCCTCTACCTGCCAGCTGGGCAAATTACAGACTTTGGCACTTGGCTTTCTCCCCATAGCCTGAGCCCTACAGAGAGCCTAGGCACTAGATGTGGAGGCTGTTAATTTAACCCTAAATCAGTTTCAATTCACAACAACTACATGTCTGGAATCCATATCTCTGAGTCAAGCTCAAATGCTTCCTATTTCCTATTTTAGACAGATTTCTGTTTAGCTGGGTCCATCAGTTTCATTTCACACTCCGTGACACTTTTCAGCATAAATTTACATGATTCCACTCTTATGTAACTCCTGTCCCCACCAAATCTAGCTGGAATTCATACAAGCCTGGCTGGCTGTAGCCACGTGACACAAAGTAGTCATCATTAAAGCACACATGGTCTTTCAATAAAACATGATGAGATATCACCTATCAATCCCATTCTAAAAGATAACTGCTCATCCGGCATTTTTTACTTAGATCACTCTTCCCAGAAGAATTGAAGGAGAATCAGGAAACTGGAAGCAAGAACAAGTTGCAGAGAAGGGGGATTGTGTGAGGCAGTGGTGCTGTTGAAGCACACGTCAGTGGAACTGAAGCTTAACTTCATGCTCAATCAGGTTATCACCTGCTTGTCATCGCTGCAACTTGTCTGGCCACACCAAGGGTTACAGAAGCTAAACCAGCAGGAAACTACCCTTCCCTGCTCAAAAAGCCAGGGAGGGAGGGAGGGGGAGAATGGAGGTGTATTGGGGAAGAGAGAAAGAATAGTTTTCTGCTGTGTTAACTCTTCAAAATGGCTTATCAGGAGGTCAGGGGAAAGCCAGGGTACACACAATGGAGGGAGTGGAACTGTAGGGCCAGAGCACAGGAACGAAGGGAGCAAAGGACTACTGCTGCAATTTACTTACCCCTGGTAACGCTGTTGGGGAACTGCAGTGGAGCAGTATTTGTCCTTAGAACTGAAGGTTGTAAAGGGTTTACAGCTCTCTACTATCTCTATGGTTTTTTGTCCACACCCTGCTTAACACAATGAAGTCCCAATGCCCTTTCTTTGCTGCTGAAATGGTGTTCCTTAAAGAAGAACCAGCACACAGAATGGACCAGTCTTTTAGCGGTATACTCACACCTTCCCTGTTAGTTATTGTGCCTTGCTGTGATTGCCCTTAAGGGAGGGGCTTGGGCTTTGCTGGAGTGTTTTTGCTTTTGTATCACCTAAGAATTTTTTTTTTTTTAGTTGGGTTGGGTTTATTGTTTGTTTTCTTATTCTTGATTTTAATTTGTGGATTTTTTACTTCCCAGAAGTAACCAGCCTCATTACTGGAGGCCACTTATCCAGTTGGTTGACAGGTATTTTTTTATTAGCTATGAGAGATACCAGCTGTATGATACTTTAAAAATATATAAGCTCTGTTAAGTTTTCAGTTTCCCAGCACACTGGACATTCAAACAGTCTGGATCCTATTTAACAAACATTGTTGAATGTATTCAGTTAATAAAAGCTTGGCAAATATTAGTAAAGGGCTTGTAATGGTTGTGAGTGACATAAAGGTTAAAAGCTTTCGATAGCATTGCACCAAACCAGAGTAAAGCTTGAAGAAACTGAAGTGATGTGTCAGTAGAAAATCACAGCACTGATTCAGACATCATGAAATACCCATTTTTAGGAAACCGGAAAAGATGCAACTATTCTGCAAATCTGAATTTACTTTTGAATTTTTTAACATTATTTACCTCATATTATCCTGTTGCCCTGTTACCAGAACTGTCCCAGTTCGACAGTTCCTGTGAAAGCAAGATGTTTTCTGTCCTGTGCTTGTCTTACGTTGTTTCTCCCTAAGGACCAGGACACGTTAGATGAGCATATAGCGAACATTATCTCTTGGTGTAAACTTTGATTACCATTTTTTAGTTTGCTTGCTGCTCTCTCTGCACATAAGAAAGGTCTCTGTGCACCCCAGGACACAAGGAGGTTTCCCAGCACCTCCTCAGAGCTCAAATCACCCAGGGGACAGTCACAACGTGAACACTAGAAAGCACACACTCTTTCAGGATTTCTGTAAACATTGGATTCCAGCTCCCAAAACCGCTCTTAGATTCACTTTCTTTAAAGGCTTGTCTGGACGAGAATAAAGGTGCATTAAAAAAAAAAAAAAGGTGTCAGTGAAAACTTTTAATTAACATGTTTTCAAATTCCCGGTGTTGACAGGGTGTGTTGCATTTTAGTGCATCTGCCAGCAAACAAGTTAAAATACATTTGTGTCCCAACTACAAGTGGCAAGTTAGGACATGTTTTTAAAAGTTTCAAATTTTAACAGGAGTTAAAACATGTTCATGATTGTGCTTTTACCTTAGCAGAGTATGAGTGTCACTGATGGGTTTTTCTGGGACTCCAGTGAGCAGCTGCCGTACTGGCAGGGAGCTATTACCGAGCAGCTTTCTCCTTTTCCTGAACTGTCAAATGAAAATACCATTTCATTCACCTATATTTCAGGAATGGATGAAGATGAATGTTTTAGACAGTATTGGGAAAAGAAAACAAAGCTGGATACCGGTGAGTTGAGAGGTTTGGCAGTGGCTGCAGCAGTCAGAAGCCATGCTTTCATAGGATGGTAAACTGCAGCTTCAGAGGACCTGATGTAAGGTCAGGATTTCCATAGGCACATAACCCAGCGTGTGGCACCACATTCAACTTTTGTTCTACATGTGGCCAAACACTTTGCAGGGGCAACTTTGCCTCAGCTGCTCTTGGGCCAAAAGCTATCCGCTTTTTTCCTAGCCTCCCCATAGAAAGTCAGTGCAAAGTTGACATAAGCACTGCATACCACGCTTATACCAGGCTAGCTTGACAGGAAGGTTTGTGTTTATGCCCAATCAAAGTTGTAGCTGCAAGGAACAGATTTAATATTAATGATCGTGAAGTCACAGCCAAGAATCAGTAACACTGAGTCAGCTGAGAGGCTGATTTGCTGTGTAGCACTGTACAAAGTATTTCATCAGTCCACACCTCGGTCTTCCGCCTTCCCAAAAGGTTGAGGATGAAAATGCTTCAGGAAAAATGTGCTGATAGGAGTCACATTTTGGAAGTACTGCAAAAAGACTTCTTGCAAAAAGACAGCTTCATCTGGGGGGTGCAACACACTATTAGAAATCAGGAAATTGCAGTGATGGGGCCCTTAAACCTTTGGAGGAGCAAGCGGAGGCAAATCCTGCTGCCCYCCCCCCCCCCCCAAGAACAGCTCCCCAGCCCCACCTCTTCTTCATTTTTGGGCTCCACAGAGCTGTCTCTCAGTCATGGCTGTCATGTTCTTAGAAATATCACTACACATGACACAGAGGGAATATGTTCTTTTTGCTGAACAACTATTGTGGTAAAAGCCTTAACACAAATATACTTGACATTGGTACCACTTTTCTCAGACACTAAATCTCCAACACCTTATACACAAGCAACTTTACACTGGCACATCCTTGTTCCTGCCACAGAAATTCTATGACAACTTTTTATGTGGAAGGCACAGTAGAAAACTGGTATTGCCATATTCATAACTGATTAGTCCTGCTACAAAACACTGAGGTCTTTCTTTCTGTCTTTCTTTCTTTCTGTCTGTCTTTCTCTTTCTCTTTTCCCTCTCCCTGCCTCTTGGAAGGAGATTAAAAGATCAGGAACTTGAGTAAAGTACAAGTTTAAGAAAGAGGAATCCCCCCTCCAGCATATATCTTTGCTTGATGGATAAAGCTGTGGTGCGACAAGGAGCAGCCTGGTAACTGATGGACTCAAGAGGTCATTCGAGGGGTTAAATCTCGTATTTGCACCTCACGGTCAAGGGTTTGGGTTAGAGATAGCTGTCCAGGTTTTAATTGCACTGGGACTGACAGAGGGACCATACATATATTCCAGATTTCCCGCTTGTCCAGAGACTCTACAGAAGAACTCGTGGAACTAAGTATCTAGAGTAAGATCAGTCAAGGCTTTTTCTTTTTTACTTTCTCTTTTCTTTTTCAAGTTGTAAAACATTGAAATGGTTGAAAAACATATTAAAAGCATAATGCAAAGCACACTGTCTAAACTCCCAGTCACTCTGTGAAATTTTTCAGTGACACTACTCTGAAATTCAGACATAGCTACGGTGGAGAGTAGAAATGTATCTGCCCGTGCCGGTGAAATTGCATATACCCGTTCAGGATGGACAGGTGCCTTTTGATATTGATTGCGAAATCCTGACAAGGTCTTCCAGCAGGTCTTCTTAAGTGATCTGTTACACCAACCAGTCTAAAAAGATAAAAACCCAAACCACCACCAACAAAATCACGATTTGCTTAATATCCAGATTAAAAGGAGCAGAGGAAACACAACGCGTGCAGCTGAGAAGTGGGGAAGGATCCCGAAGAAGGAAGCTGTCCGGCTGGCCGTGCCCCACGGTCGCGTTGCCGTCACGCCATAAGGTGAGCCCTCCGCAGCTCGCTCCATCCCTTCTGCCGCCAGTGCCCGCTGCCGCACACCACTCAGCCCGCACGCCCGGGAGAGGCGGCAGCCGGCGCATCCCCGGAGAGCGGCTCCCGCCACCGCAGCCCCCGGGAGCTGCCGCCGCGGCGCCCCCGGCCACGGCCCCGGCCCCACCCGGCCCCGCCGAGCCCAGCCCAGCCCAGCCCCGCAGCAGCGGGGCCGGCGGCCGCAGGTGACGCCGGGGCGGGCAGAGCCGCCCCCGCCCCGCTCCGCTCCCGATCCCACCATGGAGGCCCCGCCGCCCCCCGCCGTCGCCAGGGAAACCGCCCGGCGGCGCGGCCCCGCCGAGGGAGCCCCGGGGCGCGGCGGCGGCACCCCCGGCACCCCCGCCCTGCCGTGGGCGGTCACCCCGGCAGGGCCGGCGGCCGCCCCCCGCGCCGGCCCCGGGGACTGCGGGTGTTGCCGGTGCGGGGCGCACGGGTGGGCGTGGGGGGCTGCCCCCGGGGAAGCGGGACGCTGCTGCGCCGTGCTCGGCGGGGCGGGCGGCGGCGGCCGAGACAAAGGGAGCGGCGGCAGCGGCTGCGGAGGGGCTGTGCGTGAAATGCGGCGGGAGGGAGGGAGAGGTTCTATCCCCCCCGTAAAAAAAACCAGCCAAATGCCCCTTTTTGCCCCCCAAGAAACGAAATATTCCCTCGAGAGGTTGAAAGCAACCGGCTGCCCTCGCCGAGGTTACCGAGAGGCAGCTCTCGGCGAACGCACGAAGCCCACCGATCCCGCCAGCCCCGGCAATCCTCGGGGAGAGGGAGGTGGGCGGCTGGGCCGAGCCTCCCCGCTCCGCAGCCCTTCATTATCAGAATCATTTTAACATCCTTGTTTATAAACAAGAGGCGTTCGGAGGAGATTAGCCGACTTTGGGAAACGATCGTTCTGACGCTCGTTTCTGCTCCTTAAAAGGGGATTGGGGTGCCGGGGAGGGGGGGTCTGGGCCAGCCTTCTCCGCATCGCAGCACGGAGGGAGGGAGCCAGCCAGCTCCCCGCATACGCCGCCCCCTCCCCCGAGAAAGGAAATCACTCGGGTCCGTGATATTTCACCCACCCCAGCGCTGATAAGCGCTCCAGATCACCGTTAATTCGCGTGCATTGGTTTCGGGTTACGTCTTATTCGAGGGTTTAAATTCAACGTAAATACACACTCGGGGCTGAGGTTTGGGAAAGCGCGAATGTTTCCCTGATAACGTCGCTTCGCCCACTACTTGAGTGCATGGAAATGTAATCGTGAAGTGGGTCACCGCCTCAGAAAATACTTTAAAAACACAAATCAGGAATAATCAGACAGCAGAATTTAATTAGAGCCGTAGGCTAATCACAAAATATTTTATTCCAAGCCAATATCGCTATGGGGGAGGGGTCCGTTTCTGCTCCGGCAGCAGCTCCTGCTGCCGCTGCTTTAGCGTTTGCAACATCTGGCCTACAGACCTACTAATTTCGACTCGTGATCTCGTTCGGCGAAACCCGATCTACGTGGTTCAAATACCTTCCAAATTGGGGGCGATTTAACAATCGCGACCAATTAAACCCGGGGAAGAAAGGAAAAAAAAAAAAAAACAAAGGGGGGGAAAAAAAAAAGCAAGCAGCAAATCCCCTCCTTCCCTCTCTCCCCCGCCCGGGGCTCGCACACACTATCTGTTGCTCTCTCACGGCGGCAGCGGGCGGGGGCGTGCGGCGGGGCCGGGACGCTCTCACTCACACTCGCACTCGCACTCGCACTCGCACTCACCGCACGCCCCTCGCACCATTGTCCCTGCCTGCCTGCCTGCCCGCCCGCCCCGCTCTCTCTCTCTCTCTCGCTCGGGGTGTTTTGTTGGCGGCCCGGCGCGGGGCCCGGCGCGCCCGCCCGCGCCGCGGCGGAGCGGAGCGGCACATTCATTATCGGCCGGGGGCCGATTTCAAACCGCTGCCATCGCGGCTCCATTGTTCGCCGGGCGGGCGGGCCCCGCCCCCCTTTGTGCGCGGCGGCCGCGATTGGCCGGCGCCGGGCGGAGCGCTGCCGTCACCGCTCGGGAAGCCCATTCATCTGTGCACTTGGGCGTTGGACTCCGCATCTTATTAGCAACCAGGGAGATTTCTCCATTTTCTCCTTGTCTACAGTACGGCTACAAATCTGGGATTTTTTATTACTTCTTTTTTACTAAACTTGGGCTCCTTTTTTTTTTTTTTTTGCTCGACTTTTTCCTCCCTTTTTTTCCCCTCCCTCCTGTGCTGCTGCTTTTTGATCTCTTCAACTTTAAATTTTTTAAAAGGAGTGCATTATAATCGGTTCTGTTCTCTCTTCTCTTTTTTTTTCCCCTCTGGTGTGTGTGTGTGTTGCTGCTGCTGCTGGTCGCCCAGTATTTATACCAACCCAACGCTCTTTGTTTCCCCTCCTTTTGGATCTGTTGAGTTTCTTTGTTGAATAAGACAGCATGGGTGCCCAGTTCTCCAAGACCGCTGCAAAGGGCGAAGCCTCCGCCGAGAAACCTGGGGAAGCAGTGGCTGCATCTCCATCCAAGGCGAATGGACAGGTAAAAAACGAAAAGAAATTAAAAAAAATATTAAATCTACTCCTTTTTTTAAGCCAACTTCGACGGACTCTCTTTCGCATCCTGTTTAATTCTTCTTCCTTTGATGCCCCAGTGGCACATTCAATGGAGAATACGGTCGATCCTTTTATCTTTGCAACTCGAGGCAAAGGAATAATTTCTTTATTTTGGTTAAACGGGCTCGGCTTTGAATGATTCGTTCCTTTATCTTTCCTGCGTGGGGGGCGGGGGGGAAGGGGCACGGTTCTTTCTTTTTTTTTTTTTTCCTTTTATTTTTTTTAATCCCTCGTGTATTATGGTGGAGTGTCCCAATGGCTCGTAAACGGAAGGATCTTACACTGCTTGGCTTTTCTGCCCGCTTAACCTCCTCCCGAAGACGCTCGGTGCCTCGCGCGGAACGCCTCCCGTGGCAGAGCCGGATGGCCGCGTAGTAGCGGGGCCCGGAGCCGCCGGGCGGGGGGCTCCGCGGGCAGCCCCCTCGGGCGAGAGCGCGGGCCGGGGGCTGCGCCGCCCGCCCTGTTCGCGGCAGCGCCGCCGGGGGATCGGCAGCCGTGGGACACAGCATTCTGTCACCCACCCGCGCCCCCTCCCCACGCGTGAGCCGGGCCGGCCGTGTCCCCGCTGCCCCGCGCAGCGGTGGCGGCGTTGCGGGCAGCCACCCCCCGCCGCCCCCGCAGCTGCCGCCCAGGGCAGCCAGCCGCGCTCCGGGCGCCTGAAAGATGCAAATGCGGCGTGAGTGGGGAGGGGGGAGAAGGCGGGGGCGCCTCGCCGCACCGCCTGGGCGCAGAGGGGCCGCGGCGGGCGGGGGGCCGGGGCCGGGCCGGGCGAGCTTTGTTCGCCTTCCCCGCCCCGCGCCGCCGCCGCGGCTTGGACGGGGCGCGCCGGGGGCGGGGGTGCGCGGCGCGGCCGCCGCTGCGTGGAGCCGGGGCGCCCTCTGGCGGCCGCCGCGCACTCTGCCCGCCGCTGGGGGCGCCCGGCCCGGCGAGAGCGCGGGGCTTCGAACCGCGGGAAGCGGCGCGGCGAGGCCGGCGGGCGGGGAGGGCGGCGGCGGCGCCCCGAGACTCCCCCGGGCACCGCCGGTAACGCTGGTCCCTGTCTTGCAGGAGAACGGCCACTTGAAGGTGAACGGCGACGCCTCCCCCGCGGCGGCGGAGGCGGGCAAGGAGGAGGTGCAGGCGAACGGCAGCGCGCCCGCCGAGGAGACGGGCAAGGAGGAGGCGGCCTCGTCGGAGCCCGCCTCCGAGAAGGAGGCGGGAGAGGCGGAGAGCACCGAGCCGGCCTCCCCGGCGGAGGGCGAATCCTCCCCCAAGACTGAGGAGGGCGCGACCCCCTCGTCCAGCAGCGAGACCCCGAAAAAAAAAAAGAAGCGCTTTTCCTTCAAGAAGTCCTTTAAGCTCAGCGGGTTCTCCTTCAAGAAGAACAAGAAGGAGGCCGGCGAGGGGGCCGAGGGCGAGGGCGGCGCCGCCGCCGCGGCGGCGGAGGGCGGGAAGGAGGAGGCGGCGGCGGCCCCCGAGGCGGCGGGCAGCGAGGAGGGCAAGGCGGCCGCCGAGGAGGCGTGCGCGGCCGGCAGCGCCGAGGCGGCGAAGGAGGAGGCGGGGGACTCGCAGGAGGCCAAATCGGACGAGGCCGCTCCCGAGAAGCCGGCGGGAGAAGAGGCCCCGGCATCGGCGGCGGCCGAGGAGCAGCAGCCACCTCAGCAGGCAGCGGAGGGGAAGGCGAAGGCGGCGGAGGAGGCGGCGGGCGCCGGCGCCGCCACGAGYGAGGCGGGCAGCGGCGAGCAGGAGGCGGCCCCCGCGGAGGAGCCGGCGCGGCAGGAGCCCCCCGCCGAGAGCAGTCCGGAGGGACCCGCCGCCGAGTCGGCGGAGTAGTAAGCGCCGCCGCCGCCCCTCGCCGACGGACTTTTCTTCCCCCCTGTTTGTTTGTTGGAGTGGTGCCAGGTACTGGTCTCGGAGAACTTGTCTACAACCAGGGATTGATTTAAAAGATGTCTCGTTTCTTTTTTTTCTCTCCCCCCGCAGCTCCCATCTCAAATCGTTGTGTGTTGCCGCCATTCCAACGGGCGGAGGGGGGCTCCCCTCCGCCCTCCTCTCCCATCCTCTATATTTTGGTTTTTTTGGGGCTTTTTTTTCATCAGTATTAATGTTTTGTTTTGGTTGGTTCGGTTTTTTTTTTCGTTGTTTTTTTTTTTTTGGTTCGTTTATTTTTTAATTTCATACTTTGCAACTCTCTTCATATTATAAAACTTGTGCCGATCGGTCTATGGACATGCCCATATATGAAGGAGATGGGTGGGTCAATAAGGGATATCAAATGAAGTGACAGGGGCCGCAGTGGGGAACCCGGGGCGCGCAGCCCTTGCCGGGAGCGCGCCCCGCCAGAAATGATGTAAGGGGTTAGTCTTTTTTTTAAAAGAAAGTTATTACGATGTATTTTGTGAGGCAGATGTTCTATAAGGTTTACAACACTACAAGTCTTGATTAAGAAGGAAAGGAAAAAGGAAAAAAAAAAATAAAAATCAATACCCAGATAAAGAGATCATAGTCTTAGGAATTCATTTAAACCATAGGAACTTTTCACTTATCTCATGTTAGCTGTATCAGTCAGTGATTAAGTAGAAATACAAGTTGTATAGGCTTTATTGTTTATTGCTGGTTTATGACCTTAATAAAGTGTAATTATGTATTACCAGCAGGGTGTTTTTAACTGTGACTATTGTATAAAAAAAACAAATCTTGATATCCAGAAGCACATGAAGTTTGCAACTCTTTCCACCCTGCCCATTTTTGTAAAACTGCAGTCATCTTGGACCTTTTAAACACAAATTTTAAACTCAACCAAGCTGTGATAAGTGGAATGGTTACTGTTTATACTGTGGTATGTTTTTGATTACAGCAGACAATGCTTTCTTTTCCAGTTGTCTTTGAAAATAAAGGAAAACTCTTCAGATGCAATGTTTTTTTTGTGTAGCATCTTGTCTATCATGTTTTTGTAAATACTGGAGAAGCTTTGACCAATTTGACTTAGAGATGGAATGTAACTTTGCTTACAAAAATTGCTATTAAACTCCTGCTTAAGGTGTTCTAATTTTCTGTGAGCACACTAAAAGCGAAAAATAAATGTGAATAAAATGTATAATTTGGTTGTCTTTCTTTTATGGATACTCTGGTAGCTTAAAGGGACTAGCCAGTATTGCCTAAATTTGTACAGAGAAAGTCATGTGAGCTGTTAGCACTAGCTTTGAAAACTACCTTCCTGGATCTTGGACTCTGTAATACTGTGCATTTTACAGAGAATCTGTGCAGTGCACCAGGTAATTTGTAGGCTTTTCTGGCTTTAAAGAGAAGACTAGAAGGCAGTCTGAGCATGTACAGTGTATGATTCTCCTGTCCAGACTCCATCTTGCTTTTAAGACCAGAGGTATCCAGCGTATGAGGGTCTTGCCTCTTGAGGAAAATAAGATTTAACTTGAATTGCTTAGGGTGGGGCACTGAAATTTTTATGCTGACTTGCTTAAAAATTAAGCTCTTGAACAGGTGTCCCGCTTAGGTCTTGGTATGCTGGTCCTACTTTGGTACCTAGAAGATTAGCTTGAAAACTTTAGCCTGGAAGGAGAAGGGGGAAACTAACACTGCCATTCTATTTGAAGTAATTAAGAGCAATATTCTCTTTTTTTCCTCAAGTGCTACTCCCAAGTACAGGTGAGTTTCAAAGCAGATTTCAAAATTTGTCAATAAAAAAAAAATTACTTGGTGCTTGCCTCTAATTGTTAGGCTTTTTGGCTAATTTCCAGCATCTTGCTCAGGGCATATTATGCCTTAATAAAACTGTGAGTTCATGTAAGAAAAGCATTAGTGGTGTTTGGAGGGTGGAAATTGATTCAAGAAAGTGTTGCTTCTAAGTTTATAGGAGAAAGTTTAGTGTTACACTTATTTGCTTCCACCATTTTCAGCAGAAACTCTTTGGAAGCAATTATGATTCATTTTATGAGAAAATGGCACGTTAGCACCTTGTTCCCTAAAGAACAAAGCCTAAACGGAATGAAGTATAGTAGATTTCCTGCTGAATGCATACTTCTTTTTGTTTTGTTTGRGTTTTTTTGATTTTTTTTTTGGGTTTTTTTGTTTTGTTTTGTTTTTTAATTCAGTTGTCTACCATTTTAACTTTGGCTTGTATGTACTCTAGTTGCCCTGGTATTTCTCTATAACTTTAGAAATGTATTGAAAGTATGCTATAATTGCTGAGGGACAAAAATAAATGGATGTAAATCAAGATCCTCCACACCAGTGTCATTCTTGGAGTACATGTGTTTGAAGTCTAGTGCATAACTGCTTTGCTAAGGGGTTTTTATAACATGGCTGTAAAAACCTGTTCTGAGACGCATAATGTCTTGGCCATAGAGTCAATGTCTCTTTTTAATAAATACATATATATTTAAATCCAAGGATTCGTAAAGAGAAGTCTGAATTTCTTCTTCTTTTTTTTTTTTTTGGTCAAACTGCATATGTACATATGAAAAAAATAATTGCTAGTAAAGTTCTTTTTCAGATTTTTCTTGACCTCTCAAACTTTCATGTTTTTTTTCCTCACTCAGCTGGTGGTTTCTGAAGCACTTCCTATTCCTGGGAGTGCAGAATTGCTCCTGCCCCTGACAAACGGACTTCTGGCTTGGGGCTTTGTCATTCTGTGGCTTGGCTTGACTTGAAATATATTTCCAAGTCCTAACACTAGTAGAGTTTCAAAAGTGCATCTTAAGAACACCACTTGCATGGTCTGCTCTTCTGGTCCCAGCAGTCGGGTGAGATTTGATGATGCCAGTTTTCCGCTGTGTGGTTTAAGAAGACAGAAGTCAGAAAGGGCTTGGTTGGAATCACGGAAATGGAGGAGTTTTGAACTGCTACCTGCTGCCAGAGAATTGTGCAGAAGCATCATCTTTCCTCCCTGGGTCCCCAAGGGACTGAGTAGTCATTTCTATGGAATTGTGGAATATCCTTTTTTTATGTACAAGAAAAATGAAGGGGCTGGGTATTAGTGACTGGTCAGGTGGTTCATCTTCTTACTGAGAAAGCTTTATACTTTTTTTTTTATTGCATTGGTTGCCTCAATGAAAATGCTAATTATAATAAGTATTGTAAGTTCAACAAATTCTCTCGGAGCATATGTGAATTTAAAATGTGTGATTTCAAACTAATTTTCCTATATCGTGATTCTTTTTAAGCAGAATGTTATTGTTGCTATCAACAAGGTAACTTCTGTTGAGGTGAAACTGTCATATTTTTAGGTAAAATTTACACTGGAATCTAATTTTGCCTTACTAGGGGCTCTAGAGATTTACTTCTTTTGTTTATTTACTTAAACTGAGGCGACAGTTTTCCTCGTTATAACCTGGTTGTACAAAAGTGCTTTCAGATATCATGCCTATCTTGGTAATATCTAAACTTAATTTCAGACTTTCCAAATCACAATGTCTGACCTCAAGTACTTGAGTTTTGTATCTGGTCCTGATACTTATTTATGTGAAACTGTAGAGACTTTACCTTCAGGCAAGGAAGCAAGACAAGAAAAGGGAAAGGTAGGTGAGGGAAAGTGGAGCTGAGGCTTTAGCTTTTGCTGGAGTGCCATCACCTTCTTGCTTGCGTCCACAACCCCTAGATACAGATCAAGTCTCCTTGTATCAACTTGTCACATACCTAAAAACTCCTGTTGGTTGTATTAGATGCAAGTGCTGCATATGTGGGTATTTCACTCCTTTATTATGATGTTGTCTATGTTTTAAAAATGTTCTTTGTTCTACAGTACCGTTTGAAACAGCTAACTCTTGAACTTCACTTGCAGATGATTAGATAAAGGTCGAAGGTTTTCATCTGTTTTGATTGGGTTTTTTTAAGTTGCAAGTCCTTTAATTGTGCCTTTTAAAAAAATCTAGAATTATACACATTATAGTCTGAAACTGTAGTGCTGGTTAATGGTTTCCTGCAAAATCAGTTCTGTGAATTTGGTCTTCATGCTATTTGTATAGTGAAAGAGTAGTAAAAGGTCATCACTGGTGATATGGACTGGTTTCAATGTTTGTTTGTTTTGAGAGACTGAGGTGAAATGTGTTTTCTATGATGATGTTGCTTTGTTGAAAGCATCCTGATTCTAGCTTAGGACAATTTTTTTTTACCATGCTCAGGTCACTGAGATAGAATGAAGCAAGTACTTTTTTTCCTGAAGTAAGGAGCAAGTGACAATGGTATATTGTTTATAACATGGTGTAGACAGTGGGGTTAATTTGTTCTCCTTACAAATCCAAGATCCTCAGGTAACTGTCAGTGAGTGGGAGCTCTTGGCATTGCGATGAGTCCGGCAGGGCAGAGGCAAGCAGGCCAGGCAGCGTCCCGTCGCTGGAATAAGGGAGTGTAAGAAGTGGTGCTACAAAGAAGTGCAGAGTTACTGAAAGCCTGTGTGTTGGCTTGCCCAGGGAGAGCCAGTGTGGTGGTGAGCTTTTAAGGTCTGTTGCTTGTTTGGGGATTGAGAAAGGGAAGATGTAGCAGCGTGTTTCACAATGTGTTTACGGAGACAACTGTTGAGCTTGTTCGGAAGTGGAAACATTGCCTATTGGGAAGATCAGAGGAGGGTTAGCAATGGGATCAAAGTGGCAACTATGCCTAAACAGAAGAGTGAGCAAAGTAGCACCCTGTGAATGAAGTACAGAGTTAGAAATATGTAAATTTGGGCTGTATTGTTGAGTACACTTTTTATACAAAAGCAAGAGACTCGGATTCAGAATGCCCCATTTTTAGGATGTCAATAATGTTATCTGATGGAGGTGACATAAAGCTTAAGTTAATGATTTTAGAATGTTTTGAAGTCTTGAGGAGGGTACAAGTGTTATTTACACATCGTTGCCYTCAGTCTTTGCTGCAGGAAGGCATGTTTATCCAAAACAGGACTATCAAGATACCAGGTAAAATGAGGCATTAATATTTGCAGTTAGAAAGACACAAACAAGATATATGGAATATTAGTTCTCAAAGATATGATGAATTTAGATAAAATAGCAAAGATATTGTTCAATTAAAGGGAGGGGGAGGGTCTTTTTTTTTCTTTTTTGGCACCTAACACAATTCTGATTTTAGAACTGCAAGAATGGGGAATTATGCTGGTGGTGTATGCATTTTTATCACCAAGTAGGCAAATGTTCCAGGAGTTAGGATTCTTAGGTTAGTTCCTGTGGCCCTGTATGTGATAACCTGCACTTGAGGAGTACCAGAGAGGAAATGTTTTGAGCCAAGCAATGCCACCTTCTGAGGTCTTTTCCAACACCACAGCTGATACTGTTGGTAATAAAGTATTTGATAGTTGCTCTTTGCAGAGACCATATTGACTAGAGATTTATTTTTAGGTACGGTCCAAGCTAGACTCTTTCTCCTGAAGTTCACACCTTAGTTTCTAAAAAAAGAGCAAGAGAAAATACCTATGGATCTGTTGGTTAGGTAAGTTGTTCTTGCTGAGCAGCTCCGATAGCTGCAAGACATTCCTTGCTAGCCTATACTAGAGTAGTTATTTCTCTGAAGTTAGGTATGTAGAGCCACCTGAGTATTTTAAATTAATTTGATGACACAAAAGCCACGCTTACAAGGGTCACCTGCTGTTCAAAGGAAGCAAAACTCATTCATTCTCACTGGAAAAGAACCATTTGGAACCAGTTAAGACCTGCATAGGCAGGGCCTTTACAAAAGGAGACCAAGAGAAAAAAAGAAATCAATCCCCAAGCTTTAGGAACTAAAGGAAGAAACTGCTTTTTCTAGCCCCCTGAAGCAAAGCTGTCATAGATTTAAACTACCCCTTTTCTGTCTTTAAGAAAATATCATTTACTTATGAGAGACAGTGTTTCCACTGGAGTGCAGATCTATGTTCCTTTCAAACACCACCAATGAAAGTCCAAAATGGATTGGTGAAGGTAACATTTTTCAGGAATGAACCATTAGGCCACTCACAAGTCCCACATTGCAGTTTAGGAGTCTGTTAAAGCGAACTTACCAGATATAGCACCTCTGAGGAGACTGGGCAGCAAGTATTTCCCACCTTGGTAATTAAACAAAATGGCAGAAATCATGGACTGAATACAGAATACAGGAAGGAACATGATCTTTTTTATTTTTTCCCCAGTACTATTTTTGCATATCCTACATATGTTTTTGCTTTCTAATAAAAAYCCAGGAAGATAATTCAAAGCAGTGAAGCGAGAATAATTCCAAAATTTCTTTGAGTTCTTACTTCTGTATGTTTTTATACAGGTATATTTGAAAATTGTTATAATATTTTATTCTGCCATTTAACAACTTTACAAGTTAATGTTCACATGGAGAAACAATGTCATATGTATGGTAAATTAGATAACTTCCCTTTTATGGATCTTGGTGACACTAGAATGAGGCCAAAATGAGCACTTCCCAAAATTTTTTAAGCTATGCAATGCACTTATAAAATTCCCCCATAAATGTTGCTAATAATAAGAGAAATGCATTTGATTCTTCTATGTAGGATCCACGTGGAATCCACATGAAATGGTGTGCAATAAAAGTACAAGAAAGTACTGTGTTTGCYTGAATTAAGAGGCTGAAGACCCACAGGACCATACTGGCAAAATGGACAGGAGCACTTTCAGGTGTTGCTGTTACAAATGAGAAAAAAGAAATGCCACTGGAACCTTAGCCTTGTTGTTATATATGTGAGAGTTTATACCCTGGAAGTTCGTCAGTCCTGGCTTTTCCTCTGCCACCATCACATAGAGTCTATCTAATGCTTAACAAGTTTATACGTTGAAATGTTGATGCAGAAATAGATTACAAGCTCCTCTGGATAAGTCATCAGAAAAGTTTGCTATTTTCAATGTAAAAGTGATACTTTTTGGTCATCATTGCTGTCCACTGAATGCTGTGTTAATCTGGTGATTTTTTTGCCTTTGTGTTGCTTGCATAGAAAATTGTAATTTCAAGATCATGAAGCTTCTGCTGTTATTATACATTGGGCCAAAGAGAGGAAAGAAGGGGAAAATACCTTTCAAGTGATGTTATAATAGGACAATCAACTTTAATAAACAGAGAGATTCAAAGCCAACTGTTCTCTATTTAAATCCCAGTGCAAATCTAATATAATCTAATCTAATCTAATCTAATGAGGCTTTAGGGCCTTGGCTTGCATCTTGTTGTTGTTATTGCATACATGTTATGATAGTCATTAGCTGAATAATCTGTGGATATATAGAAGTAGAAACAAAATAGTGCTTCTGAAGTTTCCCTACTCCTAAATTCTTCATGGCAGCTGTGCCAGGTTTAAGTACAAAAGCAATTGTTGAAGAAACATTCTGCGTGGCTTTGTCACAGAGAGGCAGAGGATGGAAGTGCTAAATTGTTCCTGAGGGTTTTAGGAGAAATAATACTCTCTTCATCTTTTGTGACAAAGATAGAATGAGGACACTTGTAGTGTAACTTTTCAGGAAAGCCACACAAGTTTCCAGTGAGACCATAAAAGGGTGCTGAACATCAGATGTTCTCAGCAGCACTTGAGTGAAGCAACATACATGTAAGAAATGCACCATTTGCAAGTGAAACTGGACATTTAAAAATTTTCAGTACTGCAGGATTCCCTACACGTGAATCTGCCATAGTAAAGGCAAACAAATTGCAGATGACAGTGACATGGAAAGCTGGTAAGGAATCCCACAGGAGGAGTATGGCCAGGGATGGCTTCTGAACAGCAGTATAAACAAAGGTTCATTTCTGTAAGACTACTACTACTAGGAGATATTTATATTGTGATACGGGCTCAAAAGGCCAAGATTAAATATGAGTCTTGTTTGTGCCAGGCACTTGTGTGTAAACATCTGTGAGAGACAGTCTCTACTCGGAAAAAGCTTCCAGGCTAAATGCAGAAAGGTTAGGCTGCTTCACTTCCTACCATTGTTAGAATCACATTTCTATTTGTCTTGGTCAAGTTTATGAAGGGAGAGGGAATAAATTACCAACTTCCTTTTTTTTCCCACCCCCCCAAAATCTGTTATGTGCAAGTTTCTTTTCTCCCTTCATGCTACTGAAAGCCTTGCCATCCGTGCGCGAGCGGCCAGGGCGTCTTCATGGCCACACATATTGATGGGCAATGCRAGCAATAACAACGATTAAGGTAGAAGTGGCTCTTGAGTGAAAAGATCAAGCAGCCCCAAAACCTTGAAATACAGCTTGAAACAGATTATCGATAGCTCTCTAGTGACACTTTGAGGCCGTTTTCATGTACTGAAACGAAAATACTTTTCACTCCTTCAAGTGGCTGTTTTGAGCACTGGCAGCAATTTCCAACATGGGAAAAGTGTGGTTTTTTGGAAAGGAGGAAAGGTGCCTACTTGAGGGAGAATATTTGCATTTAGAGAGACGATTTTTCTTTCAGGGGCTATTAATTCTTTGTTAAAAGCTATCCTCAGCTTTATCAAATAATGGTATATTAAAGTACAGAAATGAAGATTCTTCATAGATTTCCTTTTCTATTAAGAATGTACCTTAATCTGAATTTTCCAGTTATAATTTGTGATTCCCAAGAGTTTTAATAAGAAGTTCTCCATCCAAATTGTATTTCAAAGCTACAGGTATCAGAAGAAAATGTATGTATTCCAGTTGACTTAGAATGGAATGACTGGAAAATTGGTTCAGATCCATAATCTGGAATGCTGTGAGTCCTCATGAACCAGCAGCCTTATAAGATAAAATGAATGTGTATGTTATGCATTAAATAGAAGAAAAACATGTTTATTATTTCATATTTATTTTCACATGGCATTGAAAGAAGTGGCCTCACTGGTTTGTAAAATTGATCGTGTTCACCGTGATTTCTAACACATTATGCCAAATTGATCAGAGGCACTACCTGAAAATCACAAGTTTAAAAACTTCACCAGTTTTCCTCCAACACAGACAGGAATGGTGGTGCAGGGATCGCCTGATGACATTTTCACCATCGTGTTGCATAAATCAGCTAAAGTGGTAAAAATGCTTGCGGTTTGGCTATATTTATAGTCTCTGTATTGCTAGCCACATGGGAGAGCTATGGGAGGGAATTTCCCTAAAATTGTTTTAGCCAGCATAACCACTGGGACATYGAGCATTTGTTGCTACCAAGAGTGTTAAACTTGGAAAACTCTCTCCACAGCATGCCAAGGGGGGAAAAATAGTTAAGAAAATAACATTAAAAATAGTAGTCAAAGAATTTTACACAGCTTTAGGAAATTAGCTGAACAATTTCTGAGTCATTAGTGAGAGATTTGACAACAAAAAGAAATACGGTAATCTGGAAAATAAGAGAAGAATAAATCCAATACCTGTTTTAGGTATGGTTTCACAAAAGATTTGGGGAAAAAAAAGACAAAGGAATGAGGAGAAAAAAGGTTGAGGAATGTAAAAAAAAAAAAATAAGAGGGACTGGCAGACGGACAAAGAGACGTGGGTGTTGAGTGGAACCACAACACGATGAAACACGGACCAGGGAAATTACAGATGAAGCAGCTAACAAAGATAACTGAAAATACACTAGAGAAAATGTATCTTTAGGTGTATAAAATGGTTAGAAATAGTCAAGGCCAGCTTCACAAGGACAAACCATGTCAATTCCATGTTATTTTCTCTTCTGACTGTATATCCAGTCTAGTAGTTCAGTGGGAGTTCGGAGCTGTAATAGATCTTGACTTTAGTAATATTTTTGATGCTCACCTGTGCAACATTCTCATAAACACAGACAGGGAACTAAGAACTAGGAAAATAGGTGTTGAGAAAAGTCAGCTAAAAAAATAACCTCTATGCATAACAGTCAATGGTGCTGGAATACTGGGAGGACTGGAAATGCACATAAAAGGGAACTCAGAATACTCATAATACACATGAGAGATACAGTCCAAAAATCAGCAATGGACTGTGCTTCAGAAAAAGAAGTTTAATTCAGAAACAGAAAATGGGGACTATACGGGCWACAGGAAAGGAGCTTAGGGTCAAGGTGGTTCACATACAATATCAGTCAAGCTTTAGTCCTTTTTGAGTGCAATGGCAAAGGCCCAACAGGGTTGTTTTAAGCATCTTTTAAGAAAGATACCCTTTAAGAACAGTTGTAATTTTTCCTGTGAGTGTATAACACCCAACTCAATAGAGTCTACCTCTTAGACTGAATAGTTAACATATAATGAAATATCATATTATTAAATGTTAAAAACAATTGATTTATTTCCAAAATCTGTTTCYGCTTAGAGACCTTACTGATAACTGCATTGATATGTGGCTCCGTTAGTGCACGTGTATTTTTATTTAGTTGGATGTTTATACACATTTATCTCATGAGATAAATTCTGGACAACTGTTATTGTACCCTCCCTTTCCTGTACAACTTTTACTGAAGCACAAAACRAAGTTTTCCCTGATGTCTCAAGACATTTTGTAAATCACTACATCGAATTAAAATTATAAAGCAAAGATATATAGGTAGGGAAGGGAGCTTGAGCTAAACATTTTGACCACCATTGGCATTAAGATAGGATAAAGACAGATTTTGTCTTTCAGATTATCTGTTCTAACCTCAAACCTCTACAGGGTTTTCCACAACTTTCTTACCGTGTAACCTGTTAGGCCATTGAATTAGACTTGTAGTCAGAAATCCTTTCCTAAAACCTAAGTAAAATCTTCTTTCTTACAAACTATACTAATTATTTTTTGGTGCTGCTTCCAGTTAACACAGAGAACAACTGATTTCTCTTTATTATAAACTTTCATGTGATGAAAAAGCAAACTAAATTCCTAACCCTCCAAACTTCTTGTTTGTAGCACACAAACCCAACTCTTTGCTATGTAAATCCTGTGTACTTAAATGTGCCTTCCTTAAAATCTATAGCCTATGTAGTAAACAAACTGAAAGCAAAACACCACTGAAGTATTGCCATACTGGTTTCTTAAGAAGGAACTAGTTTTCCAGTAGGAGTGTCCCTATCCTTTAGCATCTGCCAGTAAACCACGTGAATTTTTTTGTGGTGACCAAAGGTACAAGGACAGTGTGCTAAATTTAGCAGTTTACATGTCTGCAAGTATAGATATATATTATAATCTATAGTGGACCTGCAGCAAATGTGTTATATAGTGTTGTAGAGTGTTACTGTGCACAATGGCAAACTTCCCTAACACGCTGCCCACTAGCACAGATTAAAAAGAAAACAACACTTTTAAACAAAGAGAAATGCTCATCAATCTTCACTGAGTTTTCCTATTTGGTCTGATCTTTGGGTGCTAAAATCAGATCCACATTTTCATAGCCTATAACCACTTTTCTATATGCACAGTACGTAATAGAGTGTGTATATATAAAACACATAAAACACATAAAACATATAAAGGCAGTCTGCAACCAACTGGCTTACCCCACTGCGCTAACTGGATTTGAAAAGACTGTGGGTTTCAGGCTACATTTTGTTAGGTGTCTCATCACTACTTTATTTTCTGTATTATGTCTACCCAGGACACACATGACTTCATTTTATATTTTCCTCCTAGTGTATACATTTTAACCCTCTCCTCTGAGTGTAACTGGGCTTATTTCAAGGGAAATTCAGGCACCTTCTCCTATGCATGTATTTTCATGAACCACTGAAGTGCCAGCAGGGAGAGTGGTAAATTTCGGTTACTCCATGAGCAGCAATCACTATGGTCTGATCAAGATGGAGACTGAGATTCCCTGATCTCAGACTCCTGTCAGTCTCAGCACTTCAGAACAAACTTGTTTTTTTCCCCTTTTTTCCATTTTAAAGTATCAAAATTTCTCATTTATCCACTAAAGTAACATGCAGTAATTGACTTAAGGATGTCTGTTATGAGCCCAGTTTCCTCTTAAAACAAGGAAATATGAAGTACAAAGCTAAGGTTGAAAAACTGTCAAAAATAAAGTTACACATGAAAACTTAATTTGAGTTCTTTTAACAAACACAGTTTTCACGGAAACTTTAAGAATTTCATCCTAGACATGAAGGCCTCTCTGTAAAGGTACCTGCCACAGCCAGCACACGGGTTACAGCAGTACCTACCTCTCCTGCGCCGGTAACCATCTGAGACATGGTTATTTATGAAGTAGATCAGCAAAGAAAAGAGTAATGCAGTGTTCCTCAGAACAAAGCAGAATGAGGTTGATGTCTCTTACATCCCTGTAATTCAGGTAACAAAGTAGGAATGAAGAAGAGACAGGACTCTTGTGTGCTCAAAACTCTGGCGTCCCAGGAAAATATGCTTTATCTCTGCCACTAACGCTGATTTGCCGTACAACCTCGGGCAAATGATTAGTCCAATGTTTTAGAAGTGCTCTCTGAGGGGTTTTTTTTCAGATTGTATGAATATTTACCACTCTAACCAAAACAAATGGCAACAGTCGGTCCTTTGGTATTTAAGTTATTTTTACACAAGAATGAGGAATACAGCAGCAAACCATTTAGAAATTTAGGGTTTAATCTCTCTGCACCATAGTTCTCCCCATAATAGGGGGAATAACAGGACTCCTTGACTTCACACATGGATTTGATGTCTAGGGTCCCTTTATGATGTCTGTAGAAAGTTAACTACCTGGGAAAGACATTTCCAGTGCCCTGCTCCTAGCTGCCCTGTTTAGCCAGGGGCAAACACAGCAAAGGGGGGAAAGGAAGGATGTGAGGGATTTTCGACATATGTTTTTGTGTACTTACTTTTACGATAGCTGAGAGCTAGCATGCTCTTGGGAACTGCTGGCAAGCTTCCATGCCTGGCTGAAGAGATTTGAATACCCATCTCAGAGAAAAGTCCTTCCCCTGCTCTCCAGTATATTCATTCTTGCAGGAGGGAAGGAGTAGGAAAGGGAGAGTTTAGTATCTCTCTCATTGAGGCCATCCCAGTGGGCTCCAAATTATTAGATACTTAGTGGACCAGAGAATGAGCTACCTTTATTCTTACTTTTTCCTAGATTTAAGTAGTTGAGTTTCAAGGCTTAATCTTTTTCTGAACACTGGTTTTTGTCAAAGTGTATTGTAAGCTTTATAAGAACATAAAGAGGGTGTGAAGTCTTAGAACTGTTGTAGCAACCTCAGCCTCTGTGATTTTCTGATTTTTAAGTGGGTATTTGTCAACTAGTCTTTTTAGCCTAGGTTTTGTATGTTATTTCTCTTTTTAGGATAAAAAAAGGGCAAGAAACAGTCTGTCTGTACACATGCAAAATTGTCGTTGTACTGACCTAAGTAAGGGCATCAGGTCTGATGCTTAAACTGGTAAGACCTGGGAAAGAAAGCTGACAATACACAGATATACTGAAACAATGATGTGTATTTTGTCTTTTTCAACTCCATTGGTCTTAACAGCTGGAGTTCTTGACAAATGTATCCATAACTGAGATGTCATTAAAGATATTCTTAGTAAATGAATCCCTGGCAAACTCATTTTAAACAAGGACTTCAAAACTAAATTAAGAGGGAGAGGGGAAAATGAGAGAGGTCTACAGGGTATGCAGAAAAAAATGACAAGTTCATTTAAAATTACTTAACCAATTTTCTTCAACCTAAGAGTGTTTTCTTGAAGAGATTTTATTGCAAGCCAACATAAAGATTTCTGGCTTGCCATTTTTGACTTAAACAGCTACAGAAGATTTTGATAACAACATATGGAAGATATTTTTTTCACATTCGTTCAGCTGAAAGAATTTTGTTCAAACTTGTCTGATATAATCCAAGAGTAAAACCAAATATGGAAATCCCAAGTCCCAGAAGAATGTGAGAAATTAATGAGAGGTGCTCAGTTGAAGCTAAAATGAAAGTTGGCACTAACTTTACCTAAACAGTCATGAGGAGGGATTTTTAATAGCAGCCATCTTGGGTACTTTGTTAAGAAAGAATAAAACACCAAACCCAAACAAATCCACAAAACTCCTCCCTGGTTACCCACAGATCTTTTAAAGAGGGGTCTCACCAGGCTTGCTGCTTGAATTTGAGATGTTCCACCAGGCCTTTAAAGAAATACCACTTCTACTATATTGTTATGACCCACTTATTAAAATTACTGGAGAGATTTCTCTGCCCAAATTAAGGTGCTAACAAGACCATATGCTGAATTCAATAGTATGGATTTTTATTTAAAAGTAAATGAGAAGAGAGGGAGAGAGAGAAAGAAATAGGAAAAGGGGTCTAGGGGGGAAAAGAAAGAGAGTGACAGAAAGACAGATAAAGTAGAAAAAAATATCACCACTCCATGGGTCCTGACAGCATCCGTTTGGTCCTCTTCTTCTAGTCTTCTCTGCTGTGGAGATGCCAGCTTTATCAAAATGATGGTTTCAGTCTAGACCCAGTGAAAGGAGCCCACAAAGCACAGGATCCACTGGGTTTCTATCTGCTCAGATTCAGGTGGGAATGCCCAGGTACCTCCTTGGTGGTCCTATTGTTTGAGTCATTAACCATTAACAGTCGAGTCTCTCACAGGTTTATAGAAAACCCCATTTGTCTTGCAGGAGATGACTACTGGCATACGGCACAAATGAGCGTTCGCCACAACTTTGAAAACCAGTATTAAGCATGGCTGCAAACATTTTGGTGAAGGATGGTAATTGTATATGGTAACTGTCAGAACAGAAATCAGTAAAGGCCTTCCCCCTGCCACTGCTCCATTAAAGTCCATTAAAGTCATGGCCTTATGTAATACTAGAGTCTCCTCATCATTTGTACTCAATAAAGGTTTTATTTATAGGTTTGCCCTGTATGCTGTATCGCTGGGCTGCCAGGCTTACCATGTGAGTTACACAGTCCATGGTGAGAGCAGAGCTTTACCTGTATGAAGCAAATTTTTCCTCTCTATTGAAGAATGTGAGATGGGGATGTACCCTTGTGCAGTAATTACGCAAGGGCATGGCTCTGCACACAAGATGGAGAAGTGCAAAGCGTTTATTGCGCAGTAAAATATTCCCTAAATACCAGCACCCAACAGGATATCACATCATATAAACAGGAAAGATGTTCACCTCAGTATCCCCCAATCACCTGGGATAGTGCACAGACATTGCCTTTTATAGTAACAGGTAAACAATACCCTATAAGGTCACAAACTACAATTATCACTTCTCATAGGTCCAACACTGTCCAGAAACCCACAATCCTCTCTCAGCCCATCCCTGGTGACCTGGATGCACTCCCAGGGTCACCTCCGAGGCCAAGAAAGAGGCGCTCTCTCTGGCCCTCTGGGCCTGTCTCTCTCGCAGCACACAGTGCACCCCAACACCCTTGCATCAGTCCCAATGCTCTCAGAAAGGGTTGAGGGGGGATGCAAGTGCCCAGGGTCCTGCACTCTGAGCAGGCCAGTACCTCTGATGTTGTGTAACCACAAGAACAACATTGTAGGCAGCATCTGTGTCAAATGTTCCCCCAGCCCACGGGGATAATCACGAGCAGACAGGCCAGGATACGGAGGCACACACCACCGCACCAACATCGCCATGCACTGCAGGAGCTGCACTGGTGGCTGGAGGAGGTGAGGTTCCAGCTGCCCTGGATGGGTCTTCTCCTGGCCACCACCCCAGCAATGAGTTACAGCACAAAGTTCCCCAGCTGCAGACCAGACTGTGCAGCCCTGGGTGGTGGCTGCTCTTGGACTCTGCTCGGAAAAACCTCCTTGGGGATGCTGAATGCTGCCAGCAGTGTAATGCAGTCTGGCTGCTTGCAGTTGGGGAGCAAAGTCAGCTGGATTTTGGCCAAGTCTTTCACAGGAGCCCAGTAGGGGAGTCAGGGTTCCCTCTGCAGAACCATTCTCTGTGGCTTGCTTGTAATTTGATCTATAGCTCTCAAGAGCGAATGCTGCCTATACTCACCAAGTTGCATAAAATAGCATGTCTAAGGATGTCCCTTGTTAAGGAACACCCATGGTTTAAACACATTAAAGAGTGGAATGAATCACAATTTTTATGCGGAGAACATTACACTAAATCTCTAGCATAAAAATATTTTGTGTACTAATTGATTTTATCTTGCTGTGCTTTATTCAGCTTTTGCTGTGATGGCCTGAAATAAACAGCAAGGCTTCAGTTTTGCCCACAGTCAAACCCAAATTCTGCTTGTTTGCTTTATGGGACCCAGCTAAGTGACTTCAGTGCCAGTACGTGGACCTCCTGCATGTGACAGGAGCAAGAGCTACTTCTCATCTACAGCACTGTGGTGTGGTAAATACTGACTTAAATGCAACTAATGGTATAATTAATGGACAGGGTAGTTACTTTTCATTAACTTCTTCGGCTAATACAACATATTTCCAGGCTCCAAAGGAGTCAGTGAGCATTCAGAAAAGTTGATTTATCAGTAACAGGCAGCCAAAGCTTTCTGTATCCCTTTCAAACAAATATTCCTTTACAAAATTAGATAAGTATATGAACTGCTACAGAATATGTCTGTACGAAGAAAACCACAAGTCATAGTTTCTGCTGATTTTTCTCCTCTACCCCTTCAGGTTTTCTACATTGTCAGCAATTTTGAATCTCAAAAAAACCCCATCAGATTATAAATGATCCAGAAAACCTCACTAAAGCTTCTAACTTTTACCAAACTGACCATAAAAATTGTCTAGCATGGACGTGAAACAGCTGCATTGGAAATGTCATGTCATGCTATTGTACAAATTAGGAAGCATCATCAGGAACAGATTTTAGTTGCCTTTTAACTAAAATTATAATTTCTTCTCCAAAATTTGTGTTCTGTTTAAAAGTTCAACGAAGCACCTTTTGCAATTAGTTATACGTGTTCAAACCAAAAAGCAAATGCCTGTTAGAATAGCATTACCCTAGTGTGGTAAGTCAGCCTTTTATATGGGAAAAGCTGGCTCTGTCTCCTTGAGATGTTTCCATTTTGACTTTCAAGAACCACCAAACACAATTATTTTAAACAATAAAGCACTTCAGACATTTTTCAAGCAGGGAAACCATTACATTAAAATTCTCAGAATCACAGGTCATTTTTTGAAGTGTAGATCATTAAATTTAATTGTCCCTTACAAGAGCTGGGCAAATCAAGCTCCTAGGATTAAAAAAAAAAGATCCAGCTGCTAAGCTTGAAGAAGATATAACTATTCACATCATTTATTTTTTATTGCACAGCAGTAAAGTACACTGTGTAGTATTTTAGACAACTGTATTAAATATAACACACTCTGACCGTTTTTGAAATAGAGACACTGTCATTTTCTTTCAAAATAATTTAAGCAATGTAGATCTGAGTTAATAGAAAACTTTTTCTGGATCATAACACCTGTAATAATTACCCTTCTCAGGACCAGTATTTTATTCCATAAGGGCTTTGTAGCAGATGTGCTCAGCACAACAAAAGGAGTTGGTGAGAGGTTTTGAAGATGCTATGAGCAAAAGAAGAGCCACGGTCAGCAACCCATCAGATGAGCAATCTCTGGCTAGTACAGGGCTTGYTTCCCCCTCACGGTGGGGTCTGCCCAGCTGCTCCATGGATTGCTGTGCCAGCAAGGGTGTCACATCTCTATGAATGAGCTTTTTTCACAAATTCATTGGGCAACTTAGACTGCCACACAAGACCCCCCTGCAGAGTATTTGGGTTGCCCTAGGACAAACATCTGCCCACAGCTCATGACATCATTCTTTAGAAAGGCTCTGCCTCTCTGTATTTGCAGTAGGCTAGCAGTCCCATGCACAATCCCTGATCCACTACCCTGGTTTTTTAGAATCTGCATTTTTCTCATAAGGCTGGAGAGAAAGACGAAGGATCCAAAAGTTTCCCTGACATCCACAGAGCTAGAGAGAAAAAACTTTTGCAATGCTTAGTGTCTGACCCCTCTCRGTAGGGTCACTGGACTGGTGAAAAAGCTTTTGCTGTACTAAAGAACAGGGCAGACCCAGCCTCCTGGGTACTTGGGGTTAGCACTGCTCCTGAGACCTCAGTGCCCTCCAGATGTGAAGTGGTCAACCTGGGGCTGACCATTTCAAAAAGCAAAAGGCCYCTGCATGTCCCAGTGTCAAAGTGAGCTCTATCCCTGCAGAACAGAGCCCTGCTTTCTGACCCAGCAGGGCTGCATGGCGTGCCCAAATGCCTCTTTGATCACCACGGTCCATCTCCATGCTCTGATGCGTGCCAGTCATACGCTTATGTCCCACATGTCTTTGAAACTAATATGCTTCAAAGAGTGACACTGGCCAAACTGAAAACACTCTCCCTCTGCTTGACTGTTCTTAAAAAAACCTCTAGCAGGTAGGGGAGTAGAGGAGAAGTATTCATGCTGCAGGGGAACACATCATATTCCCACTCCATCACTCAAAAATTTTCCCAAGTATCATTTATCAGGAGAGATGGAACATGAATGTAACTGTACTCTGAGTTGGCCTTCACATCCCCTTGGAAGTTCCCCTATGCCTTTCCTCCCCTCTAAGTGATCAACCTTCTTACTTCGGCCCCTCGGCATGGATGACAGAGGCTGGGTGGGAAAAGGGGTGAGCATGAGGGGATTATGTTGGATGGTCTCTTCCTAGCCCTGCAGGAAGAACAGCTAGCTGCCTCCCACTCCTACCACATCTCAGTGCCTCCTCAAAGAACTTGGCTTCAGAGACAAGTTCCACATCCTCAGCTTTTATCCCTCCTTTGACCCCTCCTAGGTCAGTGCTTGGAAGCAACTCCACTCCACCCAGTCTGTAAGCCCACCCCAATGTTTATAGCAAGTAAGCATGTTCTAGAGGCAGGGCATGAAAGGGTGGTGTCTTCATCCTGCATGGGATAAAAGGGAGGGATAGACCTAAGGGCCTTCCCAAACAGCAGTTAGTCCCGAGGAGACACACTGTGAAAGGCAAAAATACTCTATTGTTGTCAAGTGCAAACAAATTTTATTGGCCTCACACAGAGAGGCTGCTGGCAAGGAGTAAGCTCTGACAGCTAGTCAGTCCATGCTTCATAGCCTTTCAGGGACTGGCTTCCCCACTGGGACACTAAGAAGAGAAAATATGTATACACAAGCCAGGCTTTCTAACTAATCTCAGCCTACATTGCAATGTTCACAACCAGGAAATATTTTCAGATGGGCCACCCTTGTTTATTGGGGCTATTTGGATACCCTCGGAGTCCATTCGGATTAAATGCACGTGGAGGTCCTTCTCAGGCCATGGCATAGCTGGGTTACTTTGGGAAAAGTAAACATAACACAAACAGGCTATGTTCTGGCCTGGCCCATAAAAACACCTGAAAGACAGCAAGGCCCCCATCCTTTTAAGGACCACACATCCTTAGAAACAGAGTAAACAAAGGCAAGTGCCAATAGCCCTTCCCACCATGCAGTTCTGAGGCACAAACCCAGACAATAGGCTGTCTGTCCGTGCACTCATTAAAAACCATCTGTTATTACAGGCTATAAAAACACAGGCAGAGCACTCTGCTCCTGGAGATGAAAGCAGGCAAAACCAAGAAGCCCAGGAAGACAAGAACTTTATATCTCACAGTGGTCCCCTAGCACCCTTCTTTTGACCTCCATACCCATGAGCTCCTTTTCTGCTTAGGGCTACTGGTTCATCTGCTTCAAAGCAGGGGCACACACTGCCAGCACTCAGGAAGCTGCAGCCTCTCCCACCAGTGCCTGCAGCAGTATAGGCGTTCCCATCGCTTGCCAGCTGCAAAGGGGACATGCTGGGAATCTCTGATAGGATGATCCCTCCTTGTAGCAAAGCTATGGTGCTCTGCTCTCAAAATACCTCTCTGACCACCCCCATCCTTCCTCCCTAGATACTGAGGGGTCACAGTCTTCCCACTTAACCCGGCCTTCCAAGTGGCCTGGAGAAAGTGATTGTAGACACATGTAACACCTACAAGAGCTCTGGAGGCAACATGGGAAGCGCTCAGTGTGAAAGAAAGCAAACAAGGCAAGCTCTGAGCTGCTCCTAGCCTTGCTCTGTTCATTCAACTGAAATGGGAATAGCTAGAAAGGATAGCACGGAAATATGTTTTTGAGGGACAGTATGAAAACAGCTTGTCCGTCTCCTCATATTGTGTGACCTAGAAAGGAAAGAGAAGTGAATCCTTTCCCTGGCTGTTGCAATTATAGAGCTTGAAGCAGTCAGGCTGTCTACCTTCCTGCAGGAGATGTGACAGCTCCCAGCGCCAGAAAGCTGCTTTCCTCTACTTTGAAGAGCAGATTTATAATCCATGAGCTGCAAAATCTAAAGAGAGCTATAAAGGTTTTCTCAAATAATAATAATAAAAAAGGAACAACTGCTGCAGCCTCAATTATGGAGGCTTTGGATCTGTTTTTAGTGTTTTCACACGAAAAAAGCATCAGCTGAACCAGAAAAAGATGACATAGGCCAGATGTTACTGTGCATTATAGAAGACTTCTGTCACTGCTCAGTGTCAAGATGTCTTGGCCTTCTGCAGACCCATCCTCGGGTCAGGGAGGAGTCCTCTTGCTCCTTCCTCACCACACCCTCACAGAGCCAGTGTGGCTTCAGCCAGCCACTTCAAAGCAGCCAGCGTCACTCAGATCTTGCCTTCGGTGACCCAAACCAAGGAAGAGCCCAAAAACATCCATTTTACCTTTCTTCCTTAACTGCTCCATTTTGTACAAGTCGCATTAATGGGTCTCTTTGAGTTCAGCCTAAAGGAAGAAAAAAATCTCCAATGATTTTAAGAGAAGACAATCCGACCGTTGTTAACGCTGCATACATTTTTTCTTCATACAAATAATGGAATTGCAGATTTAATTTTTCCCTTCCAAAACAGTGTAGAAAATTCATCAGGCAGTCACAAAATCCTCTCTCAGGCTGTTTTCCTTGTAAGGGAGAAAGGCTCTTAAAAAATGGGGGCTGAAATGTAACAACTGGAAACATTCTGGCTGAAACTAGCGTCTCGTTATTAGCGTATATGTGCGGTTTGAGGGCCTCCCAAAGCTCTTTTCTTTTAGTGTTCAGCCTACCTTTTAAATTAATGACATGACAGACTTTGGGCTTGACCTTTTCTTAATGACCAGGCAAGAGCTTTATTATCTTGACTTTCCTGACAAAAAGATGCCTGTAGGGGAGTTCATCCTGCCTCACYGTTATGTATAATGTGCAAAGTAAGCATTGCTCTTGGCCCTGCTCCACCATCCCATGGGGTCAAGCTCCTCTTTGGTCCCTGAAGATGTATCTCCCCCTTCTCCACAGAACTTGCATGGAGAGAATGGACAGTGAGAAGGGACAGGTCCTTTCAATCGCTTGGCTCCCTCCTGTTCCTTGCTCAAAGCACATAAAATACAAAATATGCCAATAGCATCACCATCCACCCTGACCACCCACAGCCAGAAAGGAGAACTGCAGTAACCCAGTCTCTTAGACCCTGTCAGGTAGGCACCACTGTATCTTTAGCCAGAATTTTGCACACAAAACCACATGTGCTTTCTCCAAACAACACATACACAGAGTCCCCATACATGCTGTTTGCCTGAATCCTGCATCTCAGGAACACCATTCTTCATAGCTGTGATTTGCCCAGGAAAATTGTATAGGAATATTCATAAATCTCAAATAGTAAACTAGACATTTAAATTGTACCTAAACAAACTTTCCTTCTTTTTTATTTTTTTGGATATACTGTAGTTCCACTACAGATTCCTAGTCAGGAGCCCGATCAAAAGAAGAAAAAGGACCATATATTTCTATTTTCTGGTTTCCCAACTTGTTTTCTTTTTATTAGTTTAGACAGTTTTTCTTGACCTGAAAACTTCTCCAAGAAGCGTGCTATCACAGGACTACCTCCATTCCAGCTGTTTTTAGGTAGTCATTTGGTCAGAGAAGGGGAAAGTAATTAAGTCTTTAAGTATTTATTCACAGCTGCTACCAGGATCCTGTCTGTCATTTAAACTAAAAGGAAGCAGCCACTAATTAAATCTGCCTTTCCAGAAGGAAGAAGACTAGGCTTTCATGACAACTGCTTGCAGTCTTCATAAGAAATAAGAAAGCCTAAAAAATAATGTACCATGTGGGTGTTCATCCATAATATAAGAACTGGTAAGTCTGTACTACAGTGAGGATAAAGTGTGTGTGGTCCCTGGGCAAGCCTTCTCACATGGAGGTGTGTCTGAGAAAGACTTGGAAGATGAAGTGTAATACCCTAAAATTTGTATGGCTAAAGAAGAAAACACAAATGGAGCTGCCTTGTAGAGATTTTCCAGCCTCAGGGGGATCTGGAATTGTTTTTTGGGCATTTTTGCAGAGCCTGATGTTGCACACAGGTACGACAAAACCTCTCTGTTGTCTGCTCCCTCCCTGGAAGTTGGAAGTTGTCTCCTGTCCCCGTGGTGGAGCGTTTGCTGGGCTGGTTTCCTGCTGGTAGGTTTATGAGTGCAGCATGTTGGCTGGGATGAGCGTCTGTCTGCAACTGTGGCTTGAGGTTGTCCTTCGTGTGTGTCCCCTGCAGCTGTTAAATGGATGGCTTTAACACAGCGCTGAACAAAGCGGAGGAGAGGCCTCCGCAGTGTTTGCTGTGCAATCCCACTGTGACGGAAATGAGGTTCTCTGGTTTCTCCTGCCTAACCAATGCCTCAAGAGGGAATGGATCCTGCCTTTGCAGTTGTCCTGTGCATAAGGAAAACCTGCTTCTCCGTAAAACCCTATGAGCAGTCCACCCTTCCTTGGTCCACTGAGACAAAGGAACCTGATTTTCTGCCTTTTGTTACACTTTACTTTGTTGCTGTGGATGTCTCTGAGGGGGCAGTGCTAAAGAATGTCCTAATTCCCCTGGTTTTGGTGACTGTGCCTCACCTCTCAGGTGAGCCCTGCATGGGATCAAACTAATACAAGAATACAAGGAAAAGCATAGTAGAGACTCTCACATATTCAGGCAACATTACCTGCTCATAATCTCTTCTCCTCCCTCCAGATATTATTTTCATCCTTGCATGCACTTCTGCTGTGAGTTTCTTTCTGCTGAAATAGATCCTCTCAAATTTGGGAGCTTAAGGGATAAATTTGCTGATATTTGTGGAAGTTGTGAGGCTTAAACTGTTGCTGTGTTGGCTCCATGCTGCCAAGCCACTGCATTCCCCACCCAGCAGCCAAAAGAGCTCCAACCCTGCATCCCAGTGAAGATTACCGCCCTCTCCATTTCACTGGGAGTATAATATTGTTTGGTATGTAGCCGTAAAGGAGATCCTGAGCCCTGGGAGTGTGAGAGTATCCTTCACACTTAACCTCAGCTGTGTTATCTAATTACCATTTCACTCACATAATGCTGTTTATTAGACTGGGGCTGAATAGATGCAACTAAGATCAAAATTTGGTTCTTATTAAATTTCTGCAGTCAAGAGAGACAGTTTGTGATCCCGGAGGATTGAGAAGGCATGATCATGGAAACAAAAGAGTAGAGCTGGGTCATAAAACAGTCCAAAAAACTTCTGTAGTTTTTCTTGAGTCGTTCAAGGACAGGAGGATGATGTGCATGAGGAAAAATGGATCGAGACCTAGACGAAAGAGGAGATAATTCAGTCCAACCTGCAGCTCAAACTTATTGTCCTGGGAACCATCTTCATTGCAAATGTATCTAGTGTAAATTTCTATATTTTTGATTGAAATATTTGCACAAGTTACTGTGACAAAATGCATCTCTGTGTAACTCTGCAAATGAGTGCTCCATGTAGGCTGATTTTTCTCTGTTGGTGTTTTAACCTCATCGCTTCTGTCCTGTTCTCATTAACTGATGATAGGAATTTGATTGTAGTCTGTTTTTTTTAGTATCTCTTAAAAAAAGTCAACAATCATGTTCACTCCTTCTTCACCCATCAAAATGAGCCTTCAATTAAAGTTGCTCAAGCAATATGCCACCATAACCTTAACTGAAAGGAGGGATGTTTCCAGGTCACCCTGTCCACATAGGTGTTGGCTCATTTCCTCTGGAGCACCTCATCTGCATCCACTGCTCGGACCTTGGAGGCTTTCTGCAAGACCTTTCAAACTTCAGGAAATGTCATTGTCTGTAATGACAAACTGGTGAAGTTTTAGATAGGAACAGTTATTGCTAAAGCCTGTCATACTGACACCAGGGGGCTGCCATTACTAGTGGACCTGAGTGGCTATGTTGGTTAGTGCCACTAAAATCCCATGGGATTAAGATGAACAGAGGCACAGCTTCTCGTACAACGTATTTGTGCATTGCGGTGTAGATCAGTGTAGCACTCTGGCCACTTCAGGCTGAAAGAGAAATGGGCTCGCTGCTTTCACTAGGTGGCCAAACTCTTCCTTTGGCAAAAGTTTATTAGAACATTTGTACATTTAAGAATTTACCTTGTCTCTTGCTGTCTAGCAAATTCTGTGGTGGAAACTAGAAATCCATGAAAAAGAGATTTTTACAGGAAAAACCCCCACATAATTATTAGTCAGGGTTTCTTATTTTATATATTTAAGAGATTTATTACTTCTTCTGGGAGCATTTGGTGCCTACAGCAAGTTTTGTTTCTCAGATTATCTACCCTAGGCTAATTTATCTGGGTAATTAATGTTGGGGGCTATAGAGCCCCTCAGGGAGCCTATGCTTTTGCTGTTGGGCACACGAATAATTATATCTTGCCTTCAGCTTTGGACTAAGGTGCCTAAAGAAGGACCTCCCACAGAACAGAAGTACTGAAGTCCGGTTCTGGAGCTGCTGCTAAAGATGACCAAGTTTAAGACATAATCCTGTTTCCCGATTCCAATTCCAATTGTTTTACAGGTCTGCAACCCAGTCTCAGACTTGCTTTTGTGGATGTGATTCTCTGAGCTCCCAAGGACCAAGCTCAGGCGTCCAAAATTCCACCTAAACCCATATTTTCTCATGGCAGTCCTAAGCTCTCAGAGGCCTCTTGGCAAGAAACTGAGAGCTCAGGTCAAGGCTGGAATTGAGGTCACCTGCATAAGGCTATGATAGCTCTCTGTAAGAGGCTCTTACTACCTTAAGAGAAGGGGGGGAAGCCTAGAAGTTAGGCACTACATCACCCTYGTCAGTATGTTACCTCCTTTCTTGCCAGATGTCTAATAAAATAGTCTGTGGAATGATATCCTCATAGATCAGTTTTAAAATTAAATGAAAATCTCATGTTCTAAAGAAGAAAAATGCTGATCTATTAGCTAGTACTGCAGAAAATAAGAACCACACAGTGTTATAGCTAGGGCATATATATGAGACTCTGTATCAGAAGAATTCTGGATTCAGCAGAAATATCCAAAAATAGATATTGCTGGAAACACTTTTAGTGTTCCCAAAGAGAAATACTTTAATAATTATGCTTTATCTAAATCCTGTCAGTCAGAGAAGAAGGATAATTTTCAAGGTAGGGTAAAAATACTGATCTGCACGAGCTGTTTCTGATTCCTTCTTGTCTCCAGGGAAGCACAGGTAATGCACAATTACAGGTACTCTTCCATGCTGAAATTTCAGTGTTAGATTACTGGTGGAGAAAGTGGGGAAAAAAAAAACAAACAGGCTTTAGCAAGACTCACATGATGAAACTCAAGTCAACTGAAATAATTCCAGTCTTTTTAGACATTTTCCTTCTGGAGCACTATTGTTACAAGCAGTATATTTTCATTTACCAAGATGCAGATTATTTGCCTTTCCCTTTCAAAATTATGCTCAGACTTTGTTTCTTCCATTTGCAATTCCTTGTCGCATACTTTGCTTTGTTCTCTTTTAGCTGGTACTTTATTGTCAAGCCTAAAAGACTAAAAATTATCAACCACAAGATAAAATTGTGCTAGTATTGATCAGATCACCCTGTGTATTTAAAACAGACCAAATGTGCTATAAAGGATGTCTCTGCCACTCAGATAATCAGAAGCTTCTGTAAACAAAATTCTTTTTGCTATAACTATCAAAACATTAATTCAGGAAAGCTGGAACTGAGTAAGTAGAGTTAACCTGTATTTGCCCTCCTCTTTACACATACATGTATTTACAGAAAGTTTCTGTCTTTTCTGGTTGTGAAGATAACCTTTCAAGTATAAACTGAGAGGAATGCTGGCTTGAATCTGGAGCCAAACACATGGAAACAATAACACTAGACATAAGCTGCCTTCATTCATCTCAGTGGGATGCTAGCAATGAAGTCTCCTTATGACAATGTAAAAGCCAGACCTGTTAACTATTTCACTGCTGCATTTTAGTAACAGAAAATTTCATGCAGCAGATCTATCCATCACAGCCTGACTGTATTTTCCTTTGAAAGAATATGCCATGTAATATGACTATGTATTTGAAATCTGTCTTGACCAAACTCTACTTTGACTGTTTTAATAGCTGATGTTCTGCATATCAGATTCTGCTCTGTTCTAAATGAGRAATAAAATCCTTTCTTGAATAAGCTTTCTTTTTCAAGGAACTTTTCTCCCAAGGTTTTTTTTTTGTTCTCTTTTTTTCCTTCCTCCTCACCCAAAGGGCAATTGTGACTGAACTTAAACCATCTTAAAGGCATACAGACAGATCATGTGTCCAAATGTCTGTCTGCCCCCAGTTTTTTTGCAGAAAGCAGTGTGTCAGTTCCTACAGAGAGTGAACATGGTGTGCTCCTTCTATCAGCAAGCAGGCTTGGTCAAAGGAAGATTTCTCTGGTTACTTACAGGATTCACTAACAGGATCTGCAGGATCTGATATCGGTCTGCCTTAAACCTCTGCTGACCAGGGTCTTTGGCTGTAGTTGCCAAGCTGGGAAAAGTGAAGTGTGACAAACCTCAAGGCTGAGCAGGAAGCTCCTATGTCAGAAGAGAAATGTAGGTCAATGTGCTTTGCAAAAGAAAACCTCTGTTTTCAATTAAGTGCGTTATAAGAAGAAGCAACTGTCAATTGTMCCATCTCTGCTGTTCCCAAGCAGGCATCTGCTCTTTCCCTCTGTCTGCCACAACTGGAAGCAAGGGCCCTGGTAAGAGTCAGGAGTGGTAGTTCTTCTTATCACATAGCTCCAGTTTGTATTTAGATTGACAGGAAACAAATATATTTACTAATATTATCATTTAATGTTATTTACTCTCTGTTCCTATCTCCGCCCTCCTTCCTCTGTCCCTTGCAATGGAAACAAAGCTAAAAGAGAMTCTGATAGCATCACTCCAAGGACTGGGCTGGGTAATAACATCAGAGTGATACAAGAACTTGGCATAGTACAAGAACTTGGAGTAGTTATTGTTACAGCAGGTTAAAAAAAAATGCACCCTGGATTTCTAAACTATGCTGACTCCTCAATGGTGAAGAATCGATCCTGTATGGTGTCTTGCAGTTTGTTCCAAAGAAATTCTTAATAATCTTTTGCTTCTTTCTTGGCTATTTATTCCAGTTGCATAAATGTTCCATCCAAATCAGTCCCACTGGAAAATGAGGAGAGGTTTGGGTTTTTTTATTTCAGTGGATTTGTGGTCAAGCTTATAGCAGAGATAAAAAAGACTATGTGAAGGTTGTCTGAGCAAAAGCACTAACTTTTACTAAACCCCATGAAGCTGAACAAGTTGTAGCAATAGTAAGAAACTTTTGAAATTACTTAGTCTTATCAGAGACATCTGGTATACTGGGTTCTGTTTCCAAAATCTGTGAGCGAGTTTTTTAGAAATTTTTCTCCAGGAAAACTGYATTTTCTCCTCATCAAACTGTTTAACATAATTCCTAAATGATTACACATAAATGTTGTGGCATTCTCTTTCTCCAGCTGCAAGCTGCTCTATTTCAGAAAGTGTTTAGGTCTGTAGCAAGCATTTATATAAGAAGTTTACTTTCTTAGAAGTATCACTTATCTAATTGTTTTTTCAAACATGAAACATAATCGTGATCATTGTTTAGTTCTGGGTTTGTGTTTTTGTGAAAGCTGCTGTTGGTGGGCCTGAAGGAGGTTCTTCAGGTTGGAAGGGAGATTTAGAAGTCTTCCCCTTCCTCCTTCTTTTGGCTTTTTGTCCTGATACATTGCCCTCTGAAGGTACACCCCTGAATCCAGTTTATCATGCTTCTTTAGACACACTAAAAAGTGAATGTCTGGATGACTGGGGAAGACCAGGGAGGTTGGAATGGGGCATGATGCCTTCCTACACTCAGGCTAGTAAAATCCTAAGCCTCCAGCAAACCATTCAGAGCCCTGATCTACGCGAGGGCTCTTCAGTACCTTATGTGAAATACGTAGGATGTGCTTAGCRTAACTCCCAGGGGAAATATGCTTCTCTGAGAAACACACTCTCCTTCTCACTCCCTCACTCAAGGCAGATGGGCAGCTGTCGGGGATGGGGAGCTGAAAGGTTTTACTTCCAGCTCTGATTTCTGTTTGGGAATTTGATGGTTGGGTCATCCTGTTCTTGGGCTGCCTAGGGGGGCTAGTTGCTCACATGCAAACCTACAGAGAGGAGCAGCAGCTTAATGAAATAAGCTGAAGCACCGCAAGGTAACTGGTGTTGAGCACAGCCTGTTGGAAGCAGAACACTGGTACACTGATGCACAATATGGACTTACATCTTTTGTTTTCTTTCAAGTACCTCCTAGATGGAGAACAGAAACTGGAATTTCACAAACATTAAAACCACATTGTTCATTCAAACAGGTAAATGCAGGCACAAATATCGCTTCTAGCGGCACAGACTTATTAGCTTCACACCACGTATAAGTACAGTTTCTTACATTTGCAAATAATATTGGCTCCCCTGAGTTCCAGCTCCACTACTATAATTACTGCTATATACCTGGATAAAATGCCAGTGCTGACACCATTGAGGGGGTTCAGATCTGTTAAGCTGTCAGTCAGTAAGTGATTTTCTCATCAATCCGGGTGCTGCTGAAAAGAGCCCAATCAACAGGCTTATTCCATTTCAATATTCTTTTGTCTGTTTTGTTCTTTCTCAGATCTTTTACTGGGCTTATAGGAAACTAAACTGTAAAGTTGTCTGTCTAAAAGGCTTATTATAACAATGCAGTCCTGGCTGAAATAACCAGTTTCAATTTGATTGTGTTGGGAGAGCAGCATATGTGTACACACACACATGCACGTATATGGATGACTAAAATCTCATTCATAATACTGGTTTTTCTATTGCTGTGATGGGAATAACAAAAAACTCCAACGTCCCTCTAGACCATTAAACAAGGCAAATGCAACAATGTGGTGTTTTCCTTCAGTCTCTCCACCCTTGCCTGCAAATGTCATTTGTCTTCACCAGTGAAACACTTACTGCTTTCTGTCAGTGTGGAAGAAATTTAAAGCTCTGGAAGTTTCAGGGTTGTTTTCTTTCAGGAGGATGAACATCTGAGGGAAGTACCTTACCTTCCCACATAATTAGGTTTGGCTAAATTAATTTCTTCTTCCTCTCTTCATCTTAGCTGCTTGGGTTTTCATCCCTTCTCCAGCACTGACATGGATATTTTTACCCTGAAACCCAACCTCCTGTGGTTGAAMAATCATTACACTTTTGTTTGTATGTACATTAATTTGTGATTCTCTTGAGCATGTTTTCGTGCTCATAAATTTGGCCTCTCTCACTATGGGGCATTCAATTTATGCATTGCAAAGAAACAGTATTACCTCAGACTAAAAGAACTGGAGTTTACAAGTCCACCAGGCCACTGGATGCTCCCTTAGAGAAACTAAATTAAGCAAAATTGTATTTCATAGSGTTAATGTTTGCTAGCTCGAGGCCTGGTCATTACATAGTATAGGAGTAGTCATTCATTCTAATACCTCTGGGCAGACAAGAGGATTTTGTTAACTGAACCACTTTGGAAAAGGATATAGTGGCTGTGTTTCTGTGTGTTTCTTCACTGCAGTATCCATGCCCTGGTGTTGCCCACCAGGCGAACCAGATTTTCTCACATCAAAACTGCCCTACAGCACAGAGCGGTTCCTGAGGCTGCTGTGTGTGTGTGTGGTGATGCACAAGCAGCAGCTTTGGGCAAATGTAGAGTGTGCAGGACAGGGTGATAGTCCTGGGACACCCTTGGGAACACTTGGCTCCTATCATGAGAATGCTGCGAGCTCATGAGGCTAGTAACAATGCTTGTAGGGTTGTTTTTTTTTCTCCTGTAGGTACATCACTAGAGGAAATTGGGAGAACACAGAAGTTATAAAGAGGCAGGTTGTTTGCTTTCAACCTGTTTATGGTTTGCTTCTCCAAGCTGCTCTGCTAAACTGAACCAGAAGTTACCAGCGCAGTCAAACCACCTCAAAACCCTCCTGTAAAAGTCAAAAACTCCTTTGCATGCTTTAAAAACTAACCTCCCTGTCCCTGCACTCAGGTTATGGCATCGCTGCAGCTAAGGGAGAGAGCAGGAACAGGACTGAGCCCAGTGTGCTCTGAGGCACCCTGGCTRCCTGGCTGACAGCCCTAAAGCTGCCTGCAGTTGGACTGCCTGTGTGTGTGTCTGAGAGCACCTGGAGGCGCCCAGCAGGGTGCACGGGGGTTTTGACACACTGAGTCCCACCAGTGCCAGGGGATGGCTTCAGCTGTGCATGGGACCAGCCTCACCCAGCCAGAATCCTTGGGGTGAAAGAAAAACGTACTGKTTTGGTTTGGTTTGGTTTGGGTTTTTTTGTTCTAGTTAGAGAGCATTTTGGAAAGCTGACACTGTTTTAGTCACCCTGAGTTCTCTCTTTGAGGTCCTGGCACTCTGCTGGGGACAAACCCGTTCAGCGAATGCATGTTGCTTTGCAGAAGGGATTGCTGCYCACCAGGGTGTGCTGGGGGACACCTAAGGGAAAAGGGTGGCACCAGGACCTTCTGCAGATGTTATTGTCACAGGTAATATTCCCTTCCTCGTGAAATTAAAAGCAGGCAGATGTATAAATGGGGTGCAATGTATGTAACTGCAGTTTTTCATAGCAAAYAGGCGCTTCCAAGCCTCTTGTGCGAATGATGGTTCTTGAATGAGYGTCTTCAATTTATAGGGCAGGCTTTGGCTATGTGGGTATGGCTGGGATTAAGGAAAAAGCACTGGCACTTCAGAGGCTGGTCAGCTGCAATACACAGTTCCTGGGGCTCAAATGTAGGTGGGCTTTGATCCAGAAGCATATATCTRTCTCTCTGTGAAAAACAGAATGCAGACTCTCTAATGGAGGAAACTTTAGTCTGCCTCAGACTTCTTCATTTTCAGCTAAATCAGAGGCACACACAGTTTGAAATGCCAAAGTAAGTAAAACTTCGTAGTTACKGCTATCTTTAAAATTCTCTTCTCATGTCTTTGCAGAGATAGGGAACATTTCCTGTCACCTACATGTAGACAGCTTTTATGTAGGGGAAAAAAGTTAAAGAAGCAGTAAAAATAAATCCTCTGTTGGGATCTGCATACAACAGAGTTTGTGACTACAGTTTAAACATTTTTTTTTCTGTTTACATAAGTAAAAGGAGAGCTGTGACAAGCTCTTTAAAGTGTGAATATTGTACACTCCTGGGATGCTGTAAAGACCTATTGAAGTTGTAAGCTTTTCTCCAAGCTCAGTATTATTCCATAAAGACTAAGGATGACATTCTTGTCCCTGAGTGGAGAACCTGTGATAATCTATTATATTTTATGCTTTTGAAAATGAAATAGTGAATCAAAACAAAATAGTGAATCAATTCTGTTACATCTTTGGTTCAGTTTGAAAGCTGGTCAATGGTAATGGTTGTTTCCTTGCAGTTATGTGCCCTAGCACATTATAATGTCAAATAATAGGCACTGGACTTCAAAGCTGTTCTTCTAGATTTTAATCTGTGTAAGATATGGATTTAGTTTATTAAATTTAAYACCGATAAATCAGTAGCTCCCCATCCAGTGTCATACATATACCCTTGGTTTATGCTTAAAGATCTGTATACATGACTTGATCGCTGCCTTTATGAGGTGTGAAAGCCTACTTTTGAATTCAACACATGCAGATGTTAAATGTTCAGCCCTGTCAGCACATGTCTCACCATTACAGTCCCTGCTTAGCAGATGAGACAGTCACAGTCCAGGTGGCCACATGCATAGGGGAACTTCAAGAGCTCAGTGAGAGCCTGGTGGCTTCTGAACTCACCAGGACAACTTGGATTTCAGCCTTATGCCAAAAAACCCCTACTTAGTACTCTGTGTTTAGTAGACCAGCATCAAAGGGAGGAAATAAATATATTCCAGCTCTAATGAGAGAGCTGACATCAACATCCACCATGCCCAATTTAAAGGTTTGAAACATCTAAACATTGGCATGATGCATGCAAGATGCCACTTGTTTCTCACTCCTTTTTTTGAGAATAATTTTACTCTGAGCATCCCTAGAAATTGGAAGCCAGATAGGATAATGGCTTTTCCAAGGTGTAGGTTTATGGTTATCATTAAGCTATTCAGTAGTGCTGAATGCTGGGCAATTCTGCCTCAGCAGAAATGGGGTAGCTAGGATTTTTTTTTTTTTCTGGAATAAATTTAGGAATTGGGACTTAAACCAACTATTTATATACAAAGAAGCAGAATGTTAATTTTTGCAAATGCTCATGTCTTCCCATCTTGCAGAAATACGTGCAGCAGTTTAATGCACGTGGATTCAGAAGTGTTCCCTGCTCAGGCTCAAAAATGAGGCTACTCATGTCTAAGCAATTAGCTGTATTCCTGYAGAACACACTGTCAGGCRTTCATTCACTGTGCCAAACTCTGTCCTGAGGGAAGGAGACAAAGCATGATGGGAGGGAGCTAGAAAAGACCATACTGCCAAACTTTTCATCTTTTTTAATATGTTGGATTTCAGGACATTCACCCATCATAGGTGCCTGAATTGACAGAGCTGCAATCCTACACATTCAGGGGTTAAATCCTCAGAACAGATTGCTAAAGCATGTTTTTCATTTGGCCTTAATTATCCAAGAAGGTCAATGTAATCATAGTTATTTACACATCTCCTGGCATGTGCTCAAATCCATCTTTTTTGCTACTTCCTGGAAGAAGTTAAAGTGTTTTCATTTCTTGGTAGAGTGATGCTGTGTTAGTACATTTAGTAAGAATGGATGTTCAGGTGGCTGCCAGTACTGTTTTGGATATTTGTATTACTGAAGCATCCCTCACTGTAAGTACCATTTACCCTCCTATCCCAAAAGGGTAGGCTATTTCCAGGAGTACCACTCTACTATTACACTCCTATGAAAAACATGATAATGAACCAAACACTTCTTCTGCAGTTACTGTTTTCCAGCCTCTAAGAGGACGATGAGATTTACATTTGACCTCTTTCGCTTTCTTTGGCTAGAAAAACGGAATGATCTATTTCAGCGTTATAAACCCCAAAGTCCCATTGCACTAAGAAATATTAAATCCATCCAATAAATTATCATTAGGATAAATGAACACACTTTAAGCAGATCTTGGAAGACTATTCAGGATTCTCCCAGAGAGCTAATTTCAAAGCAGTTTTGCCCTTCCACTGATGTTCGTATCTATTTCTTCGAGGTGGTTAATTTCAAGTGTAACTGTGAAAGTATGTACCTATCCATAAAAACATTCCTTTCCCCCTTCAAGGGAAGATCCTATACTGGAACAGATTTTCAGCTGTCAAATCACAAGATTACACAACATCTAGAAATCATGTCTTATTTATGCATATGCCTGCCTTCCACTTGAGAGGCAGGCCAGGTCGAGGGCTGGTGTGCTTGTATGCAGTTAATAAAGACAGCAAGACAGCAGCCTGGAAATGAGGTGCAGCTGCACAGATATCCCCCTATAGCCACTACCCACACCCCCACACCCTGCACATAATACTGTGTCATACTTACCCTCGTGTAAATCCTCATACGACAAATGTGTCCAATTCTTGACTCAGAGAACAGAATAAGGAGTGATCAAAGAACTGGAGAGAAATGGCTGACGAGTGTACAGTCTCCAGCACCAGAACTAGATGGTGCAGGTTTTCTTTGGGTTTTGTTTTTTAGTCTTTTTAAAACCTTCAAAGCATATTTTTGCTTGACGATAGGAAATTACAAAGRCAGTACTTGCCACTAATTCAAGTTTACTTCTAGATTCAACATTTACTTAAAGGTAGTTATGTTGTTGGAAAAATTTTTGAAAAACAAAAGATTTTTCAAATTAAATATTTGATTATTCTGCATAGTTTTAGCTTTTGGAAGTGCTCAAAATGGTTTCAGTTGATACTAAGTGACATATTTTGGGAGTAAGATCTGAAAAACTTAATCTTATTCTGACTCTGAATGACCTACTTTACAGCTGGAACCAGGATTTAAATAAAAAAAAAATTCAAAATCTGGGAACAGTTGGCAAGTTTAAGAGCTTAAGTGAGGACTATGAGTGTGGATAAGTCAAGCATGTCGCGGTCTCAGCAATGAGAAAAGGAGAGCAGCTTTGCTGTGTACAGAGGACTGAAAGCTGTACCTTGTTGCATGCCTAACCCGTCCACTTGGAAAAGCAAGTAAAGGTTTGCTGAGATTGCAGAAAGCCTGAAGAGAAYTGGCTCCGAAGCAGGAAGGGACTGCAAAGCATTTTTGATTTTACAAAGAAAAATGAAAGAGAACAGAAAACTTTTCGAAACACAGAATTCTGGGCTCTATTCTTTAGCTGAGAATTATCAACAGAGATACTGGAAAGCTGCATTTGCAACCTGTGGTGTGTTCTGCAAATAAATATCAGGCAGAAATCATCACGTAAAGAACACATGCTTTCATGTGTTAAACAGTTTCACAGCACTAACACTTTTCCTCTCAAGAACAAACACTGTAACAACAAAAAGGAACAAAATTGTGAAGGTGRTCGATTGGCCTAAAAAGTAAAGCTCCCATTTTATGGCTACCATTTTATTTCATAAAAACAAACTTCCTCCTGCTAATACAGATGATTTGGTAGAGAATTGTATAACTTCTCCACTAAATCTCTTATTCCAAGCTCAATAAATGAACATGATCAAGGATGTGCTGCTTCAGTAATGCATGGAATGYATGACTATCAGAAAAGATATATTTGTGTGTGTAGATATATAGAACTATATCAAACTACAGAAAAAATTTGTGTCTTCCAAAAATGGACAAATCCTCATTTCCCATGCAAGGCTGTAGAAGGTAATATACATCATGTGCTAGGTTACCAGGTTACAAAAAAGGATATTGTGGGCTTTTGGTACAGAACAGAGAGCCTCAGGTAGATTGGTAAAGCACTGAATGCCAAAGGTTTAGAAAATCACAACCTCCAGCCAATGGAGRAAAAAAAAAAAGAAGGGAAGGGGTGTTTTTCAGGATTGTGCCAGGACCTTAGGATCTGCTAACGTAAATTGGTTTTGAAGAGGGAGAAACACATTTTCCAAATAGAGGAGAAAGTTAGAAGTAGGACTTTGGCATTTTCAAAGCCTTGAGTTATTTGGAAAACCCCTGGAATGAGAAGGTAACCCACCAGTAATGAAAAGAATTATGTTGTCCATAGATATGGTGATTTCCATGTGAAGCACTAGCACAAAATCACACATGGATCATTCTTTCTTTAAGCAGAGAGTATGTTCTTTCTCTAGGCTGAGGAGTATTTCTTCAGCACCTACCTAGATCAAGCTTGTGTGTAAAACAGACCAAAGATGAGCTCGAGGTGTTCTTCGCAGCCCCCGCACGTTTGCACTCTTACAGCCCTGTTTCAGTACAAGAAGAAAATGTTATCTGTACATACAAGCTGCTACAGGCACTGAGTGTTTCTTGGAAAAAACACTCCCATGAAAGCATCTCAAAAGCCATTTGCATCCAAATGCAGTCTTTTGTTAAGAAAAATCTTTCATGCTAGAAAAAAGTGCAGGTTATTGTACATTCTGCGAAACAAGACCATTGATGATGGATTGATAAGATAATTAAAGCTTTTTTTCCAGGCTTTTAAAACCCYGGCCTACTGTAGCCTTCAAAGAAACTGTGAGCACAAACAGTCACACTGAATTCAAGATCAAGTGGTCTCAGACACCCACACAATTTTCGCATGGAAGAAAAAGTCTTTACAAAATAATCCTGAGCTAATACACAGAGACCAGAACTGACACCTAGAGCGAAATGCATCTGCTGACTGCTGGAGCAGAATCAGTGCACAATACATGGGGAGAGGGAACCAAAGACACCCAGCCCACCTTTGAAACATGTATGTGGCAGAGTATTCTCTGCCCCTTGACAGTTCTGAACAATGCAGCTTTGCTGTCTTCTGTGGAAAGCAACACACACTCTGCTATCAAGGCCAAGACCTGGTATTTGAGGGTAGTAAATTTTCCACAATTACTTTTATTCAATGCACTTTCACCACAACTTCCCAAATGAGGCATTTCCTCATCGTTTGACCTTTTAAAAGATGTTTCTCTGTAGTTTCTGTATTACACATTCACTTAATTTTAGATAATTTGTCCCTTTTTTATGGATAGTTACTTAGAAATAGTGTGATCAGTTAATGCAGAACATCCTGTATGTTAAAATAATACATATGCCTTTAGGGTGAATTCAACCTGGGCATCAGATTGGTGCAGATATTTTAATTGAATCGTTCCTCTGTCTTGATCCTACATGAGGTTTAGAATTTTTTTTTCTTTCCAAAAAGGTGTTTTCTTCAGCATGGCCATTCCTGGGATGAGAAAAGGGGATTATTGGCTTTATCAACAGAGCTACTACAATGATTTTCAGAAACAGATTTTTAAAAGTGTCTGTTTAAGCCTGTTAAGACTTATCCTTCTATTTTCAAACGTGAACKGAAAGATCCTACCCACTGTGCAATGGAGAGCCAACAGAGATGTGCATCTACAGCACTGCGTGCAGACACTGTTTTTTAAATACAGGTCAGCCATGCCCACACGGTTCTGCATGAAACAAGTCCTCTCCTTCAGCAGAACTTAATTCAGGGAAACATTATCCAATATGATTATATTATCCATTATGCTGCACCTAGCTCTAAAGACAGCTCTGGAATGCCTCATCCTCACTCTAGGATGAGATGCTGGCGTGCCCTAAATTTTTTTCTTGAACTTGAGACTCTTCAAGAATTCCAGGTTTCCAGTCATATCTCTTCTCAACATCTAGTTTTTTGCTTTTTTAAAATTTAAAACTTGAGTAGCTACTTTCAGAAGGTCCAAAGAAAATAAATTGAAGGGAAATGGAATATCTCTTTGTGTCTCCCAAGGGGAGCTTAAGAGATTGTTCAAAAACAAGCATTAGTTTTATTCAGGCCTCCTTTAAGAAGCTGTATGTTCAGTAGGCTTCCAGTGGAATTGCCTTACTTGTATCACAGAAAAGTTAGGAACAGCTCTTCAGAATCTGCATTCCTCTGGGCAATCAAAATTTAGGTACAGTCATGCTAAAATTCACAACACTTAGATCCRGTTTATCCACGTAACCCTCAGCTACCCCATGCAGAGCACAATTGGCTGCTGAGCAGAAAGGAAAAGTTTACTTGAAAGAAATATTCATAGTTTAAAAAGGAAAGTCTTTATAATGCTTTTTTGTAGATTTTCATAGGGAATTATTTCACTAGACCATTCCAAAGGATGGATCCAAACCACGCAAATAGATTGCCATTCCACTTTAGGTTATTTGGTCTGCTATTTCAGTATGAGTTTTCCAGAAGACTTTGGGTCTTGGAGAGAAGGGTTCGGTTTGGCTGTACCAGGCCTTTGAAAATCTCCAAAATGCATTCCTACTCATGTGTATACTGTGTTCCTATTTCAAGACAGAGACAGTGGGCTACAAGTGGGGTTTTTTGGGGTTTTTTTTGTGTGTATGTGAGGGTGAGATTAACAAGAACTCATTTATTTCTCAGTATGCTGTTTTTGAGTAGTACAAGCACCCTGGTACTAAAGGAAAAGGGCAACATGAATGTATGAGTTGCTAATATTTTTTACCCTGTGCTACACATGCTCTTTCAAYGTCTGTCATGCCATGTCTGCAGCTATTTTCACTGGATCTTTATCTATTGTCTGCTTCAGATCATGAAAAGGACACTCAGTCGTGGTATGAAAACTTAAGAGCTCGGATGTGAGGGAAAATAAAACAGTAAAAGAATGTCTTCGATTTGCACTGGCTTGGTACTTGCTAACTGTTGCCTCTGATTTTATCAATAAGAGGAAGAAATAGAGGTCAACCCATAAGGGCTCATTCAGAAGTACACAAAGTGCCAGCTCATCCCAGAAAATTCTATAAAGCAACAATTTAAGAAGGGACTTCACATTGGTAAGTAAATAATTCCGCATAGTCTCCATGATGGTTGAATTCAGATTTTATGACGAATCAGAAAAAAATGAGCGGTAAAAGTAGGGATAGAAAAAAATGAGCGGTAAAAGTAGGGATAGAAAAAAACCCGTAAGAGCAGCTGCAAGAAGCCTAAGACAATAAAAATTTGAAGGATATGTCCAAGAATTTTTGGCAATCACACATTGAACACCCCACCCCTTACAGAACTCACCAAGCTGAGAAACTCCAGAAGAATTTACAAACAAGCCCTTCATCCACAACAAAACTTCAGGCAGAAGTGAAACAATAAATAGGACTACACATAGTAGCAGGACCACAACAGAGGTTTGTTAAAGCTCTTCAGTTCTTCACAGGTAACATGCAGCAGCATTTCCCTGATTTACCACCTGGGGCTGGAGAACAGGCAAAAGGAAAAAGAGCTGAAAGAATGAAAAGATCAAACAAGAGAAATTATTTTGCAGATAGATCTTTTGTTTTTTGATGAAGTAGGTAAGGTTTCACCCTTACCTACTTCRCATARTATGTTTTAGTCACAGATTTGACAAGATATCCTTGCTAGAGCAGCAGCCTAGGAACTCAATGGGAGTTAAACATCAAGTGTTCAAGTCTGCTTTAAAATGGAAAGAATAAATGGRAAAGGAGAAAATCCTTTTAAAAATCAGGTAGTATTTTCCAGCAGCCTTATCGAGAAGGACTCATTTACTCCCTGTTTAAGCACTAGTACTGAAAAGACTGGCCACCCTCAGTATGGAATACTTCCATAACACTGCTTTTAAACTGATGCAACTTGTACCCTGGAAAGTGAGCCCTATGTGTAACAAGGAAAAGGAACACCAAAGAAAAACTGATAAGCCTTTCTTTCAGTACTGGTACCTCATTAGGTAACCTCTGCCTCTTCCCACCTACCACCCACACTACAGTGGTGCCATCCTTCAAGAGAATGAGTGCACAGAACCTCTTTGCTGGGTCATTCCAAGTCCCACAACAATTGCCCAAAGCAACTTATTATGTCACCTTTGACTGGGTTACTGGCACAGGCTGAGRAAGTGTGGGGGCAAGAAAAAAAGCCCAAATAAAGAAAACAGTGCTTGAGTTGACACTATGGAGACGAAAGCTCATCCAGTGCTCTCAGTCTCTGGGACTGGGGTCTTATTCCAGCAGGGTGAGATGGGGATACTCTGAACACATTTTAGCCTTAAAACACACACTTCAAATTCCTTAAACAGGGCAACAGTGATTTTAATGACCATTCAGGAGCRCAGGAAAAAGGCTGCAGGATTTCACCCCATGTTTTTTGAGCTTCTTTTCAAAGAAATCAGAAGCATGTTAGTTAAGTGCTTGGTAATGAGGCTCTCAGCTCTGCTGTTTTGCTGAACAGTTTCTCTAGGGCCTTGCACATCTTTTATATTAGCTATGTTTAGATTAACAAAGGACTATCACATGCAGGCAGCCCTTGTTTACAGCATTTCATTGCAACGGAGCAGAGCTGACTGAGGTCATACCTCCTCTGTTTGTCCTGGAGGGCAATGTCTCCACCACGGTGACAGCCTCCCATATAACTTCCTGCATAGAGAGGAGGGAAGAGGTGGAGCCCCTGATTCCTCTTTTGCTGGCTCCCACYCCCTCAGAGGCAGTGCTTCATGCTTCCCAGAAATGACTTCAGGTTCTGGTCAGTCACAAAAACTGCTCGTGTCCACAAGCTCTAACAGCACATGGATTACACATAGAACTAAGCTGCTCTCTGCCCCATAAAGAGAAGTGATCCCCCAAAAGAAAGAGAACAGAGGAGTGCACCCTCACCGACATGTAACATCTGAAATTCTGCAAGTACCTTTACCCAAAGGCTCTTCTCACAGGGTTCTGTACTCCTGGTAGCCAGGAAATCCCACGGTTGGGCCTGCACAGGCAGGACCTGGTTGTTTTTAAGCAAGAASAGATGAGATTGCTGTAGGGGAGAAGGAGGCAACCCCGGTGAAGCGAGGTCTGCAGGACTAAAAGGAAAAGTCCCATTGTTGCACCCCCTGATAAGACCAGCAACAGCAAGATTTCCTTTCTATTTCCTTTCTATCACATATAACCCAGCCTTAACTGAATTAACTGTTCCAGTCTTAATATTAGAGTTCAATGCCCTGCTGCTGGAATGCATTCAGCCAGCATTGTTTCACTTATACACAAGCTCAGCCTACCTGAGACCTAATTTTAAATTAAACCTGAGCTGAACTCTGTCTTGGCAAGACTGCTGCCGAAAGCTGAGCAAGGTCGTTTCAAGCCAGCGTGTTAGAAGAGACACGCCTTTGTTTGCGGTCTGCCTCCACACTTGTCCCTGCAGGAGCTACCCCAACCATTCATCAAGGCTTGTATCACTCTGGGCTTCAAAGAGCCAAGCCAGCCATGGTATCAGCCCTGCTGCTCCTCTGTGGCGTGCCCGGGCATGCTCAGCACACACTGACAATGAACCCGGCGGGGACGTGCCAAGGCCTGCACTGCAAGTTCTCCTCGCCTGCCTTCAGGAGACGACTTAGCAATCTGAGGAAAGAAAACAAACAACTGACCCCTACCGAAGCGGAATTGTAACAGTACTGGAATTATTCTTAATTTTAAAAATAGAAATTTGTGAAGGAATTTTTCATGTCACCGTGTAGAGGGACCTTGATAGGCACGTACGTAGTAAGTAATCATTGTTGCTGTCATATAAAGGCTTAACTCACACTCCAAAATTTCAGTTCATCAATTTAGAAACTACAAGATGTCAGGCTCTCCATAGTAACTTTCATTTGGAGGTATTGATTTGAAGAAATGCTGTTTATCTGCCTCTCAACAKCAAATCTCAAACAGCTCTTTCAGTTTAGGAACTCAACTCGTAACTTGAATTTACTTCATGTTTTAAGACTTAAGGCACCATCCATCTGAGAACAGGAAATACTAGTAAGGTAAACAGAASAGAAAACACTTTAGTCAGACTTTACAGATACCAGGGGTTGGATTTTTTCTTTCTCCAAGCCCATTTCCCCCTAACAAGCCCATTTCCCTAACAAACATAGCTTTAGGCAGAGGCATGTAGAATGGTTTCCAAAATAAATAATTTTCAGAGGTAATGTGAGCCTTAGAAATGTCTCTCAAATGCAGTCCAGGCTAAGCAATACCTGCCCGTGAAGAGTAAACAAGAGAAAGTCTAAATTAGGCTGAACAGAGACCTGGATCAGCCCCCTTGGACTGCTTCTGAAAGCTGAGCAAGTGCTTTTAAAGGTACCACGTACAGCAGACCTTCACTGAGGGCTGCAGAGCAGCACAGCCTTGCTGAGGTGCTTCTTCTTCGTCTCATAAGTCAAGCACAAGTCCTTACTTCTGCAAAACACCAAGCTCTGACTGTTTTGTTCGTGCTTTGTGTACACATGCTGTCATGGACGCCTGCTGGTTGTGGATAGAGAGATTGAGCATTTATGTATTATTCCCATGGTGCCAATGGTTTAGACCAACAGCTGGTTTGAGGAAAATGTACCATCTTTACCAGTTTCAATGTCTGTCTCTAGGTGGAAGAAGCATGTAAAATTCTGCAGGGCAATTCTAGAAACATTCTGCTTTTTTCTTTAGGAAAAAAAAAAGAAAAAAGGAGAGTGCCTAGGTTTTTGATGTTCAAGTGCATAGCAGGATTTTTTGAACTGGTAACATATGTATCTGCAGTTACAGCAGCACTGGCTATTCATGGATTCCTTCAGTGTTACCACTCACTGAACAGGGAATGAAAACACACTGCCAAAAATAGCGGGGGAAGGGAAGGAAGGAGGGAAGGGAAACAACACAAAAACCCTGCACAGCAAGTAGGGAGGCATGGCCCTTTCACTTAAATAATGAAAAGGTTAACGTGAAGACTGTTAGCACAGAAAGGTTCCATTTAAAAATCCATGGTGTTTAAGTATTGTTCTTCCAATCTGAGCTGTCAGAAATCTCCCTCATAATTTCATTCTCCACAGAAAGGTACTAAGTAGAAACTTTAGAAGTGTGTTGCTATTGTGTTTGAAAACCTTCCCGACCAAATGAGGTCTCAGTCAGCCACACAACAGCATGGCTTTCTGACTCATAACCCTTCTCACTCTGATCTTCCCTCCACTTTGAGCCCAAATGTTGATTTGTCTGTCTTCAATTGCTCTCTAGCCTGAAAGACTGCTTTTAAAATACTGAGTCAATTTTGTTCTAGGCTTAATACAGCAGCACGATACAATCTGCAATGATATAGATTTTTTTCCTCCACCAGCTAAGTCTCTGGGGCATTTTATGGAATCAAATATTGCTAAAAGAGCATCACATAAAGAGGGTTTTTAAAATAGACTTAAAAAACAAAGAGCAATTCAGCATATGCATTACCCATGTGGAGATGGTTTGGCAAATGCAACATGGAATTACTTACAGTTTGCCCACAGCTTTTTTCTTTTCTTTCCTCTTTTGAGGGGCTTTTTTGCTGGTTTTTTTTGGTTGGTTGATTGGTTAGGTTTTTTTGTTTATTTTGACTTCTGGCAACATAACCATGGAAAACACTAGGCCTAGACTGTTATTAATACAAGTTTCTAACCTAGGAAGTTATTCTTTATTTCCACCTGCTGGTATCCAGCTTAAATTACTTACCAGATCATCTGTCTAAAACGAATGGCCATTTCAAAGATATGGTATTTTCTAAGATGAGTTGGAAAGAATTGAACACTTCATTAAATTTACTGTTGAGTATGGTGTATAACCTTTTTTTAAAATAGGCTCATATAATTTCCTGTTGTGTGTACTCTTACAAAGGTGATATGACTAAACAAAATGACACAAGTGAGGAAGAAAAAGAGATAAAGATTTTGAAGGATTCTTTTTTCTAGCAAAAAGTAGAAAACCTGTCACTTAGAAAATTTTCAAATGGCTGCATACATTCATATTTTTAGTTAGCTAAAGAAACATTTTCAAAAGTGTAAAATTTTCTCACTTAAAAAATTACTAAAAGAGAGCTTGTTGAAACAAGACACAGCTCTAGAGGGGGAGGAGACTGCAGCTACTCTCTTGCCATGGGATGGGGAACAAAGAACATATTTGGTGGTGCTGAGGAAACAAGGGTGATGGCTGCAGTTCACCAAATCCACCCCCGCTCTGCAAATGCATCATTCATGCCAGTGCTTCAACCATACCCAAGAACAGATGTTTACATTTGCATTTACAATTCTATTTGTTGAAGTCAACTTTCAAACATTTGGAGTGAATTATAATATGACCAAATACGGTCACACATTAGTCTCCATGTTCTAAGTCTTCACCTCACAAATAGATACTTATTACAAATTACTCTTAAAAAAAAAACAAACTGAAAACAAAAAACATCCCATGGTTGGTAACTATATTGATAATAGGTACTATTTCTGCTGCTGCGTTCTGGATATCATCTTACAGGCTGTACTTTTGCAACATCTATTAATCATAAATAATAATCCTTTCTCATATGGTTCTATTTACAGATTTCTAAATCACACAGAAAACCTAGCTAAGAGTGGCCACATCAGCCACCTTCAACCACTAGCATATATATGTACAGAAGTAAGCAATTCTATGCTCTGAGCAAACAAAATTCTGAATTTCCTTTCGGATTTTTTCCTCCCCACACGCAAACCCAAAATGCAACTCATTGAAAGAACAGGAAGCTGCAAGCACGTGAAATGTATTTTCTGTGAGGCTTGCAAATACATAAAAGCGAACCATATTATAAATTAAACTTTTTTGGCCACAATTCCAAGTTCATTTTGAAGAAGATTTGCTAAATGGAAAGGACTTGTGTCTGAATCCRTAATTCAGTCATGAAAAGAAAAATGCAGCAATTCCTCCTCAAGACTGTTAAGATCACAAAAAGCATCTCTGAAGTTTCAGATGCTGTAAGAGGGCATAGATGATTCACTGAAAGATTAAATAAGCTAATTTTCACAGCAACCATCCAATCCCATGCCCAAACACTCTTCCCCAATCCTCACAGAGGTCAGGCACAGACCATGATCCTTTTACAGCACACAAAGGTTGCAGAGGGAATGTTCAAAATATTAGGTGAAACACCCTTCTTCTTGGAGTGGGTTGGATTTTTTTGGTTGGTTGCAGTTGGGGTTTTTTTGAGGGGAAGCAATGTGTTTGGTTTTGTTTGTTTTGTGTGTGTGTGTTTCAGGTTTTTTGGTTTGCTTCTTCGGTTTTGTTTTTTTTTGGAAAAAGTGAGCTGAGAAGTAACATAAGACTAGAGGAAGGCAAACAGACCATTTGTCCAGAGCATGGTCCTACAGTGTTTGTACCRTCCCTATCTCCATTCAAATGAAACAAAGATGCAACACTTCATCACATGGGTATTACTGAAGAGGTTCTCAGTCTAGCAGAAACATGTCATAGTCCACTGCCAGCAACAATCTAATTCATATAAAACCTCCATTTTGTTCTCTTAAATACTGTATTTCAGTCCACTAATTCTACTCTCATACTTAGTCTTCATTTCTAACAGAACCAGCAATTAATCCACAAATTATTTAAAACTAACAGCATTTTAAATGACAGAGAATTGCCATCCTTTCTTAACTTCAGACAAAAAGGTAACAAATATTTGAAGCAGGCAATTAAGAGTTCATACTACTCTTTGTAGAACTGAATTGTAAGTCTCCTCTGTAGTCATACATAAGAACAAGTTAGCATAATACTTAAATCACTGGGCAAATGTACTTTAAAATATTATCATGAAAATAGCAGGGAATCACCTTTCAGCTACACCAAACTGCAGTAAAAATTTAAATGTGATTTTTCAATACAGAATCAGATAAACCCTAATGGGAGTCTTATGGGTACTTTCCTGGAAGAAAGAACATAGCACAAGTACATGGGTGTTGAAAAAACCCCTTATATCTCTCCCTACATGTTTAAGAATCTAACCCTTATAAACTTTACCCAAGCATCCAAATTAAATGTTCAGAAAGATTAAAGAGTAAAAAAACACAAAACCAAAGTGTATACTAAAAAGACATTAAGAAAACAAACCTTTTCTCCTCACACAATACTGAAAAACATCTGAAAGACAACGCAGTCATTGGTCACAGCCAGCAGAGCTTTATGGGAGGAATATCCTGTTTATCAAACCTGATTCCTTTTTATAACACAGTAACCCATCTGGTTGATCAAGGGAATCCAGTTGATGTAATCTTTTTGGATTTCAGTAAAGCATTCGATACTGTCTCTCAGAATATCCTTCTGGACAAAATATCCAGCACACAGCTGGATAAACACATCATGTGATGGGTGAGCAAACTGGCTCACGCCTCAGGCACAAAGGGCTATAGGGAGTGGGGTGACATTGGACTGGTGACCTGTTACTGATGGGTTTCCCACAGGGCTCCATTCTCAGTCCTGTGCTCTTCAACATCTTCATAAATGACTTGGATGTAGGACTGGAAGGCAAACTAAGCAAGGTCACAGATGATACAAAACTGGGAGGAGCTGTTGACTCCCTTGAGGGCTGGGAGGCCCTGCATAGAGACCTTGACAAATCAGAGGACTGGGCAATCACCAACCATGTCAGGTTCAACAAGGGAAAGTGCTGGATTCTGCACCTGGAATGGTACAACACTGGATGTATGGACAGACTGAGGAATGAGAGGCTGGAAAGCAGTGCTGTGGAAAGGGACCTGGGGCTCCTGGTGGATGGCAAGCTGAACACGAGTCAGCAGTGCCCTGGCAGCCAGGAGGGCCAATGGTGTCCTGGGGTGCATCAGGCACAGTATCAACATATACCACCACCACAGAGAGAGAAAATAGTAAAACAGTAGCAAGAAAAATTTGTTTGAAAAAAAGATTGAGTAGCAGTGCAGTTCTGCGAACTTCTGTGTTCACTGCTCTGAAATCTTGATTTCAAAGCTTATATATTTCATTAAATATCAACCTGTAAGACAACTGTAGATTGAGAAAGAAAAAGGAGAATGGAGGCACTGAGGTTCAATGGAGGCCACTCTGTTCAATTCAGGCACCAGAACTAACTAATGAATCAACAAAGGAGGCAGGCAGTAAAATCCTTTCTCTGCAAGGGAGAGAAAGTTTTATGTTGCTCAGAGTTGTAAAARAACTAGAATGCGTTTTAAGTTAAACCCAAATTTTCACTTGCTGTCTTGCAAGCTTTGCAATATGATCATGTACTGATTTCATGAACAGCAAATGAATAATTTTTTTAGGTAGATTCTGATGGTGGGAAAGGTTCTTGGACAGTACAATGCATGTGACTGCAGAGTTTTAAACATTCACATTAAAATGTGAGTTCATATGATCACGTTATTCCAGAATCCCTTCACCCGTTTATTCAAATCTCACTTGTATACCCACACATGTTGTTTGCATCTCATGCAGGAACCACTGGAACATGTGGAGTCAATGAAAGCAACACAGTTCAGCTTGCATGTTTGCCAGCTGTCCATTCAAACTCACTAGGTACTCATAGATAAGTACAAGTCTGCCCAATTTATATAGAGTTTTTCCTCTTCAATGATGTTCAATGATGGACAAAAGACAACCAAGTACAATTTTTTTTTTTTTTTAATAAAGATAAAATTACAAAAAAGGTAAAATCAGCTCAGGAAAGGCAAATTACTTTAATAGATCAGTTTAGACATTTAACATAATAACTCACATCCATTTTTAAATACTATTACATAAAGCATGGTGAAGAAAGGAATTTCTGCCTCATAGTTAGAAAACTCACAATACAACTTGCCAAAAAACAGAACAAAGCCATTTGAAAATAAATACAGTCCATGCCAAATAGTACAAAATGAAATCAGCAGTCTCTCTCCATACGAAAACTTTTCTCCTTTTAGGTATTCTTCGACTCTAGTATTATGTTCTGCAACTGATGAGAGGCTATCTTTTGTTCAAGGGTTGCTGAGCTGTTCTGATTTTGCTCTGTACAAAGGCAAAAACAAACTGGTAAGTTGTTTTATTTTTTTTATTAACTATTAATTTAGAAATGCAATTTTGAATTACTAGTCATGATTCTAAAATATTTAGTATTATGAGGAACTGAAAGTGATCTCCACAGAACTGAAAAGTATTATACAGTACTGACTTAACAAACATTCTCCAAAAAGATGACATTATTAATTAGTTAGTGTTTACCCTTTGGCGTCTGTCTTTTCACCACTGCCGTCCTTGGCTTTATCCTCCTCCTTGACATCTGAAAAATCACAAGATTTTAAATATACCAAAAGATGGAAAAAAAGCCTTAAAATAACTTAAGAAGTAAAGAGCATGACCAAGTTTATTTTTTTTGTATTTATTTCTAGCCAGAGGAAACTGGCTTTTAGAAGAAGTCACTAGTTACATATTAAAGTACAATGTTACATGCATCCATCCAAAGGATCGATCTGGGCACAATGGCAAGTGATTCAGAATGCCTCAAGGCAAGGTCTCTCCTGACTGGCCATAATGACGGCATGCAGTAATGAGACCTGGAGTTCCCCTGAGCTTGAGATGTATCCAGTTCTTAGAAAAATCAAGAGTCCTTGGAATTACACTGTCCCCAGAACCCTATCCGATTTCTGTTTCAGAGAAAACTAGTTGGCTCACCCTACAAAAGCAAACGGGAACAAAAGTTTTGCCCCACGTGTATTTTTTCATCTCTATTTCATTAAGTCATGCAAGTCCCTGGCTCTAAGACTTCAAGCTTGTGGGGAAGAAACAATAACCCTTGCCTGAAAATATTTTACTAGTCTGAATAGCTGTATCTTGAAACTGATTAATTTAAAACAGATTATTTAAATACGATGGAAATAAATATATCATCTCAACAACTAATTAACTGTTAACAGATAAAACATCTATCTCCTGGTGGGACTGACATTTGCAGTTCTAAAATATAGGATGAAATCACACCACAGTCCTACCTGCTTTTTTGTCCTCAGTCTCTTTTTTGTCTTCCTCTATCCTGGCTTTCTTCGCTCCTTTCTTATGATCTGCAACATTTCGTCGTCCGCCTTCCCCTTCATCTTCAGAATCTGAAAATTCTTCATCACAGGCTATGCGCTTATCAGATGCTCGAACTAGGATTCAGATTTATGATATTAATTAATCAAAAAGTCCAACTACAATAGCCCTAATAAAAAAAGAACCATCAAATTAAGAATGAGTAGTAATATACTATAATCATTTAATGCTGATAAACTAAATTACAGTTAAAAACACTTATCTTTCAAGACACTCTGGGACTCACATAATAACTTCCAAAAAATAGCTTTGCAAAAACACAGAGTGGGAATATTTTAACCATGTATCAAATAAAACATCAACTACTGAAAACTAAATCACAGGAGAAAAAATAATGGTTTCAACAGTTCAGAAAATGAATAGTGCACTAATAAGAGGTTATAGAATTATTCTAATCACCATCAAAAAAGACTAAAGGTAGCAGGGAACTCTTGGTTATAGCTGAAGAACAACTCAAAGTTCATGGAAGGGTTACAGTTATAAAGTCAAAGGTAATGTCAGAAGTACAGAAAATCTCTGTCTCATAACAAAAAAGCAAATAAAAGACTTTTTTCCCCCCCGTAAACACTGTATCTCACTTTACCTCAAAGGGAAACATAGTTTCTGTCTTTTGTTAGTCACCAAAAAAGTAAAGTGCTGTTCCTTTAGTTAAAATTCATTAAGTCTTCTGAAGTATCTATTACAGATTTGAAACAGCCAGGCTGACCCATAAGATGCAAAAACACATGCTGTTCCAGCACTTCATTAGACCCTTTAAGAGGTTCAAATGTGCACATAGATGCCACTTTAAAAACATCAAAAGTGGCAGACCAGAGGCAAAATTTTTTATTCAGGAAACGAAAGTGCCAGTTTTCCAATACCGCACACTATTACAACTAAGGTTCTGAACAATTAAATCCAATACGACTATGGACATGTTCTATCATGAAAAGATATTTCTTACTAGAAATGCGTTTGTCTGGGTCTTCTCCATCCTCATCTCCGCTGTCTTCATGAACAGCATCTTCAGGAATGGCCTGCATCTGTACACCAGGTGCATGTGGTAACATGCGCAAGTTCTCAAATAAGCGTTGCCTGCGAGTAACAGACAAGAAAAGTTATTACTACACAGAAGTAGCATTTCCTTGGATTTTTATTAAGTTCTGAACTCTGCATTCAAAGTTAACCTGGCTTTGCTTTAGAGTCAGTTTCATTTTTCAATTAAAAAAAATAGCATGCCAAGTTCAGGAAGTTTTCCCTCCCTATGAGATCATTAGTATCCACAGTGTACTTGAACATCATTTTCTTTGTACTTTACAAATACTTATTTCAATCAACTTCAATCTTTAATTCCCCACAGGATCAGCACAAGTACTGCCCACTTGGACTAAACTGGTGTCAGTACTGCTCTGTTTATAATAAGCTAGATTATCAAGTTAGATAACAGACTATTCTCTGGTTTCTTAGAAAGTCAGACACTTAAAAGCATGAAGACTTCCCAACTGTGAGCAGCAATGACAAAAGTAATTCATCTGGATAAGTTTCTTTATTGGCTATTTCGGCAAGAACAGAGACAAGTTCTGTCCTGTCTAAGCAACCTGATGTGATGGATGATACACTCCAAAGCACCATGTGCAGGAAAAGGAAAGGATACTGGGCTTCTTTTGGGACTCAAAACTATCATTCCAAAGTGCGAGTAGAAAGGCAGGCTTGGCAAGCATCAAATATCAGCATTTGCAACAATTATCTTAGCATCCTTCTGCACAATTTGAAGGGCTAAAGGGCAACTGGTGCTTTTTTTGGAATCCTCTGCCTCTGTTTAAATCACATGACCTGGCAAAGTAGTTTTGCCATGCCAGGGAGCTCCCCAAATCCAGGTGTCAGTGAAAGCACACAATGAACCGAAGGAGGATTCTCCAAAATGATTAATCTTGTGGGTGCCAGGATAAGAATGTGAGATAGTGTGTTTTCTATTGACAGAGAGCAATCTGTACCTGGGATTGCAGCAGGAAGTTTTGCAGCCTACTTGCACCACAAAAGCTCAACATTATATAACATACAGCAAGCAGCCTGGCAGATCACCAGCTGGAGAACTACATTACTACTGAGAAATTTTGCACAATTACATTACCAAACAATAAGTGGGCTTTTTCTCCCATTATATATTATTAAAAATTAAACCCTTTACATTTGACTGTGATTGATATAGTTGTGCTATGAACACCCATCACAGTCTATATACCAACCACTTAAAAATTAGTATTTTAACAGCTTTGGTGAATTTTGCAATTTGACAGTTTTAAAGGTTATAGCAGTAGTGGCAAACTTATACATGCAATTTCACATCTTTATTCAGCTATTTTTAGTAACCAAAAGAATTCCTGTGTACCATTAATAGCCTGTTAAAACTCAGGGTAGGGGTGGCAGTTCATTCTTTTAAGGACAAACCACAGCAAGCCAAGAGTACTTCAAGCTAACCAATTACCTCCTACCAGTTCAGCAGAGAATTGATTGTGTATGCATTACTTTACCCCTGAAGTAAAGTATTTGTTTCCAATCCAAATGTCAAGATGCAAGAGGGACTAGACTAAGTATCAAGAGTGGCACAGCCTAAAAACACACAACCACCACAGCTTGTCAATGAGCACTGCTCAAACCTTGTGGATTTGCCAAATCACAGCCACTCAATTGCCTGCACACGTATCACTATCTTTCCACAGCTTTGGATGTTCAAGCTCACGTATGATTTTTTATTTTTGCAGCAGACAGCTACAAAGAATGACATTCCCAGTCCATGTTTGGACACAGAGCTGAGAATTAGAAATCCTAATCGTCATGGCACACCAGCTTCTTTCCTGGCAGGATAAACTTTCTGCAAAATTAGAATGGGAATCCAAGTAAAACAGTCATCTTTTCAGATGCTGAAAAAAGTAAAAATCCAAGCTAGGTCATAAATTTTCATAGTTATAGTCATGGGACTTCATAAGCACGCATTCCATTGGAGGAAGCGACTTCCAAAAAAAACCTCTTCTGACAGAAATGAAAACATGTCAAATCTATTCTAGTACTTATTTTTAGTGAACAGAGAAAAGTATACAGTTTTCAAAACTGCCTAACAATTAAACCTCTGGAGAAACACGATCCACATGACCTACTTGATAGATAAGGTAATCAATACTTACTTGATCTTCTCCATATATTCTGGTGTATTCTGATTAGTCATATTTGAAGGACTAATATGAAGCTTGAAGTCTGGTCCAAAATACTCAAAGTAGTCATTGTATGGCAACTCTATAAACCAAAAGCCAAGACAACTTTGTTACCCAAAAAAGATTTTAAACATTTTAAATACAACAGTAGATTTGACAGGATTTTACTTTGAGAATCGTCAAACCTTAAGCATTCAAGCAAGCAATACTTATTCATTATCTGGACTGTTCAGTGTTTTTCCTCTAAATTATTCAATAAATGAACTTAAATTTGCTGGCAAAATATAAAGAGAAAGATCTACTGCAATTACACACTGAACAACACAATAACTAATTTGAAAAATAATTTAAAAATATGCTTCTGCAGGAAAGAGAAGATCAACTGATGATTTCTTGTAGCTGTTTTCAAAGTTAGACCAGTTTAAAAGGTTTAAGTGAGCCATTCAAAATATTCCTTCAGGACAAGCTTTAACACTTGTTACTAGGCTGAAAACCACAGCTAGTTCAATATCCTTGGTAAGTGCTGGACATTGGYTCAGTGGTGCTGACTGGTTCAATCTGTCTGTTTCCCTCCTTACCCCACTTTTTACATTTTCACAGAAAATGGTCCCCTAACTAGAACACTAAACCACCAAAATGAAGTTGATGAAGAATACATAGCCAGGACAACAGCAGTATTTTACATTGAATACGACTGTATCTTTCCAGATAAATTAAGAGAAATATAAAAAAATCCACAGAACCTTTAAGAAATAAGACACTGAAATCCATTTTTAATTGTGCCCTTTGTCTTTCTTCATTTATGATTATTACAGGATAAGTGATCTGGTTAGGTGGACAGAAAGCAGACAGGAAGATTAAGTTGCTATTGCAACATTTAGAAATGCATCGTTATTTCTCAGAACAGATTAAAGATGACAGGGACCCAAAAAGTTGAGAAGAATATTTAAAAAAATAAAAAAAMCTTTATATMTATATATGTATATATATATGTATGTATATGTATATACGTAATCCATTTAAAGAGGCATGCTAATAAGAAAAAAAAAGTCCCAAGAAACTGCTACTGTGTCTTCAAAAGCTTCGGCTGACAAAGAATATACGTTGACATGCAAAATGGAAAATATGTATCTTGAAAAGCACATGCTAAATAGTCTTTTCTCACTGACAGCAGCCCTCTGATGAAGTCAGATGGAAACACTGAATCCACYAAGAGATACATGAATAGCAAAAGGTTATCAGCAAAGTTGCGGTTCAAGGTGCAAACTGCCAGTGACTCATGTGCAACAAATCAGTCCAAACAGCAATTTCATATAAATGGCATTCCAAAAACATATCCAGGAGCATATTTGGCCAGAAGTAAAAGGAGTCCAGGATCTTTAGGGATCTTCCTCAGAGAAATTACTTCAGTACTCAACTATTCAAAAGCAGTGTACTATTGTTTTTTTCTGGTTTTAAACTTTAAGATAGCTTGTATAGCCAAAATTGAGTGAAATGGAAGAGTAAAAGTCAATATACTTTCACAGCTGCTTTTGTCAGATAAAATGAAGAAACAGTAGTTTTGCTCTGTAAAGTGGACACTTGCACAGTCAATAATTTCTTATGTACACCATGTCTGTTGTACAACTTACAGATCAACACTGCTACAATCAAACTGCAGTATATATTCTATCATAATGATGATATTCATATTAGAAATAATTAAAGGAAGGTTCCATAAGTTCTACATTTTGAATTTTCAAAAAGTGATTCAGTCATCTAAAGCTTTCGCTAAGGCATTAAAAAAGCCCTAAATACTTACACTTATTTAATGCATAAGATACTGAAAATTTATTGGCTAAATCCTAGCAATAATTTTCTACATAGTATATTCTAAACTGATGCATTACAGCTATCTATACAAATTCCTGCTGTTTACTTAAAATCTCCCATTATTATTTCTTAATAAAATATTAATCTGAATATTAATATTTACCATTAGGAATTTCACAATCTAAGGCAACAGCAGTTTCATACGTCCAGCATCGAGCAACATTACGAATCGTGTAGCCTCCTCCTCCCAACATCAGCAATGGCAAGTTAAAAGTCTTTACAACCTCCACACATTTAGCATGACCTGTCAAACAAAGAGTTGACAATATAYGCAAAATATCTATTAAATAGGATATATAACAAACTATTTAATCAGACATATGCAGTCACACTTAACAAATAAGAACTGAATTGATTCAAACAGAACTGTCTCCCCCTAGAGCTAAGCACAACCTCACAGGACGTCAAGACCTACAGATTAGAAATTTACAAAACACAATGAACATCATCCACCCCAGTCTTCAGAGACTTTGCATGATGGTCTATTGCTGTTGTTCTGAAATGATCTTAGAATGTTTAGTGTTTTGTCTCTTCATAACTGATGTCATACACAGTGACAAATTTAGGGACAATTTCTCAGTCAAATGCAATGGGGGAAGAAGGGAAAACAAAATCAGTACTTGGTCCTTTCTACTTCTAAATTTGAACCTGTATTAGAGGTTGCTAAGTCTTGCTTACAGAGTGAACTGGTGCCAAGACAGTACACACTCCAGGGAGATACAGCATACTGAAAGGCATCTGTAGGAGGCAGCAGCTCTCTTGGTTTCCAAGATATGTAAGATGGAAAAAAATCTGAGCTGTATGGGCAACTGAAGTAGCTTTGCCACCTGGTGCAAATCAAGAAAAGAACCCTGAAACACTGCAGACCCAACAGATACTATACTGCATTTTGTTGCCTACAAAACTCTAATTGTTGCATTAAAAAAAACCAAACACAAAACCAAGAAAACCCAGAAAATGAATGATTCAAACAGGCTGGATTGAAGACTTAGCAAAAGTTCGCTTTACATTTAATATTTCACCATTTAAATAAATAATAATAATAATAGCAACAGTAACAATTATGCTACTTGCTAAAYTAACATCTTATCCCAATCTAGAGAACCACAATTTCAGGTAGCAACTTAAGTAATACTAAAATTAATTAATTYTATGAAAATTAATAAATATGAGTGTTAACATATTGCTCAGTATAACAAACACCACTATAAATTTAACAATGCAGTGAGTATTCTCATTTCAGTAATACCTATTTTACACCCAACAAGGTGTTTGATGTTTAGCATCTGTAGTCCTACTAAGTGGACTGCTAACTAGGTTTTATTTGCCCATCACTGTAAGTGTCGCAGATGACTGTTGTCCTGCCACTCCAGGACGCTGCTTTAAAGCTACAGAAAGCCTGTACATAGAAGAAAGAGAATCACTTGAGTGGCTAGGAAACACATGGAAAACCAAGCTTCTTAACTTTTTTAGATGGACAGAAAGAAAGAGGCAACATCTGGGTTCCTTTTGGCCATCCCTGTATAGCAAAGAAAGATGTGATTAATCATGGTAATGAACAAAATCTTTGTGACTCCAGTCCTCATCATGCAAGTGTCTTGAAAAACAGTATGAAGGGTAGAGGTTTCTTATAAGTAAAAAGTTACAGACAACAAACAGACACTTTTCTGTTTACCTTTTACAGTAAGATTAAAGCATCCCAGCCTGTCCCCAGACAGTGAATCTGCTCCACATTGCAATACCACAGCACTGGGCTGGTACATCTCCATTACTTTGGATATAATCTATAATCAATATAAAACAGCAAGTCATTAATCGACATAATGAAAATATGAAACTAGTAGTTTCCAGAGAGCTTAAAAACAAGAAACAAAGCACTCACTGGTTTGAATATCTGTCCATATGATTCATCATCTATACCATCCCTCATTGGAAAGTTGACAGCATAGTATTTTCCTTTTCCAGCACCAATGTCCTAAAAACAAAGACGAAAAATGCTTTAATACAAACACAGAAGCACATAGGATGGTATCATGAAAAAAAGTCTACACAAGTCGGCTGAGCTATTCTGTACCATTATACATATCTGTGAGGAATAAGAGGCAGAATTTACTTGATTCCTGTTCTCACATAAAATCATTTTGGAGTGCAGGAGTGGTACACCAAGATTAATACAGCAGTAAGTACACTCAATTTTTTAATTCAAAGATTTAAGACAAAAAGACAAATCATAACCAGTTTAGTCTGGCAAAAATAGCCAAGCAAAAAAAAAAGTATGAAAACCAAGAAGAGCAAGGTGATTGCATGTTTTCACTGTTGCATAGAAGATTTGGACTTGAAGAGGTTTTTAAAACCACATTATTTCCCTAAATATAGGATGAGGAAGTAGCTGCAGCAAAAGGGAGAGAAGAAAAATCCAACAGGGGCCAATTACAGGTGCCCTTGAAGAAACTGAGACTTTTTAAATGAACAAAAAAACCCCAACAAACTTGCAAATTATTCTCAGTTCCATCAGGCGTCAAGATAGGAACTGTAGTAGTCTATCTTACCAGCTTTCCTAGACAACCTATGTATTAAAAGTTTGTTGCAAAAAAAAAAAAAAAAAAATATATCAAGAGAATACACCCTAAATGCAACCACTCCTATTTTGATGATCACCATAAAACCTAAAGATCTCTGCTTGACACACATTCCCATTTCTTCCCTTTATTTCATCACTAACACAGACAGAAAGCAATGCAGAGCAGTTCAGTGGAGCAGACAGTGAGAATCAACCTGTTCAGTATGGCTGTAAACTATTATCAAACAGCAGCACTGCAGAAAGAGCACACACTTGGCCCAACATCCTAGAAAAACTACAAGTTATATGTAGCATAACCCAGCAACACCAATACTAAACTTCTCAACACTACCTATTGAAAGGCATTGACTTTTTCCTCTTCCCAAGCAAAGCTGCCTTAGCAGGGAATGCATCAATAATGTGTCACGTCCAGTAACTAACCTTTACTGGGGGCGAGGGGGAATGGATGGAGACGGGGAGAGGGACAAACGGCCAGTGAAGCATAGATACAACGTTAACAGTTGAGTTTTTTTGCCCACAGCACCTGATTAACATTTCATAGTATTGTGAGTGACACTGAAGAGCCCTGCTGAACTCAACTGGCTGATTTGAAGTACAAGTTATCCAGAATTTCCCAGAGTGAATCAACTGGGCTTTCAGATGCTGAATTTTCTGAGGTGATCACAGAATCACAGAAGGGTCGGTATTGGAAGAAGGGACCTCTGGAGATCATCTAGTCCAACCCCCTGATAAAGCAGATTGCACAGGATCACATTCAGGTGGGCTTTCAGTATATCCAGAGGAGATTTGACAACCTCGCTGAGTGCTCTTGTCACCCTCAAAGTAGTTTTTCCTCATATTCAGATGGAACTTCTTGCATTTCAGTTTGTGCCCATTGCCCCTTATTCATCAGGCCCCATTCTTTTGACACCCACCCTTGAGATATTTGTAAGCATTGATGAGGTCCACTCTCAGTGTCTTTTCCCCAGGATAAACAGGGCCAACTCCATTAACCTTTACTTGTAAGAGAGATGCCCCAGTTCCCTCATCATCTTTGTTACCCTCCGCTGGACTCACTCCAGTAGCTCCATGTCTCTCTTGTACTGGGGAGCCCAGAACAGGACACAGCACTCCAGATTTGGATTTACCAGAACTGAGTAGAGGGGCAGGATCACCTCCCTAAACCTGCTGGCAATGCTCTTCCTAATGCACGCCAGGATACTATTGGCCTTCTTGACCACAAGGGCACAGCTAGCTCATGGTTAACTTGCCCACCAGGACCCCTAGGTCCTTCTCACAGAGCTGCTTTCCAGCAGGTCGACATCTAACCTATATTGCTTCAAGAGGTCATTCCTCTCCTTGTCTTGCTTTACAGGTTAAAAAAAAAAAAAAACCATTAAATTTATCTTATCCTAAAACACAGAAAAGTCAAATGTTCACACAATTTCCACCTAAACAGAGTAATTGCTTGAGCTCCTCAAGCAACTTTTTTGGCAACTGATGCTTGCATTAGATATAAAATCTAAAGAAACAATACAGCATTCCGGTAACCTCCCATTCACCAACAGATCAAGCTGCCTCAAAGAACCTGAGCCTGTATGGAGAACTATGGTCTCAACTGATCTATCTGTGTATATAAATGACAAAATTTGTGCTACCATCTAAGATATGTAGAAGGTCAAATAACTTATTGAGGACACTGGAAGTTTAGGCTGAACAATACATTCAGTTGAAAAAGGATGAATGCTGCTAAACTAGAAAACATCAGATTCAGCTGCACTGATGGACCTGCAATCACAACATCATCATTTGACACATGATTTGTTCCTGCATCAAATAAATGTAACCTGATCAGCAAACTAGATTAACTGATTAAAGAATTACAGAAACAAGCTGTAACACAGCCCACTGACAAAAATAAAGAGAAGATTTGGCTGTTGAAATTGGAAAAATACCCACCAATGGCAGATCAAGTCAGGCAGAAGGAAGCAGCACAATACTGGCCTCCAGAAGGAACACTGACTTTTCAGAGAATTAGATCTTCGTTTAGTTCAATTAGCTTTGCAACCTCTGGAGATAGGAAAAATCTCTATGGGGATGCACTAATTGCAATAAAGCCTGCTAAAGCCTGTATGCAGACAATGCGCATTTCGAAGTCCTACCTAGCAGCTCAGAAAAAAGTTGCCATGCCTGAGATACTGTTTGTCACTGATACTGCTAAAAAAAATAAATCCTAAAAACCACAAAATATTCTTCTATTTATTTCAACTGTGCTATCTTTTAGCTCTTTGTTCTGGGTGTGGTGAGGTGAAGAGTCCACAAACTCCTCTGTCAACGGGAAGTGCTGCTTCTAAAAGGCCAAGATATCTAACCCTTGCAAAAAAAAAAAAAAAAAAAAAAATTGTAGCCAAATTCAGCAACAACAGCTTGTCATGATAAACATCCTGGCCTGAGCTTCTTTTAGTTTGAAGCACCACTACCACCTTGTGGCCAGTCAAGTTAAACCACACAGATAAAAACTAATCTGATTTCTTCCTAAATCAATTTAGAACACCAATATCTAACCACCATAATAACATTCAGCTCCAACAACCACACTGAAATGAATGCTTTGCACCTCTGTGCTCAACTTTCACTTACTCCTGTGCCCTCTGGGTATCATCAACAGACTGGGAAACACACTTTTCAGGAGTATTAGCCAAAACACATATACTTGTATCTCATGAATCAAGTTAAACATATTAGGAAAACTGAACTTTTTCCCAGCACAGCATTTTTGTAGGCCAACTTGTTAGAAGTGTTTACAATTTTTTTAAAAAGTTTCTAACTGTATGCACAGACCAATGTGCAAAGTTGCTAACATCAGAGGAATGACATATCCTGGGAGTGTCTCTGATAAAAGAGGCTTAATTTATGAGTTTGAAGCTAGGAATATATTAATTCTAATACTTGCAATACTCTTTCAAGCTGTGAAGTGGAACAATTTCCTGTTCTAACAGACAAGAGTCTAACATGAGGAATGACTAACTTAAAATTAATATGAAGGGCCAGGAAACTTGGTTTCCATTCTCAGCTTTGCCAGAGATTGTACAACAGCTTTAATGATAATTCTTCATGGGCAAATGCTCCCTCCCTCAGGTCAGCTATAATGCTCAGTACATAATTGCCTATGGGGCATGCTAAAGTTCTTAGGCAGTGAGCATCATGAGAACTCAAAACACACTTCATGACATAAGAAATATTCCAAAAATGAGTCAACTGTATTACTAGGCAAACAGAACATAGCAAATTCAAATTGTAACTTAAGCTTTGTGACTGTTAAAGAGTGATCTGCAAACAGCTACTTTTCACCATAAGTGCGGAACTGAAATGTACCGATAGTTATAAATATACCACACTTAGGGACATCTCCAAAATCTGCGTGAATTAAACTAATTATATTTGAACAAAGATTGCAGCTTATTTATCCAGAAGTGAAGGTGTTAATTTCATGTAGAAGTGAATAATCTAGTTCCCCACTATTCTGTATTTTTTTTTCCTAAGATTCCTCAACTAATCTATCASGCTAGGTTAACATTTTTTATGAAAATTTACTGTTGTATACCATTATTGGACACAGTTATTGTAGCCTAGTGCAAAAACAGTATCTACAAGGAAGACAGTAGAGGGAATTTATCACCGAATGAAATTTCATGTTCAACCTTACCCTAAGGTCCCCTGTGCCTGGAAAATATTCACCATACTTATGGAATGATACTGTCATGACACGATCTGTGGTATAAAATGCTTCTTCAACACCATCACCGTGATGGATATCAATATCAATATACAACACTCTTTGGTGATACCTAGAAAGAAAATATAAAAAATCATCATTATCTGTTATACTCATAATATACTGATAGCAAACAAAAAACACTAACAAAAAAAAAAACCCAAACAGACACTAAAATCCAAGATTGTGATCACAGTGATGATTTTGGTTGGTGTGACCATATGCTCTTAGAATTCTCAGTACAGTTTGAATAACATTAATAAGTTTATCTTCATCAAAATAAGCAATTTATTTAGTATTTACCCCAAACTGTCTCACTCTGTAGAAGCTATACCCCGTGCTTCTACTCACATCACTTTGTTGTTCACATCTGCTGAATTCACCCCTTTCGTTCACCCCAAGGCCTTTCTTTCTGCCTTCTTAGTAATTACCAACACGGTCTGTGTTCCATTAGCTAGCAAAAAATAGATACTTATTTTCCATTGACTTCTCTTTTTCATCTCTCCAGCTTGTAAAGAAAGGTACATTCTTAGTTTCAAATGTATTGCACTTTACACTTGCATAAATTTATTACACTACTTTTTATTTTCTTAAATACTGCAAATTTCAGGACAGTTTGAGATGGATAAAGAAACCAGGGATGTGAAGTCTTAGAGCATTAGAAACAGTAAGTATCCCTTAAATTTTATGTTTTCCCATAAAGAACAAAGTCTGTCATCAGAAGATGCATTTTCATCATGCTTTACAGAGTACTGAGAGTGTAAGCAGTCATAYTGTCAGGGACAGTTTCTCACAGTTACACAATAACAATTTGCAAGACTCCTCCCTTCACATGCACATTCAGCTAAAAAATTCAAGATTGGACCACAGAAAGTCATATCTTGTAGACTGCAGACAGCTCCTGAATATACGCTGCACATTAAAATCAATGTCTTAACTATTCTTAGTGTCTTTAGAAACATTTTCTATCTCTAGACTTCCAGATTACAGCTACTTCCCTCGTTCCTCACCAGCAAAATCAGCTGTCCCCTCACAAGAGTCAAATACCTAGAATATTTTTTCTAATAAATGAGATTAATGTGGTGTTAGTAGGGATACAGTCTTCTGAAGCAGTAAAAGCAACACTCAAGACTTTAAATTTTAGTGAAGCATTACTGTTTGAAGTTAATTATACGATCACTTTTTCATTAGTCCTCATTTTTTATTTTGCAGTCACAGCAGCACAGCTGTTATTTTATTATTTATTAAAACCAGTCACATTAACTCATGTAATAATCCAAGGAAGCTCAGTGCATGTTCTTCCCTGAATATTCCTGTTTGGTTCAGTAACAACTCAACTGATAGGAAACAAGAAGGCATATAGTGAAACCAAATGGGTGTAAGATTATGAGTACAATGACTGCCCTAAGGGGTCAGGGTAGTGACCATTCTAGCCCATTGTTCTGTCCTCATGCATAGCAAAGGGAGACATTACAGAAATATTTACAGAAAGCAAGTAAGTCTGTCCATTTTCTGAMGTCTGCTACTCTAGTCCTTCCCCACCATCTAGAATTACAGCATATGGTGTTTTACAGGGTGCATTGTTGCTTGGACCTATCTCCTATTAGTTATCTTTTCAGCTTGCCTGTATTTCAGTTTGAAAGTCTTGCTGAAGCCAAACTAGGCAGAGCTTGGAGCTTTCTTAATTGAAACTGTAAAAGTTCAACATGGGCTATGAAACCTGACTGAAGTAGTAACTACAATCCATATTTTCAAACATTTAAATACTTAAATTTGACACTTTCTATAATTTTAACTTGTGCCTGTCACAAACTTACTTAAGTAACTCAAGGATGGCAAGCACAATATCATTGACATAACAGAAACCAGACGCCTCCGATTTCTTGGCATGGTGAAGTCCTCCAGCCCAATTGACAGCCATGTCTGTCTGTTGTCTGTTCAATTTTACTGCCCCAGCTGTAAAAAGACACACAGAAGAATGAAAGGAAATGGAGTCAGAAATTTCTGATGGCCTTTAAATCTGTTACATGAAATCATATTTTATTTTTTAAATAATCTGATTTAGAACAGATATCTTATCAATACTGAGTGAGATACTTGATACATCTCACATTTTAGTCTCTGATACATGATTTTTTTAAAAAAATATATAAAACTCCCTTATATTTACTTCATTTTTAAATGAAAATCAAAATTTTAAGTTGCTGACATAAACCCACTAAAGCTATAAAATAGTTGGCAAACAACATATACTTACCAACAGAGCCTCCAGTTGACAGCTGGCAAAACTCAAACAGGCCATCAAATACAGGACAATCTTCTCCAACATTAACTGTATAAGAAATATATTATTTTTAAAAAATACCATTCCAACAGCATCTATACACACATGGATAACATTTACAGATGCATAGTTCATTCAGCATTTTAACTACTTATTCCCCATCTTATTTGTCAGGCTAATTTAAACACTGAAAACAACACAGAGTCCTAATAGCACAAGATAATTCCAACCTAATCTTTTTTTCTTTTCTTTTTTAATTCTTTTCAGTTTTCATTGGAAGATTTGTCTCCTCGTTTGAAGAAGTTAAATCATTTTCAGATTTTTGAAGAAATGCTGATTAACATAGGTCATGTTAAGAAATATAGAATTACTTAGAAAARCAATTTGCTGACAATAAGGCATCATAAAGCGGTTACAATACTGCCTTTAAAATTGATATAACAGCTGTCAAACTGCATTCCTAACAGTACTTTGAGCTTATTCCTATAATTAAAGGAATAAATTAATAGAAAGGGTGAACAGTGAATGATGTACAATTTTTACTATCTCCCTCGAAAAGGAATAAGCAAGTTCCTTTCTTGACTTAAATGCATTTTCACACATTGGATTTTACTTCTCTAGTATTCTAAAAGCCACTTTTTTAGAAAGATTTCAAGGCACTTTCACAAACACTTCACAATCTGCGCATTAAAGCCTTATTATTAGCAGCAGTATTTCACATCTAGCATACACCCTGTGAAAGAAGGGGCAAAAATCCTTACATATGCTTGAAGAACATTTTTGTCAAGATGACTGCTTTTAATGGAAAGTCCAAAATAGTGTAGCTAAAGGCAGGCACATGCTACTCTTGTTACAGTACTTCTCTAACCTCTGTATTGGTGAATCCAGAGCTTCAAACAATGCTAACCATCAAAGCATGTACACATAGACTTAGCCTGACGTTGGCACTTACATCTCTGCATTTGCTTGCTGTACTCAGACATATTGTCAGGCCTTATTGATCGGAGAAATTTGATGTATTCATCACTATGGTACTTGGTCATTTCCTCAGCAGTTGCTTTGTGGGGTCGCTGATAACAAGAACAAGTTAAAGAAATAATCAGAGTGCTTTGCAAAATCAGCTAACAATGTGCTAAAACAGACAACTTGAAAGAAATCCCACCTACTTCGAAGGGAAAATAGTGAAAGAAAAGTGATAGTGGCGTTTCACATAAAGCAAGGGCTACTCTGTTGTGATATACAACTGCATTAAATACTGCTTCAGTTCTAAATAAAAGAGCTCTGAAGACACTATTTAAGTATTCYCTATTTTCACTTCCACCTCTCTCCATTTATTTGTGTGACAATACTTGAAACCCTTTAAAAATAACTTAAAATGCTTCAGTGGATATTCTATTGCCTATACTTACATAAATTTCCATTTTTCTGTATAAGCCATAGTTTAGCAGCAAGTTGTGAGTCATTCGGATCCTATGAGGTTTCATTGGATGCCCTTGTCCATAGTAATAGTTTCCAATATCACCTGTCAGTAATACACAAAAGAATAGCTATTCATATTACAAAACGAGTTTCATTGACACTTAATCATCCTCAGAAGATGAGTAAACAGGTATGATTCCAGAAAACAAACAAATCCCACCAAGGGAGTACTGTCTACTTCAAAAAGAACACAAAGGAAACAAACTGTTGTATGTCAGAAACAGAGGGGAAAAAAAGAAGCCAAATCTTTTACTACAAGCAGACAGTAGTGGGAGAGCAAAGATATAATTATAAGACATGGTTTCAAATCAAGAGTGAAATTCTGGCCCAACAATAGGCCAGAACTGAACAATAAAATGGGAAACAACTGGAATTAAGAGGAGACACTGCTGATGACACTGCCACATAGTATCACAACAGAGGCTGTAGTAAAACCTACCATTTTGCATGAGTTGACTTTACTATACCATCCTCAGCCTGTCCTTAACTACTAACCCTAACTGTTACATCCAGAAGTTAGCTCCAGATCCATTGTGGCAACCACATGCACAAACACTCCCCAGATACCTGCTGCTGGAAATCCACAGTAGTTTAACAAGAACCTTATAATCCAGATTAGCCTCTGTTAAATTGGAGACCAACTAGGCACACAATTAAGATAACAAATTTGACACTCATTTCCAAGAAAGGAATAGCTGCTATCATGGGCTAGTAGTAAGTTTTCTGCTGAGCTCAGTTATTGACACAACCCCACTTTGAGCACTGACATTCCCAACATACGAACCATTTTATACACAACTGTTTCTGGAAACATAAACAAGCCTAAAAGTTATGTTCAGTTGTCAATGGCTTTCAGATGGAGATTTCTATAACAACTCTTCATAATAGCACCTCTTTTCTTTGTGACCCAATTTCCCGATAGGATTACTGAACTTTACCTTCTTGAACTTTTTACTTTTCTTTCACATCCTTCAACATGCTCTGCCTTGTCTACTGGGAACAAAAGAAACACTATTTTCACAATGTCATACTATTTTGTAAATTTTATCAGTCAGAGGCAAGAAGCAGCACCACTACAAAAGAGCTTTTGTTTCACCTCTTCAACATGAGCTTCATGAAGGAAGGGTAAATGTCAGCTTGCAGTAGCATCACCAACTACCAAGAAAAACAAGTATTACAGTAAGATTAAAAGTTTCAAAGCATTCTAAAATCCTTCAAGTTTTCAGTTTTCACAGAGACAAGGAGAGTAAGTACACTTAAGAAAACAGATATAACCTAATGTAACATAAGAAGATGTTTAGAAAAACTACCCTTCAATACCTAGCTCTTAGCCATCCCATAACAATAGAAATACCAAGTTTTAAGATTAAGTTAAGAACTTTGAAGAGTTTGGACATTCTAACTTGGGTACTTAAGTGGAAGAATAGCACTTTTTTTTCAGTTACTTATTGCAAGCCTACAGGTTCGGTCACATGCAGGTCAAGAGCAAAAGGTATTAAGAGTATAAACAAACTCCTTCCTCCCAGCAAAAACATTTTCAAGCACTTTACAAAAGAATACCTCATATATTTGATAGTTAGGAAAAAATGTATCACAGCTCTTTGAAACTAATGCCTAGAAGACAAAAACCAACCATTTACTAGCTCTACTTTACATTTTGAAGTTACTGTTAAGTGCCAGATTTTAAAAAATCTTCTAGCTAGTAAGAGCTTTAAATTTTGAGATTTTTTCAGAAAATAATGACTATAAATAATGTGATATTATTAAGGAAACTTCATTACAAATGCATTTGTGGCTTAAAAAATGGGTGTTTTTACCAGGTCATTTCAATTTTAACTACTTCAGCTTCTATAGTCATCACTGACATTTTATTCAGAATGCTGACATACGGGGAAGCAGACAATTAAGAATTATTTTATATCTTACGTATAATGTAAGGTCTATTATTTTTCCCATATGAAGTAGAGAACAAATAAAATTAATAAGTTTCCTAAATACACTTGTAACATATCCTTCAATACACTGCAATTAATCAACTAAACAAATTTTAACTTACGCATATTCTATATACTGTACACTGCAGCATATGCTGATATAAATAAATGAAGCATATTTTTTAGCTTTCATTTATTTTTCTCTTTTTACCAGAGAAGAGAATTTTAAAAGAATTGGCACTTTGGTAAATTTAATGGGAGTTTATCTGTCAAGTAGAAGATCTGTAGGTGAGTATCTGGCATCAGAATATTGATCCTTCTATATTAGAGGCCAGCACTAGTGACTAACAATAGATATCAACATAATACACTTTAGCAACAGGCAATAGAATACCATTTAAATTTTTCAGGTCTTAGCATCACCCACAAAAAAATGTTTTTGGCATTAGCCTCATAAAAAAAAATTCCTGAAGCATATGGTCAAAAAGCCCATTAAGTTTCAAGGTATTAGTGATGCCTGTGTAGGCAGGGGTAGGAAGGAAAAGAGGAAAGATCCCCTTTCTTCATTAGCACCTTGATTTTCAACCAACATCACAAAGGGGACCCATTAGAGAGACATCATACTGTGATGGAGGCAAAGTTGCCAAAAGTCTGTCCTCCTTTACCTAGTGAAGAAGGTGGTGCACTTCCTGGTACAAACACTTCATTCACTGATCCTGAAATTTATGTATCTCTTTTTCATATTTACAGCCATACTGGAGTGCTTTGGGAAGAAAAGCAAGGTGTACTTAGAGCTAGTATGTGTGAGGATAGGACACCTCACTCACTGATGGAGCTAAAAACCTCTTCATGAACCTCTGCCAGACTGACTAAAATATGTGTATAGATGAGAAATAGGTGCAGGGAGGCCAAGCTGACAAGACTACTACTGCAGATAGTATGTGTACTTGACTCTATAATTACTAATAAAAAGGTAAATTCTTACTAATATAAAAGTAAAAATCATACAGAAGTGTTAGGAGCACATTTACATCACTTACCAGTGTGGGAGCACATGGAGAGCGCAAAAAAAAAGAGAATGTAACTGAATGAGGAAGAGGAGGGGAAAAATGCAAAGTAGTATGTGTGGAAAGTTTGCAAATCTATTAATCTTTCACAGTGAGGCTTCAAAAACTGAAATTTACTGTTTTATACCAGTAAAAGTGTCAGCTAAATGCCTCCCATTAAGAAGTAGCAACATATAATCTCTGAAAAGTCGAGTCCTTAATTAAAAAGAGACAAACCAAATGCCCATTTAATGCTAGTAGGAGTTGTTCATTATGTGATACAGATGTGATACAGAAGACCTGCCTGACAATTGTTACATACACTGTCATGTTCTGGATTCAAATATATATGTATATATATGTATACATATAAAAATTTTCTTCTTAATTCATGCAAGTTACGTGCCAGAATGACGAGAACTATCAAATAAAAATAAACCCATGATTTCTTTGATGAGCATAAGTTTTAGACACTCACTTCTCTGAGACTTTAGCAAGGCCTATAGATAATATTCTAACACATAGAAAAATACAAGAGCCTACATGCCCTAAAGGAATTTTAATTCTGCTCAAAACCCCACAACTAACAAAAAAGTATTATTCTCTAGTTACTATGACATACAGAAAAAAAACACCATTAAATTTACCTGTTACAAAACAGTCTTAAGTGGCTGAACAAAGAGACGACATCTCCACTTGTTTTTTGATACTTTGTAACTTGTAAGTTACATTACTTTATAACTTTGAACAGATAAACTGTTATGTACAGGGACCACATCYCTGCTTATTTTAAGTATAGTTACCATAAAATGATGAGGTGTTTCAGAACTGCACTATGTGAAGAAACCTAATTGCTACAATAGAAATCACATTAAAAAAAAAACATCTTAATAGCAGTAGTTACATTGAATTGACTTCAGTGATACTAAGGAGTGAACTCATGTAAAATTGAACGTAAAACAAAAGATCATCAATGGCTGATGAGTCCAACAAACAGCTATTGAAACAGGCCTAAAATTACTACACTAGTTTCTGAAGGATTGGGCATTTTGTTCTGGTTTTAAAATTATGCAGACAGCAGAAGAGTTGCAAAGATCTGATTTTTGAGCCCTGAGCAGAGGCTGGACACCATCATCATGTTTGGAAGGCACTGCACAAAGTACTGATGAATTTCCAGAAAACACTTCAGTTTAACTTCATTTTATCTGCAGATGTAAGCTTTAACTAGAAGTACTACTTAAACGATGGCCGACTATAGTAACACACTGCCCTACGAAAACAGGTTTAGTCTCATCTTTAATGGGTGGAACCAACCACACTCTGATGCAGATCTCTCAAATTTTTCATGGAGGTAGAGCCTTTTGAACACCCACACTAAATTATACACAAACAGCAATCTAAACAATACTGCTAGTGCACTGGCATGGCATAAATACATGAACTCACTGTAACCACGCTGGTTGCTGTGTGATTCTCTAGAACTGTGCTTGGCTGTACAGGAGCACAGAGCTGGAAACACCATCTGGGGCCTGTTCTCATTGCTATGGGCAACTCTACAACACCTTGGAAGAGCTAAACTACCTGAGCCACAATGTTGCAAAACTATGACAACAACCTGAAGATACATGGTAAGAGACTAAAATAAAAGCTATGACATCCTTCCACATCTAGCATGGCTCTAAGTAGTGTGAGGAGCACACTTTGCTAAGCTAAGGCTAGAAGTATTTATGAAAAATATTTCAAATAAGATCTCTGAAGTATTTTAATTCATATTTTAATTAGTTCTTCCCATAGTACACTGGTTTAAATTTAAATGAAATTCCTGACCTGAGCAAGACTGCAAGCAATGAGGATTCTGCAAACTGGATGTGGTTGACTGTCTACCACAAGCAAACTCAAGGTAATGAAACTGAGCTTTGTTTACTCAAAGTTTAGTGGTTCCAAGCACAGTATGAAGGCTATTAAAACTATTGATTTCCAAAAAAAACATTAACAGCAATACACTCTGAGAAAGTGACAGGCTAATTCAAAAAATCAGCCTTAAATGACAATCACACCAAGTTTCACAAAAAACATGGGGAAGTTTATTGCATCTCAGAAGATAAGTGCATATGCTTCTGAAACTTCTCAAGACTTTTTAGTCTATAACTTTCAAGAAACAGAGTAAAAGTATGTGTGGAGAGCCAATTATGACCTAAAAAGGGGGTAATTTACTCCAGACATGACATCCCTTTAGAGACACAGCATTACCTCCGTATTTTTTTGTTTTGGGTTATTTAAGACTTCAAACACTCTTTGCTGTGATTCAAAGGCTTTGCTGGTACAACAGTTACAAAGTATTCAGAATTGCCAGACGAACCACACAGTAGCATCAGGATATTTATTTTAGGTATTAACTTTAAAATTTCTTCTAATAACTCTATTTCCAAAAGACACATAAAATAAGTGTTGGATTTGGCAATAAAAATAAATGAGACATCAAAAATATTCCAAAACTGTTTCTGTCACATATAAAACACTTATTTTAAGGCACAACAGATATTATTTTCTCTACATTATTAACTTCATTTATCCTAGTCTACATACAAGCTACATCTGCTTTAAGTCGCCATTATCCTGCCACCTCCAAACTTGTTCCTCTTCCAGTTTCTCCCCTCTCTTCAAAAGTATAGCTTTTTTGCTGTTAAGGGAATCTAATGCTAGCATCAAGTACCAAAATCCAGTAACCACAGAAAAACAATATATCAACATCTAGTAAACTACAGCCACCTGGCTTTATTAAAAAAAAAAATAAAAGGACAAAAAAATAAAAGAAAAAAAGCAAACTGGTTAAAAAAAAAAAAAGCAAATATTTGCAGCGAGAAAGCTTCTAAACTATCACTGCTGTCTTTCTTTCAACAAGGTGAAAAGTGATTCCTCTTCCCTAGGAAAAGTAAGATCCTAGCCTCACCAAAAGTATCCCTAACAGGGGCCTCCTTTCCCCTTTAGGCTGAACAAAGAACCAGTGCTAGCAACAAAGAGAAGGGGGCGGCAACCACCACTCTGCCTCCTTTAGTGTGGTTAAAAAAAAAAGCCAAGACAGGCCCCACAAGATCTGCCATTTCCAAAGAATGGCAGGTTTGCTACAGCAACACACCCTTTGATATCTTGAGCGGGTTTAGCCACTCATCTTCACTTTCAAAATGGTGAAAACACCAAAGGACTACGGCTGAACATCCTCAACCTCTGTTTCCTGGCTACTACCAAGACCAGCCTCAGATGCAACCGTACAAGATTGTTACAATAGGAGGCAATTTAATCAAATCTCTTAATTAACCTGTCCATCGAGCTCACTACCCAGTACAAAAAGGGCTAAACAATTCAAGCTCAAGAAGAAAACGAAAAGTTCTTGTGGCTGTGGCCAGAGAAAACGGCAATCAAATTGCTGAAAATATCTCAAACCAAGCACAGGCTTCACATACTTTTTCGCCATGACTGACAACGCAGATCACAAGCCCCTATGTCCCTACGAGACAAGTGTGCAAACTCAGAGGGCCTGCACGCAACTCAAATTTCACTATTATTAAACACCCACGCACACAACTTTCCGCGTTTTGCAGGAAGGAAGGCTCGTGGGAGCCAGACCTCTGCTCTGATCCGTGTTCCGTTTGGGGAATGGGGGAGGAGGGGGCAGAGTCCCCCTGTCCCTTCCTACCCCAGACCTCGGTACGAAAGCCCGAGGCAGGGAAAGGCCTCAGCTCAACAATCACCAGGTGCCGGAGCTACACATGGCCTGGACTTTCTTTGCAGGGGAGGAGCCAGACACAGCAGTGACTACAACGCCTCTGTGCTCAGCGGATGGAGGGGAGCTTCTCAACTTTTCTTCTTCTTCTTCTTTTTTCTTTTTTTTTTTTGGGGAGGGGGTGGGTGGGTGGTGAGTATGTTGGGGGAAACAATAGACACAGCACTCACCGCCGGGCCCGGCAGGCCAGGCAGCTCCCCGACCCGCACCTCGCCCAACTCCACCACCCCCGCCCCCGGCCCCGCCGCCCCACGCCCGCCGGCCCGCGGGGGTCAGCAGAGCCGACGGCGGGAGCGGGGCGCGGCGGCGCAGGTGGAGACGGCGGGGATCCCCGGCCGCCACGGGGCCAGGCCGGGCCGGGCCGGGGGAAGCTCGTCCCTCGGGGCAAGGGGCGGCCGTGCCGGCGGGGGCCGGGGACACAGCCCGCCCCGGGCGGCCATTAGAGGGGCGCCCCCCCGCTCTTACACGCGCGCTCCCGCGCCGGCCCTGCTCACCGTCGTAATAGTAGCAGACTTTCTTCTTGCCGCCGCCCTGACTGTACGCCATAGGGCTGCCGCGCCGGGGCCGTGAGCAGGGAGCGGGAAACCGAGAGGAGCGCGGAGCCGGCTCGGAGGGTAGGAAGGAGGGGGCGGGAGAGCGGGAACTCGCGACGCCGGGACCGCCAGCAGCGGGAGCGGGCCGGACCCTCGGCAGCGGGAGGGGCAGCTAGCGGGACGCGCCCAATTCGCCGCCGACGGAGGGAGGAGAGGGAAAGAAGGAAGCGGCGAGAACGCACGCGAGGGGACATGGGTCCCGCCTGCCTCTCTGTGCCAGCTTTATTTAGTTGCACACATAAGTCAGGGAAGAAGCCAGCGGGGTTCTTCATAAGCGATTTCTTGGAGAAGGCTCTTTTCTGGCCCACCCCCATGGCGCACAGTGGTATGATCCGCCGCTGTGTCCCCGCCCCCCAGCGGAGGGGCTGGGCGCATGCGTGGAGTGGGCGGCCCGTCTCCCACGGCGGCTGCGGCGGGAGTGGGAATGAGGAGTCCCCGCGTTCGGGGCTACAGCGGGCCCGGGCCCTGCTCGGCCCCAGGGCCGCGGCGAAGCCCCTCAGCCGCTCCCCGCACCGGCCGGGGCCGCGGGGTGCCTCCTCCGTAACCGCGCAGCACTCTCCGCCGCGCTTGGGCCCGAACCTCACCCTCGACGGGGCTGCTGCACACGCTCGACCGGCTGGGTCGTCGCGTCTTGTCCCCTCCCCAAGTGAAAGAGTCTGCTCTTTTCCACAACAAAATCTGTTTTGTTTGTTTTGGTTTTGTATTTTTGAGCACTCCTCCCTGTCAGTACTCTGCTCTACTGGCAATTGTTGCACCTCAGTATCCCTGTTCTAGAAGTTGTTCAAAACACGCTTCACAGTAACATAGCAATTCTTCCAAAAAATCAAGGCATGTCACGCAAGAAGCCTTTAACATCTGAATGATTTCTCTTTGAGATCTATCAGCCGTTTTCTCTCCTTAACTCAGCTCAGGTACAAACACAGGCAGGAGAAACATGATCATACTCTTACTTAGCCAGCTTGCTTGTATTTGCATTTATACAGGGGTTTACACTTGTGAGGCCTGATAAGTCAAGTCTGGGTGTGCACATCAGTTACAGTAAAGGTTACTGTTTCTTCAGCTGACATGAAAGGCCTGTATTTAGGGACTTTCACTCATCCAAGCCTTGACCAAGGTTTGTTGATTTGCTGGAGTCTCTAAAAGTACCTAAAACCCCTGGTTATTGCCACATGTACCTCTCTATTTGATAACAAGGCATTTGTATAATCTATGTCACACAACAAAACCAATACATGCCCAAACACAGGTTAGGTCTTTGTTCCCAGAATTAGGGTGTTTTCACTCCTAGAGGTATCTCACAGGAGTCTGGGTCCTTGTAGATGATTTAAAAATAATCATTTTGTATTGTTAGAGAGAGACAACTGTAAAATAAGTTTGTTAACCACATGTATGCACACAACACCCTGAGGATAAACCTAGGGCACGCTAAGAAAAGAGTCCTGGACTCCCCACCCCACCCCCTTCACCTTGTAACAAAAGGATACTATATTGTCGTGTAGCCAGGTGGTGTAGCATTTTTAAATAGCTTTTGTCATATTCCATTTGGAAATTTCTCTCTTAGAAATAACATACAAAATTGATTTCTACAGCTTTTAATACAGCTGATATGTGTTTCTTGGTGCAAAGTGCAGCAAAATATCTGCATGACATTACAAGCTATAAGAGGCATGATATTATTCACTTACCACTAAATTCCTTTTTATCTTAGCCTGCTTAATGCTGTCGTTGCTTGAACAGACTTAGATTGGACTCTAGAAGCTCCAGACACTATTTTGTATTAGGCAATCACTGTATTATATGCTTCTTTGACCATTGAAATTCAATATGTTTAGGAAGCTACTCAACATTGTGTAGTTGCCTGATAAACATTTCTACCCAATCAGCACAATAGCACATCAGCTGGCTCAGTATCAGGAGTACTTTTATTGCACCATGTAGGGAATTCAATAAAAGCAGTGATGTATTGTCAAAGTTCTTATTRGGGACCTCATCTGAAGAAAAAAGTTCATAATTTCAATTAGTTTCAAATGGGTACTCAACTTCCTGTAGGAATAGCTTATTTTGGTTTAAATGGGCTAAATCAAGAGAAGCTATGTCGCTTTCAGGGCAAAAATGACTATGCATGTTCTTCTGACATCTGAATTTAGGCAAGTGCAGTTCTCATTTAGAGAAGCTCCTTGAACACTAACTCATACCCGAATTGAGCAAGCGTCAACAAGCATAGATAGTTATCCTTCAGTCAAAGGGATAAGAATTCATTCACTGAATTCACAGCAACTCAGTATGACAGTGAGGACACTATTGCATTTAACGGTCAGTAAAGCTTAAATATCAAGTTTCACAGTTTGTGTGTACAAGGGTGATTTCCTAGACCAGTCCCGCTTCTAGACATGCAAGTTCTGCAAATACAGTCAAACCTGCTTGTTAAGGGAGCAGCATAGCAGCCATGCTACACAAAAGCTGATGATAGGGCAGAAAATCTGGAGCATCRCTTCCCAGAGTAAACACACATGAATATCATCCTGTTGAAGCCCAGGCCCATTGGAAAACAGAAAAGACTATATAACAAAGTATCAGTGGAAAGTCTGCCATTCCTTTTACTATGTTGCAACATACAGACACTTTATAACAATAATGATTTTTTTATACCTTCCTGTAATTGCTTGTTTCTGTTACTGGGTGAATTCTAGCTTTATTTCACCCTTTCCCTGCATAATTATACCAACGTTAGCTTGTTCTTTCACACAGAATTTATRTTATGCCTTGGATAGTGGAATTTTTTTTAGGAAGGGACATAAAGCAGCAATAAGAATCTTTTAAACAGAAGAGTAACTTCAGTCTTCAACATATACAGCCAGCATTGCAACAGAAGGTATTACTGTTTCTTACATATTTATTCTAAATCTCATCTGCTGTGAAAACTCACTAAATGATTATGCAAATAGTGAAAAAGAAATTCTCTACAGGTAAAAGTTTATCCTTTTATTTTTCTTATCAAGAAGCAATTGAGAATTCTCAAATCCAGAAGATCCTCCCCTTCACTCTTCACCCCACCCCCCCAAGATATTTTTAAAGCAGACAGCATGAATGGAGGATTTAGAGCACCTATTTTTTTCTCTTAACTGCTGCTATAGAAAAGTGACATTACCTTACATACCACAGAAATAATGAGCAAATCACCTTCTTTCTGTCTCCTTGCATAATCTAAGAGCAGAAAGATACAGCTAGAAATCTTGCCATCACCTAGCTCATTTTTTATCTAAACTCTTCAACCCCATACACAGGTGTAGGTATAGCCACCTCAATTCTCTTTAGCAGAACTCAATAACAAATCAAGTTAACAGAAAAAAAGATTAAAATTAAAACCACACCAAAACTGAAAAATGAAATCCTTAACAAAGAAAAGAAACCCCCCAAACAACCAACCAAAATAAAAATCAACCAAAAAGCCTTTAAAAAGCAACATACCTTCTCCTCAAAAAGCAAAGGAAATTGTTCACCTAAGAATTGATGAGTGTCTACATTAGCAAAGGTCAGAAAGGGCCTTTAAGACTATCTCATTCCAGACCATACAATCAAAAAAAAAAAAMAAAMCAAAAAACCAAAAAAACTCCCCAAAAAATCCTCCAAACTAACTTAACTTAGAGAAATATATGAAATATATTTACTAATACAACTCCTCAGAGAAGAGTTATCCCTTATACCACTAAGTACAACTCAGCACACCCCACCCACCTCCCTTACCCTTAACCATATTACTTTCTCCTCCCATCCTCTTTTTATCTGTGAAAGTGAGCATTTTCAGGGGATACCTATTAGCAGCATTCACAGCTGCAAAGTTGTAATCACACACGCACAAATGTAAGGAGCAAATCACAGACAATGCTCTTGACTTGTCCTATTGTTAATGCTGTTGACAGACCTTACATAAGTTCTAGAAAGCATAATAGTAAATAAGGTTTTGGAGTCACTTTCCTGAGAAGAAAACACAGGTTTCATCATGCAGATACCTTGCTAATGAGATCACTTTATGCAGAATGTCGAAATCATTAAAGAACAAATAGACCAAGAGAACCAAGTAGGAAATTAACTGTGAAGTTCAGATTTGCTCCCTTGCTTACTTGTGCAATAAGCACTAGTAATATTGCTATCTACTAACTGCTTTTGAATTTCAAGAGGGTAGACTGCTGAATATTCTTCCTTAATTGCTGCTGGAAAGTGCTAAGAGACTAATAGTGGTTTTGTTTTAATGCTATACAGTAGTCTGGGAGCTGAGGGAACTTGCCCTAGTCCTGAATCCTCATGTTGTTAGTAACACACAGCAATGATTTCATCTTATAGTAGTAGGCCAGTATATTTTCTTACATGCCTATCATTTCTCTGTGCAGTGTCTTCACCTCTACATCATGTGTGTAAACATAATTCATCTGTCTCATATTGTGCCTGGGACAGATGTACCTACCCGCTGAACCTYTTCTGCAATTGCCTGAAACTGGTTCCCCGTGCAGTTTTGTGCCTGGCCGTTTGATAGCCAGGAAAGGTCTGTCTTCAGTGCACAGCACGTAAATGCAGTTGCAGTTTTTATTGAAAGTGGCATAATTCAATAGTTCTAATGCTTGTCTTTAAATAAATGGCTAGAAGCATCAATATTCAAATCTTTTCTTTTAGACTTACTTTTTAAACAGTTGTTAGGAGTAGGAAAGTGGAGTAAAAGAAAACTGTAATGGTAGGTATAGTATAATGAGAGCAAAGTAATTGGCTTTTCCGATTTGTATTGAAGGTTTTAACGGACCTAAAGAAAATGGTACGCATTCACCTTTAGAAGAACTTAGATGTCTGACACTAGCTTTTTTGGTTTAAATACCATTTATTGGTGACTGCTACAGTGCCTGGTGTATACAGACTTTCAGTGCTCATTGTTTGCAAAGACAGATCAGTTTAAATTACACTTGCTTTCAGTGAGACAACTGAATGATATTCTCTGCATCTGGTAATTTCTGAAGAAAGACAGGCTTTTTTTTTTTGAGAAAATCTGACATATTTATGACACTCAAATGACATTCAAAACTATAGATTAAAGTGTAACCATCCATCACAATATATTTCCCAGAGTCACAGACCTCCATATCAAGCACAGTACTTGTAGCTTACTTGTGTGTGCTTTACTTTGTTTTATCCTATCTACTTCTAAGCTAAATACTGAAGTTGAGTGGAAGTCAAACTTGTAAAAAGTAGCAGACAGGCCTTCTCAACCTATAAATGATGTTTTAATAGCTCTGTATTAGTGTGCTTGCAAATTTGTAGGGTTAAATGTTTTTGGTTTTAGCAACAGTGTAATTTACAGAAATTGGTATGGACATAGACAGGTAAGGGTTTGTTTTCAGTATGTAGAGGGAAACTTGTGCCATGCTAGTGGAAAACAGTCTGCCGATAGGAAGTCCCCAAATGAGGAGCATTGCAGGACATGGATGAGCATGGTGAAGAGTATCATAGTTCTCCAGCAAATTCTGAAGAGTGAGTCTTGAACTGCTATAACCTATAAATCACTTCCTTGTTTCTTCTGTGTCTCAGGATGTTGCGGTGAGCCATGGTCAGCCGRACCAGGAGCTGAGCAGGTCACAGCTGATAAGACATTCTAGTTCCTGCATGATTCACTCTTCCTCCCATTTCCTTGATTAACCCTTGATCCCTCAAGCAAGCAAAAACCAGTGAGCACTGACCATCTATGCAAACATCTCATCAGTGCTAGTTTTTGCGTATCTGGTGTACYATGTATAGTGTTATTAAACAAAGATATGTCTGCATAAGGAAAATGCACCAATTTATTTTAAATCCAATTTAAATCTAATTTATACTGTCATGAGGCACTGTATAAACACTATTTCAATTTGACAGTGGTGGGTTAGCTTCAATATAAACTGATTCTAATCTTTGGAGACTAATTGATATAAAGCAGCATCCACATAGTTATTTGTATCAATTAGAAAACAAGTAGAGGTAAATGGGAAAATTTCTCTTAGAATTGGTACCTATCCATTTGAATTTCTTATCTGAGTGAGTCTTGGCAATACAAAAATTGCCAATGAATAAAACCAGACAAAATAAATGGAATTATGGAGTCTATAGACAGTTCACTGCTCAGAGGACAAGACTGCTCACCACTACTTTAGCCATAACAATAAAAGTTTTAATAACAGGAAGAGTGATCTGAGGATGGATGCGTCTGAGGAGATGTGCAGTTATCAGCATGGAGATGAGGTCCTTGGCAATTCTATTTGACTTTATTTCCTCTGTACAGGAATTGCTAGCAGGTCGTGGATCAGCAGTCTCATTATTGCAAAGTCATGAATGTTCCTTCTCTCCTCATCRGTTGTTAGGGTGGATATATCACAGGTGCAATGTACCCTAACATTTCTTTGCAACCCAGCAAACCTGGGTGTCAAAGAACAGAAGCAAAGATGAGCAAAGGTTTCTTGTTACTTCTCTTAAATCTAGTCAAAAAAGGTCATCGTTTAGAAGTTTTTATGCATCTATGATTTTTTTTCCAGGAATATCACTCAAAAAAAATCAGTAAATATTACGTTCTAGAAACCACATAAATTTCCCATTTTAGGGCCTGTGCTTTATTGGTAGTTTGGAAGAATCTATCATATTTTATCCAGATGAAAATATTGCATTATATATACTGTGCATATTTTGTCCTTTTACATGCAACGCTGCCTTTGGTAAAGGAAGCAAATTCTTCTCTACACCTTTCTGCCATCATTTTTCCTGGAGCTATCAGTGCTGACATGCTGGCTGAACACTCACATCTCTGTTAATATTCCTGTTTCCTCGCCTCACCCCACTCGGTAAGCAGATTTCTTCAGGAATATCATATTCATGCAGGTGGTGTCTGGTAGAGCAAAGCATTTGAAGGGCAGGATGAAACGTTTCTTGTCACTGGAGTGATTAAGGAGCAAGCTGAAAAAAATAAAGGAGAAACTCRCTGTTACATTTTTATTCCCCACTAAATTGCCAATGGCATTTTATTTGCCTTTTAATCAGTTTTAGCCCATGATATATTCAATATCAGGGTTAAATAACAGACATCTTGGAAGGCTGTCTGACAGCTGGCATGGCCACAATCTATCTTACTGGACTCTACAGCACTTTCCTATTTCCACATTTGATTGTACACCCCAAAAGCAGGCCACCTGGATCAAGAAAAGGGTCTACTTAATGCACCATCCTCATCTCTTCAGTCCCTTCCTTGGTTTCTGTGCAGGTCCACGTGTCACTCGACACATCCATCAGAAGGCCATTGTGGACAAAGATCAGACACAGATGTTTGGGAAAGTGCTTCAGTGCTTCACCAGCGAGAAGACTGTTGGGACCCATGTTCTCCAAAGAGAAGAGCAATACAATGAGTCAGGTCTGCTGAGTACTCATAGAGTATTACCATAAGGGTCAATGTCCATTAGGCTGACAGCTAAGAGAAAGAGAAAGAGTAAATGTAATGGCATAAGACTAATAGAAGTGTTGCCCTCTAAAATGATCAGGAGTGACAAGTAAGCAGTGTGTTTTAGCTGAGAGGTTGTGACTAGTTTTGCTTTACATATAGCCAGACTCTAAATCTCACCTGATTCTTTCGTATCTCCAACCCCAAGTGTGGTCTCTCCCTCTTCCCAGCATCACAAATTCCTAAGCCTCCTGATAGGCAGTCATGTCTGTATTTTAGGTTTTCCATGATACTTCCTGCCTAAGGAGAGAAGGCAAGTCAAAAAAATGCATTGAGCTGATGAAAGAGGCAGAGGAAGAAAGCTAGTTCAGGGCCTGACAATGAATTCTTAAATTCTAAGCTTTAGGAAGATTCTACCAAGCATCTTTTTTCTTCATTTCTTCAAATGGTGGTTTACTTAAGCCTGTCTACACAAGCAGCTGGTTTAGCACCTCAGCTAATTATACCAGCTGAAGATCTGGACAAGTTACATTCCAAATGATTCCCAAACTACATMGTTTCACTGCAGTTTACTTAAATAGCCAAACCTATTTTGAGAGCACTGAGTAGTTATTTCTGCTACTGTATATTTATGTCAAAAGTTTTAACAGTTCCAAATATATCTTGAGTTTCCCAAGAGATCTAGACTTTAATAGCAAAATATGGCAGAAACCAAAGCCTTTTGTTCTAACATGAAGAGCAAATAACAGAACTAGATATCCTATCTTTTTTCAACTCAAACATTTAATGTTCTGGCATGGACAAGATGAAAACTTGAGGTTACTCTGTCATAGATAACCTGATGGCCTAGTTCTCCACTACTTTATTCTTAATGGAGTCCTGAATTAAAGCAGAATTTAAGACTGCTTATGAAGTGTCCCTTGGTTCAGATTTTTAGGTGGCGATGATTAAACATACTGAGATGTTAGTATGCAACATTCACAATGTTGTGAACTGCATTTTTGAACCATAAGATGGACACATGAAGCTGCATCTGCCTACMTTCTGTTCCAGGTGTGGGAAAGAAGTAGTTACAGATTTCTTTAACAAAAAGCTAAGGATACAAATGTTTTCAGACTCGGCACTTGAAAAGAAGAGATAATACATTTGCCAGTTAAGAGAATCCATCCAATGGAGTTGCTGCATTTTGAACAGGTTCTCTACACTGTCTTAAGTTCAAGGAGTTTCCAAAGATTGATAAAGATTTATGCCAAAACCTGACGTTTTTCAAGAGAGGACAAACACATTGAGTCACATTTCTTGGTGCTTTTTTAGAAGAAAAGTATTGAGTTCCATTGCATCTGAAGACAAGTCCAATATAATTTTAAGGTRGTGTGTGTTTTTGAAGACAACAAGTTGACAACAATCTTCTAAAAAAAGAGGAACATTGGAACGGGTTGCCCAGGCAGGTGGTGGAGTCACCATCCCTAGAAGTGTTTAGGAAATGTCTGGACGTGGCACTTRGTGCTATGGTTTAGTTGGCATGGTGGTGTTTGGTCTCAATGATCTTGGAGGTCTTTTCCAATCTTAATGATCTTAATGATTCTATGATTCTATGATTTCCAGCAATAACGATTCCACCACTTCCCTGAGCAACCCGTTCCAATGCCTGACCACCAGTGAAGAAATTTTTTCTAATATCCAGTCCAAACTTCCCCTAATGCCACTTAAAACCATTACCATAGTTATGTCACTTGCTACCTGGGAGAAGAGACCAACTCAGCCTTGCTACARCTTCCTTTCAGGGGGATGATCATTGCCCTGGTTTCCTTCTACTTAATACCGTATCACCATGATGGAGAAAATGCAGACGCATTTGGACTGCTTYGCTAGATTGCGCCTGGGATGTGTTCAAATGCGAGGATTACAGGCCATAAAAACTTGCTTGTAYCYATGATGTAGCACCAAGGCATGATACAAAACACTTCATTTAGGAGTAGGTTAACAACATATGGAGCATCCTGAGAGAGGAACTCTGTCAGTGTGTCTGCAAACACTTTCCTCCGCCCTATTTTCTTTTATCATGTGTGTTCAGTGGTCCCCTTATTCTGTGCCACCCCATCATGGCAGAATTCCATCACCCAATCTCAATGCATCAATATCTTTTAGCATGCACACTGATATGATATAGTACGATACATGATGTTCCCACGTAGTTTCCCAAAAGTTAGGCATTTAGTCTGGAAGCCRTCATAAGGGAACCTCTACAGAGCTGTATTGATCCTTAGGTTAACTGCCACAACTCTCCTGTCTAACACAGTTCCTTGATTTACATAATGTCCTTGGAGTAGGAAAGAAAAGCTGTGAAAGAAGCTATTGCAAGAGAGTCTTTGAAGTACACTTCTAGCAGTCCTTTTCCTGTTAACAGATATGTAGAATAAAAATAAAGGACTTTTATTTGTGTTTCATACAAATCCCGAGGTTGCAAATTAATTGGATTCCTAGTTCTTCTGAGAGAAAGAAAGAGGAATAAAGGAATGTAAGTAGAAAATACCACCCTCCCAAAAACAACCAACAAAACAAAAAACAACCAACCAACCAACCAACCAACCAAAACAATAAAACCCCAACTTTTGTATTTTTTCTTCTGTCCATAACAATAGTTGCAAAATTTTTGCCTCCACAGATCTGCCTGGGGGAACTTGTCCTTATATGAGAAGTAACTATGTTGGTAATTGAGAGCATTTGCTATTCATAATATAAGAAAAGCCTTTCATTAAAAAAAATACTTCCCCAGACCCAGTGCTGTCATATGATCAGAAGAATGATAATTTATACATGATCTCATGAATATGTACCCCACCCTCCAAATTAATGTTGAGGTTCCTGGACCCAGTCCTGCTTCTGACCTTCATGTGTCCTCAGCTCAGCCTCAGCTTGCAAGAGCAGAATATCATTGGTAAGTTAAAGTTCTTTCCAGCCTGGTGTTTTGGAGAAATTTGATGSTATACTGCAGTCATTCCTCTTCTGTCTCTGATAAGCAGTGATAGAAGGATGTTGACATTTAAAACATTATCAATGGGTGGCTAAGTTGATGCTCACTGAGAAGGATGAGGGAAATTGTTCCTCAGAATATTTTTAGTTAAGGTTCCAGAAGTGCAAGCAGATGCCACTACATCTGCTACATCCTCTCCYCGTGTTTTGAGTGCATGTCTCCCACCACGTTAGCTGGAGATTTCATTCTGAGGCAAACAGCAACACACACAGATATTTCCCCTCACTTCCCAAGTCTTTATGATCTGCAGAAAGAAGAAATAACATTTAAAAGATACCAATGTATTTTACAGCTTACTTGCCAAATCTAAACTCTGCATGTGTTTACTATTAATATGTATGCATATGATGCAGAAGAAACTTATTTTTATAAATTTTGTGTAAATAGCTAAAAACGTGTGTGTTAAAACCAATGTGAGACTAGAGTCTAAGGAAATATGTTACTCCAATGTGAGAAACATACAGGACAAAATGCATTACCTGGTCTATATGGCCATTTTCACAAAGAGAATAGCAAAGGAAACAAGCTGTAAGTGGCTAAGTAGRAAGCAGCATATCTTCATGATACCGCTTGCAATTATGGAATAATTATAGATCATTCATAACAAGAAATGTCATTCGTGTTTGTTATTCCTTTTATAGAAGTAATTCAATAATTTACATATATGTGTTTTTTTAGCATGTCGAATTAGTTTTCCTGGCTTTGAAATATTTCTATATATATATTAATAGCATTGTTCTCAACATCACATAGAACATTCAGCATTAGGGTCTAAGAGCCGTGAATCATAACTTAAAATAATATTTAAGTCCTGTTCTGATTTTTGTTTATCAGGGTAATAATCTTCAATGGCTGCACAGGTTATCTTTTTTTACTTCTGTAGCATTTATACTACAGTAAATTCCAATGGAACTAACTGTGTTGAAGTCAATGGAATAAAATGAGCACAATATATACAGATGGTTTTTTAAGGGTCAAATATCAGGGAATCTGTTATAAAAGTCCCCAAGAAGCTCTGTTAGGAATCAGTAGGACAGACACATGTTAAAGGAGAGCCTGAGGAAAGGAACACTTATTTCATAGTTACACACTGAACAATTTACCTGTTAAACTACCATACAGATGGAGAAAAGCAGCTCCAGACATGCCTTAAAGGAAAGGTTCAGAAGAAACTACAGTCAGCACCAGCTTTCAGGGGCAGGCTGTGGGTTCCAACCAGACAGAGCACCTATCTTGGAGATCCTTCTGAGCTTTTTTATTAGCTAGCTGTAGGTGGTTTTCCATCAAGCTCTGTTCCTGCAGACAGCCCCCATTTATCATGCAACCTGATATATACCAAAAAGTCACTGAAGAGGGTGGCTGTCTCAACTCCTGAGACATGAAAGTTTTCCTTATCAAGGAAGTTATACAGGTTCCAAAAATGCAAGAAGATCCATGGGTCAGATTTGAGTATGGTTATGGATCTTTTCCAATAGGCAGCTTGGATGTGGCCATCTGGTTTGGAAGGCTAAGGTAATTTTGTGTTATGAACATGTGCTGTACTCTTCCAGTTGACTTCAATGCCACAGAGCTGTCCTGAGCTTGATTAAATTACTAGCAGAGACACTGAAAAAGAATTTATTGTATTTAGGGCTTACTGTGTTAATGTGTAATGTTTACTATTAGTTCTTATTTTGAACAGATTCAAGCCTAAATAAAGGTCCCTTGTGCATAAAGTCTATCTCTTTGCAGCTTTTGCTTCAGAAAAGTCATACTGAGAGTTTATTATGTTTCTTTCCCATCCATTACAAGGATACAATTTTTAATTGACTTGGCAACACAATTAAGCAAAAAATTTCATGCCAGTGGGGCACACAGTGATGTATTTTGTTTGGTTGGCATTTTTTTTAAAGCAATTCAAAGCAGAAAATACTAAAATTCTCCTTTCTTTTTCAATAGGAGGAAGGAACATTCTTTTTTTTTTTTCTTTTTTTCTCTTTGTCCTTAGTGTCAATTCTGACCTTAAAGTCAATGTCTTCCATAAGATTCTGCTAGTGATTTTTTTCCCTAGACCATGCAACCACTTCTTTAGACTGTACTTCTTTTTAATTGACTTGCTAAGCTTTCCTCCAAAAGCTTTTTTTCTTTTCTTCTCCATTTCTTTTGAAATTTAGAGAAGGCAATTTGGACTGATTTCAGTCTGTTATAGGTTTTGGAAATATTCCAGAGGCAAAGATAGGACTAAAACAAACTGGCAAAATCGATTATTTTAAAGTTTTAGCTTTTAGTTTAGACAATTTTGACAATAATGCTGAAAGGATGCTCCAAAATGTCACAGTCTGGTCAGGAAACTGCAGTATAATGTCTGGTGAATAAATAACACACCAAGTGACACTGATAAAAGAGTTCTGGGGAAAATGACACCCTCAAAATGTTTTCAAATTATTATATCCCAATTTCTGGTCCCACTTACATCGAACTAAGTCTGCAGCAATTTCACTGACAACATCAAGACTGGATTCTTTATTCCCATAAACAATTTTTTCATGAAAGGTGAGCCTCATTCAAGTTATTTCAGCAAGAAATAGAGATAGCTCAAGCTTTTAGTGAAAGGAAGAAGCACAGGGATCATTATGTCTGCATTTCACCTAAACAGTGGGTGCATGGCACTGACTGCTGGCCCATTGTCCCTTGCAGCAGCCAGCAGCATTCCCTGGTCTGGGCTTCTTCCCTGTGAGAACTGTACAAAGGGGAATGGGGCCGAGGAAGTGGGCTAAGATATTCTGACATCCTCTGATGCTGATATATATACTAGTACATCTATTTACTAGTTCTTGAAAATATATAAAAGTCATTCATCAGCTCAGACTAAACATGTTTTGTACATCATGAAAAGACAAGGACTGTCAGATGAGAAGCTCAACACAACCCGCCAATGTGCACTTGCAGCCCAGAAAGTCAGCTGTGTCCTGGGCTGCATCAAAAGAAATGTGGCCAGCAGGGCGGGGGAGGTGATTCTGCCCCTCTATTCTGCTCTCCTGAGACCCCACCTGGAGTAATGCATCCAGCTCTGGAGCCCCCAGCATAAGGATATRGACCTGCTGGAGCAGGTGCAAAAGGCTGCAAAGATGATCAGAGGGCGGGAGCACCTCTTCTATGAAGGCAGGCTGGGAGACCTGGGGTTGTTCAGCCTGGGGAAGAGAAAACTCCAGGGAGACCTTACAGCAGCCTTCCAGTACCTAAAGGGAGCCTACAAGAGAGCTGGAGAGGGACTTTTTACAAGGGCATGTAGTGATAAGATGAGGGTAAAAGGCTTCAAGCTGAAAGACATTATGTTTAGAACAGACATTGCAAAGAAATTCTTTACTATGAGGGTGGTAAGGCAGAGTAACTGGTTGCCCAGAGAAGCGGTGGATGCCCTATCCCTGGAAATGTTCAGGGACAGGTTGGATGATGGGGCTTTGAGCAACTTGGTCTAGTGGAAGGTGTTACTGCCCATGCAGGGAGCTTTGAACTAGATGATCTTTAAGGTCCCTTCCAACCCAAAATTTTCTGTGATTCTGTGACTCTGCAGTTCAGGTACAATCCTTACTTCTGAGGATGTAGCACTGATCACTACATTTTCTGCAACCTACATCATTACAGTTGTCTGCCAGTGTACTACCTTTCAGCTTTATGAGCTGATGTGCAGCTGTAAAGCACGTGCAATGTCCTCCATCACCCAGCTGTTCACTGACACAACAAGTGTGTACAGACAGTCCCACGTCCGTCTTCCTAGAAGGGAGACCAACTACCCTTCAAAGGCAATGATGTTCAAAGACTGTCCTATTGAGTGGTATTTGGCATACTTACATAAAATGACATTCTAACAGACTTTCTATGAAGGAAGGTGGGGTAATATTCCAGTTTACCTGCGTGTTTCCCAAGAGATGTTTTTTCTCCTTATCTGTGACTTTTCTGTGAATTTCTTCAAGCACCACCTTCCAGTGACACCAAAATAAAACCTTAGGCCTCTTAAGAATTCTCTGTTCCTTAATGCATGAATGTGCTCAAATATATAGCTGAACATTTGTAAACCCAGGAAAATAGAAATAAACTGGTTTGCATTAATCTCAGGTGGAATGTTCTTTGTCATGAGAACTGAGTTTTGTCAAAGACAAATCTTGAACCCACAAGATAAATTACTGAATATCCATAACCAGTCAATTCAATACCAGTACTATGTCATTACTTTGTAATAAACCTGATGTGATCATACTTTAATCCTTTTCTTAAGGTGCACATAAAGCACTCAGTCTGAGCTGGTGAGTTGCTTACTTATGTTTTGCAATAATAATAAATGCCGCTGCTTTTTTTTTTGTGTTTGCCTCCTAAAAGCTTCCCTATCACTGCACACTACACACTTTCCTTTATTCTCAGAGGATGAAGCAAGTATTTGATTTACACTGGCTAAGGCAGCAATCCTAAGCCTAACACTTTCCTCCATATAGGATAAACCTGCCTTTATATTACTAAGGAACAAAAAACTCCAATAGCATAAAGTGCAGACAGCAAAAAATTGTAAAGGCAATAATTTCTGGCTTTGAGGAAGGCAGCAAGTGCTGTTTTCCTGCCTTATCTCCTCATTGTTCACAAGCTCCGTGTTTGTTGTCTGTCATCTTTCACACGGCATGAGCTTGGCAGAGTCCAAATGCCACATATCTCTATTTTTGCCAGCAGAACTCTTGGGTCTCTGGGTGGATCTCTAGAAAAATTGCTTTTTATTATATTTTGATTCAGCTGGCTCTGTGATGGAGTTCTGCTGTAATTGTTTGAACAGTTTGCAATGGAGATGGCATAAGGAATAAATGTTCACTGACTCCCTCAGGAATGAAAGGAATGCATCTGCCTGTTAAATGTCTCAGAGTTGAATTCAAAAGAGTGAAGTGATCCACCCAACAGTATGCACCTTATCCTCAGAATTTAAAATACATAGTCCCTTAGGTTGTTTCAGGTTATGTATTTACTTTTGATTGTTGTTCACTCTTGACTCTCCACCACCCAAATAAACTCCTGAAGTAAGTGCCATATAATATCTCATTTTCTCTTCCTGGTAAGTGGTTTGGACAGCCTATGCATAGATTAGCCTTCCAACACCATTGGGATTCATCTTGAGATGACTGAGTTCAGCTACATAGGGCTAAGGGAGCCTGTTGGATTGTTTTGGGTGACTTCAGCCTTCACATGGCCATTTGTTTAGCTCAAGCAGAGCCAATACTTTCCTATTTGATTTGTGGCTTGGCATTTTAATAGAGCAATCCTTAACTGGCACAGCCCCTTTGATTTTAGTAAAATAATGGTAAAGTGAAAAATTGTCCAACAGTTACCCTACCTTGAAACCGCCTGTGTAGCTACAAATTGCATTTTCTCAGTCTAACAATATTCCACTGTAATGGATTTGAAAGAAGTAAGGGCTATTCTAGTGAATGCTAAGCATGAAACTAATTTTTCAAGTTTTTGTTTGTTTCTGGTTTTTTTTTAATTAATGTCTATTTGGTTGTTAAGTGTTACAATTACATCTCTTCAACTTCTTGCTGGAACGGGCACAATTAAGAGGCTTGCCAGATATTTAGAATGAGAAAAAAATACGGTTCTGTATTCAAAATAAAACCCTGTTACCAGTGGCAACCTCATTGGCTGTTTTAACAGACAGTCTGGGTACTGAAGGAGCACTGGGACAAATCCACTCTCTTCAACATAGGAGAGGACTCTTCTTTGTCAGGACAATGTAGGAAGGATGCTCAAGCTATACTTGCTTTGTGTAAAATTTCAGAGTCACAGCTTCTAACATGGGTTATTCTATAGTAAATTACTTTTAGAGCAAGCCAGAAATAATCAGAACAAAGCAAGATAATCGCTGCTGTCATCTGCTTTCATGTCTYCAATGCTGCTGGGTTCAGGCAAATTAGCTCATTGAGGGCAACAGCCATCTTGTCTTCAGACTACTGAGAAAAACTTTAAATCTTTTTGGTTAGTGAAAATTGCAGAGGCCATTCACTGCCAAAATAATTCTGTGGGGACTAAAGGCCTGGGAAATAGCTAAGAATTAATAAGAGGTAGGCATTGTCCAGTAGAGATCTTTTTATCCCCAAAATGACTCTGACATCAATACTGAAGAAGGAAATGCAGGATATCCTAAGAGTACAGCCCTCTAGGTTCACCCAGATGTTAGCACAGGAGAAGAGACACACTGGATGGAGATGCCTGTGTTCGTCCCATGTATGTTAGTGCAAGCAATGGAAACATGGAAAACAGCCAGCTATGAGTTGAGAGCCAGACTGAGACATCCAAAGGGATGGGACAGCAACACTAGGCTGGGAGTCCACAGCACCAGCAGCACCCTCTGAACTGGCCAGTAGCCAAACACTTGAGCAGGAGCGTGGTAGCTGAGGTTAAAATGATCAAGCGGCTTCTCCCAGGATGCATGGTTCAGTTAAGTTAATGTATTCAAGTTTGGATTCCCCGGTTGGCTGCTGGCCTTGGCCCCTCGCCACTCCCTCGGGGCTCTCCCGTTTGTCCCTGCTCCTTTATCCCACCTTTCCCCCCGGCCCCGGGAAAAACCCTGAGTGACCCATTGTCCTCGGATTTGCTTGCCTGCCCTTCAAGGGTGAAGATGTAATAAGCTCGCCTCTCAGAATGAAGGAAAAGCAAATTCCCTTCCTGTCTCTTTGTTACTGATCTACAATACTGAACCTGCCTGTGCACCTATGGAGCCAGGCAGGGACGGTATTACAGGAGGCTTTAGATGTCAGGTACTGAGCATCACCTGAAGCCAAGGAGAAGCCAGGCACTGCAGCTACAGCGGGGATCATAGGGACAGGAGCTGGAACAGCACAGCACTGAGCCCTGAGAAGTCAGAGTGTCACCATAGCCATCACACATCTGCCCAGCCTGTCTGTCATGGACTTGGACTTGCTGCCAGCACAGACTGCAGTGGGYAATTGTGCTGGGGCTCAAGAGACCAATGGCTCCTGGAGACCTGCAACTGCTGGAGATGCTTCTCCCTCAACACTGACCACAGGCACAGTAATCCTGAGTAGCCCCACTGGTGTACACAGGTCCTCACCTTCTCGTGCTGCTTGCGTCCAGGCAGAATTGCTTGACCATTGCCACCATTATGCTTCTTCCATCTTGGTTTGGCATGTGAGCCAAAATCTAGGCACACTTCCTGCAGAACATCATTCCATACATATTTTTTTCCTTTGTTCTTTGCCACTGGAAACAATGGCAAGTTTCTCTTCAACAGAGTTTTGCATTAGTGTTGCACTCTATTTACAATTGTCTGTATTTATTGTTTGTGTTTAATCTTTCCTCTGCTGTGTATTAGAAACACGTGCCTGAGAGTTGCCATCATTTACTCAAGACAATGACAAAATATTTTATTATGTTTTATTTTAGAATTATAGTGAGGAAATGGTGCCTCAGTCCACAGGGTTTAGAAGCTCATAAACCAAGAATTATTTAGAGCAGTAGTTGACATGGGAAATTATTTACCTCTGAAGACTCCAGAATGGATGAGGGATTGTTTTTATCAGTTTATAGTAAGATGGCATCAATCATCCAATGATGGGAAAAACTCACTTCATTGATGAGCAATTACTTAGCAGGTCTTTTACTAAAAGACAAAAAGTTGCAGGGTGAGTGAGAAAAATTAATAGGAAATTTCTTCTCAGAAAGAAGCTTATTCATATTATAAACATTTCAAGCAAAATAAAGCACAGGTAGGATGCTGATCTAGACTCACCTGTCATGGGAATAGCTACCCTTGTCCGAGACAGCTGACCATCAAGTACTGAACCACATAATAACGAGATACAAAATCTTTTCTAGGTGTTCTGTACTTGCTCCAACCACAGGTTGTTCAGGATTCGTACAAAAGAAGGACATTCACACGAAGAGTTTGCTAGTATTACATATTCCTGTGCTTCCAGATGTTGCACAATCTGCAAACTTGATTTTGAATAAATTATTTTGCAGTTATCAGTCACATCCAATCAAGAACAAATCACTGGCTACATATTTAATTTTTCTGTCATAGTTCATCTTGGATTATAGATAACCAAAGACTGAGATATGGTCACATTTCCACCTCAACGGACGCAAAGACCACTTCACTGCATTTGACACAGGGGAGAAAAATCCTCTTGCTTTTGTGGAAATTTCACTTACAGTGTAAAAATAGACTCATGGCACTTCTCACCACATGCCTCTACTACAGGGGAAAATTTCTGAAACTAGGAGATTATTTTAAAAGAAATAAAAGAAGTTATTGCTACACACTGGATAGAAAAAAATGTAAGAGAAAGGTTGACAAAATGTGACAAGGAAACGGAAGCAAGAGAAATTCCAYATAGGAAAATATTTTTCTCAAAGGGCATTGTTAAATACAGGAACACATTGCCCAGGGATGTTGTAGAATCTCCGTCCTTGGGGATTTCCAAYGCTGAGATGGATGAGGGCCCGAGCAACCTGGTCTAACATTGAAGTTAACCATAAAATGCACAGGAAGCTGGATTTCTAGATGTCCTCTAGAAATCCGATCAACCTGCAATAGTTGATGATACTACTGGATTTTGTTGCTGGAGGCAGTTGAGGAATACAGACCGTATCAGCAAATTCAAACAGAGATTAGACAAATCCATTGACAATGTGTATATAAACAGACAGTAAAGGAAGAAGATGTGCCCTCCAACATCCCCAATGATCATGGATAGGAGGGATGAACGAAACGAGCAGTGGATAACACTATAATCATGGTGTCTTTCTAAGTAGTATCTCCTGTTGACATAGCCAAGGGGAAAATACTTGGCAAATGAACAACTGGTCTGATCCACAGGGCATAGCATTTTATCATTAATTCTTCTTACTTAACTTATTGGTCGGATACACCACTACTCCTTCCATGTCTCTGTTACATTTCCTGGATCCAGGATTTGAATTACAAATGATGTTCTGTTCAGAAGATGTGAGCATGGAGATACAGACCTTGGAATTCTGGAATTTACTGGGGGATGACTGAGCTCTGTATTTTGGGATTAAGCTAGTTCCTAATTTGCTAAGAGAATAGTTTTTGACCTCACTTAAGAAAAAAATCTGGGCTATACCTCAGAAAAGAGGATCAAAGCCAGTGTATGTTTTAAACTTTAAAACAGATTTTTTGTGCTTTGATAGGTTGAGAAAAAAGTCAAATTAAAATCTTAGGTAGCAAAAAAACACCTAAAAGCGTATCTCAGCATACATTTACTAAGAGAAGCCTGTAGTCAAATGTTTGTATTTAAACTGGTAGTCAAGCTGACTTAACTATTCAGCAGGCCTGAAATGCTCTCCCTAAGAAGCACTCTTTCTTGAGTTGGGATCTAAAGCCTTCACTCTGTAAAAGAGTTGGTCATACCTGGGTTCCTCCTGCCCTGCTGGAGACACTGTGGTTATCCAAGCTATGAATGCCTCCTGGAACTTCTGCTAGGCTAGCATACAATCTCAGTCTCTCTGGAGTAGTCCCATCTGTCTATAGCATAATGATTCACACATTACTCCTTAGTAAAGGGTAGACAAAGTCAACGCTCTGGGAACCAGCAATCCCCTTTGGTCGTCCACTATGCCAGAACCTTGACAACAACTTTCATTATTGTGCTCTAGTTTTAATGGATTATCCTTTTTATTGTTGGCTGCAGTTGCAGTTCACAGAAATAAACCAAAAATTATTCACTATATTAAAAAATTCTCCAATCTTCATTAATGTTGATCTCTTTAGTGTTATTTATTGAATGATAAAATTACCATTAGCAGATGGTAACTGAAGTATATAAAATGCAAATGCCTACAATATCAAGCAAGCATATTTTACCGACAAAATTTAATATAAGTGCACATCATGATTGGTCTTTTTTTGTGCAGAGAATGGAAGAAAATGGGGATGCGTCTCTTAGATTAATTAATCTATTTATTCAATAAAGCAAGCTGATGCCACTAGCTCAGTTAACAATATGGAAAGACAGGTAATATTGGAGCATATAGACTGCAGTTAAAATGGACTTTGTTGCTCTATAATAGAATGTTTTCCTTGTGATTATAAATTTTAAAGGTGCAACACCCAAAGCTTAAGGCATATTAGAGAATAAGGTTGTAAATTGTTTCTCAGTCTTATTCAGAAGCCTCAATAAACATATTTTATAGACTAGACTCAGAGCACTGAGATACAGACTCTAAACACCTGAATAATGTAGAAAATGTTCTTTTCCTGGTGGCCAGGGTCCTCCACATTCCCCATGCAGTTTTTTTGAACTTGTACACCAAATTCCCATTGATTTCAGTAGGACTTAGACAAGTATCAAATATTCAGAGCTGTAGCCTTTGCAGACTATAATATAAAGTTAATGGGAATCATAYACAGTATCCCCATTGTCTCATTTCCTGATTCAGCAGGATTAGTTCTTCCTTTATGCATCTAATTCAGCAGAAGCCATCTGAAAAGTCCTGAAAACATCAGGGTAACTGCACAGTGGGGACCCCCCCATGCACACATTTGTTCTTAATGTATCTGTGAGTGGAAAGGCTCTCTCATTACAGAGACAAATGAAAAGTGCCTTCTTTGGTGGGAGTAGCAGTAGCAAAACCAATTGCATTTGCTGCATTCTTCGTTTGCTTTCTAATCAACCCATGATACTACAGCCTTTGCAAACCACAAAGCCAGCTGACACAGGGCACAGAATTATTCCTTCTTGCATTAATAGAAATTTGTGATGCAGCCTGGATGTTACAAGCTTGCATTTGCTTACTTGCACATTGTGACAAATGAGAGGCCACTAGTAGTGAGGAGATGGGGTATAAATGTAATGACAGAGTAACTGTACTGTTTGCAATGTCTGTATGTTGCATGTCCATGGAAATGAAGGTGTAGGTGAGAAAGGAAAGGGTTTAGTCAGCTAACAGGACAGTAAGAAGAATCAAAACAAATGTTCTCTAGAAAAAAATAATAAGGAATGTTGCTGTGTGTGGGATACTTCTACAGTTTTAAGGTCAGAGAGTTTTAAGATCAGACATGGATCCCTTTACTTGAGGGATTTAATTTACAATTAAAAATAAAAAATCCTTCTGCAATTGCACTGCTTTCAAAGTACAAACTATGGCTTCATGTGGCTATGAGTAGAGACATGCCTGGCTGCTGACCATTTCTCTCCAGCTCTCCTTGTGTAGATTGAAACATTTGGAGTTCTCAGGTCATAGCCCAGGGGCCACAGCATATATGAAAGACAGACAACATTGATTTTTTTCCTCATTAAATGTGTATGGGCAGGAAAGGACTACCAACTGTGAAGCAGTGTAACTTCTGCTTTCCCCTCAAAGTCATATATTTGTGACTTGAGCTGCTGGAGAAGTAAAGAAGAGGTTTTTGTGCTAGTTGATTAGAGAAAAGGGGTGCCATTAGAGCTAAAAAGTAGACTGAGGCTTGGTTCTGATGGAGAGTCTTATTAACATTAAGGTAATTCTTGAGAGAGTAAGGAATTTTAAGTATTTACGTAAAGTTCTACAGATTTTGTTGTACAGCATAGAAGAGTAGCTTTGCACCAGCTGAACAATAATTAACTAAATTTTACATAATTAAGTCAATTAAATCCCTTCTGTCCATTTAGCTGCAACTTATTTCACTTTCGAACAGTTTCTACTCATGTTATGTTTTTTTAAATTGAGCAAAAACCACTCTTCTCTCAGCAGATTCTACATCTGTACCATACTTACAGTTAGGTAGCTATAGTAGGTTCCAGGAAACTCCCTGGTTTCACTGGTTTCACTGGCTGTGTTTGTCTTGCAGTTTCTGTTGAATAAACACACATAATTTACAAAGATTTGCTATTAGATCTCTGGCAACTGGGCTCCCGAATGACTGAGCATTCACTCTGGCTGCTTAGGAGGAATAAGGGGCAGTACTGACTCCAAAGTTCCAGGATTGAGCAACCAGTGCAGGGCAAGGCTGTATGTGCACAGTCTACTGCAAAACTGTGAGGACCTGCAAAATACAAAATCTAACTACTGTGCCAAGAAAAATAGCATGAAACTGTAGCTTTTAAGGACTTTGGGAGAATGACATTACTGTGGCCAATCGTGTATCATTTTGCTCTCTATCTACTATACAACATTAAAAGGAAAACCAAAAAGTAAAACAACAACAATAATTTCAATGTTAACAAAACCAGGTACCCATCCCTGGGAGGGTTGGACTTGTTAGATATCTTTCTAACTGCCACAAATCGAAGAAGAAATCAAACAGTAAATAATGTGAAAATATGGAGAGTGGAGCCTATAAGAGTGGCACAGCCAGTATTGTCTTTACTCAGTGTGAGGAGGTGGAAATAGTCACAGACTGCTAGTGTTTAGTCAACAGGAGTGTTCCTTTAGTTAGGATAAACTTCTTAGCCAGAYCAAAATTTTATTTAATGATTATAATTATACCATCTCAGTGTGACTGAATGTGGACGGGCAGAGAAAGCCCTAATGCCCCTGAAACTGTTGCAGAGGATATCTCAGTCAAATCCTAAGAGTCCAGACATCTTTTCCTGTTTGGGATAATTTTATAGCTGTGTGACTTGTGCTATGACAAGTCAAGGTGAAGGGACACCGGGGATACTAGAGGGACTGAGAAGGGAACAAAGTCAAGTCTCGTTCCTGATGATGATGTTATCACTYATGCTAACCTACTTAGTGACAAATGTTTGTTACTGGGTATTCACTCCTTCCCCTCAGCCCTGCCTGTTTGGGTATCAGCACACTATTAATGATGCTGCAGTATGAATTCAGCCAGGTGGCTGACATTTGTCATATGTGACTCATTCTTCTCCACCCCAAAATAGTGATGTGCTGTGTTTTGTTTAATATATACTGTTATTTTGATTGGATTTGAGTTTCTTTATTTATACTGAAAAATGTCTACATCAGAGAAGTAAGGCTRAAGAAATGCAAAATTTAAGGCTAAGGGTCTTCACGTCTTGGAAGAGTTCCTTCCACAGTTTTTTGACACCATGGCCTAGACCTCCATGACAGGGTGTGGACGACGTGTCCTTCTGTGTCCCCTCTTTTTGACACTGGGCGTTTTCTAGCCCRTCATATCTTCTGAATGTGCTGCCTTGGCTGACAGTGGGCAGTGGGGCTGCTGGAGAGGTGCTCTGCTAAGAGCTCCCTGCAATGACCCACCTAGCAGGTCTCATTTAAGTTGTGATGAAGTGTGAGGGATGGGGCTGAACCAAAACACAGGCTTTTCGTACTACTGCGGAGTGTGGGTATCAGTTATTTTGTGGTACAAGAGTTGGAGCTTGAATAAAATCATACTTAAATCCCCAAAGTCACTCGAATCAATATTCTAATCTTTTCTGACCTATGTTTCTTAATTTAAGAACAGTCTCACTTCTACATGAAATTGCTTCGCAAACGATATATCAGCAGTAAGCGAGGGAATATGCTGAAGAAAATCTCCAAGATTTTGTAGGCTAAGATACAAGGATTCTTCTAGTCAAAATGAGAAATCTGTATCTTCTATTGCAAAAGTAGTTTCCCATTGTATTCCTTGAGGGGGAGCTCTAGTTAATGAAAACAACTCAAGGTGAAATCCACTGAAAAAAACCCCAACCCTACAAAGTAATGGAATATTTTCTAAAGATGTTAATAAGCCAATTGAAGGAATGAATCTCTCACTAATTTGTAACAGGCTTAATTTTCTAGCTGATACACTGCTTTTCCAGCTATCCTCCTTCAATTAGTACACAGTAAAGATTCTTAACCAAGATTTCTGTGCCATCTTCAGGGGAACACAAGATTCTCCTGTGTTCACAGCTCAYGCTCCTTGCGCGCACAGAATCTCTCAGCCCCTCCCAGCCCAGAGTGGATGCACTACTTTTCAGTGAGTTCCCAGCTACTCTCTGGGGAATAAAAGTCTCCAATAAGTTAAATGTAAAAAAAAAAAAAAAAATAAAATTATGACATGCAAAGAGAAATGAATAAAATCTTTTATGTTTTAAGATGTGTTCTTTTTCCCAACCTTTGAGAAAAAGATACGAAAGTGCTACAAATTCTGTATGGAGTACTAACCCCAGTCATTTTGAATGTAGAATGAACTGCATTTAAAACTGCAGGTTCAGAGGTTCTCATAGTAAAGTAGAATCTTCCAGCTGTAATTTTTCTTCCTGGAACATAGAACATTTCTCTTTTACTGAAACAGATCATCCTCTTCTTCCTCCCTCCCCACTTCGTTGGTTTTTTTTGTTTTGTTTTTCTACTTAGATGTTCATCTTAACATGGAACTATAATTGCACTCTGTGAGTGAACAGCTACATGATTAAAACCTTACTGCCTTTGAAATGCAAATAGATTACCCTCACAAGTGTGCCTGGGCATCAATTTTGCCTATTATGCTTAGGAACAGGCTAAGTTGCTAAACACTGAGACCTCAAGGATTCCCATTCTTGTTACTCTGTATTTCAAAATACAAAAAAAATACAGCTAAGGCTCAGCATACACTCTGAGTGTGGTGGATATTGGCAGTGTTAACAAGAAGAGGGGCAGCACAACATTAATTGAAATGAAGACCTTGGAGACAGATTTCCGTAGATTTTATAGGTCCGGTCTTTTCTGTAACTATCTCAGTTTGGTGTTTTGTGTTGAGTAATAAACAGAAGAATGTTTCTAGACCTTTTTTGTATTCAGTAAAGTGTTGATGCTCATGATCTAGTACAAATGTGAATATGCCTTGTGCTGAACGAAGCTAGCCYTATTGCTTCTTTTCCCAGTTTTTCAGCACAAGATGGCTACCCCAAGGGATTTTTGGTTTTCCATCTCCAAAGCATCTCCTTTCATTATCTCTGCCATCTGTCTTATATTAAGCTACTCTCAATTATGATGGTGCCTCTGGTGTTACCTGTGGTCATGGCCAACAGACACTCTCATTCTTGGAGTGTGGGAGAAGAGTGAGACCTCCCTACTTCATCTGTTGRGGAATGTAAAGTAGCCAAATTACAGCTAGCAATAGTGAAGGAGGAGTATATTTGGCTTAGACCTGAAAAAAAATTCTGCATGTTCTTATTTGTGTATGTGACATACATCTTATCTTAACCATATTGTAGCTTTTCTGTATGCTTCATATCCTGGTGTTATACATATATATGTTTACAAATATATACCAATATATACCAATAAAGAAGGTGTCCGGACACCACTTGTTGCCACAAATCACTTCCTTGCCATGGGGAGTTCTAGCAGCACGAACCATGGTGAGGCAGTGTTCTAGATTAAGACCTACCCCTGATTAGATTATGATAGGGTAATATAATTAGATAGATAGATAGATCAGCCATGGTGCTAAACAGATTTCTTTGCTTGTAACAAATTCTTGATACAACTTTGTTGTATCAATACCCTTGTTTAAATGAAGTATTCTAGATCCCCAGTCTTGTTCTTTAGACATCTAGAATTGAAATAAAATTCAGTATACATATATAATGGTTTATTATTTCCTTAAACTGCATTTAAAAGGTACTTAGTCTGTATTGGCTGCTTTTCRCCTTTTTCTGATATAACATTTTCTGTTTTCTGCCCTTTATGTCCCRCAAAGATAGGGTATTTCTTGTAAAGAGTATATTCTGCTAAACCTGGTGCTCTTCTACATTCATCAGTATTTCCCAGCATCAGTTATTTCCCTGACAAACAACTCAGAAATGATGAATTGCATGCCCAGTTTCCTCTGTAACTAACATCTTAAGCAGGTGCATGATCCATCTCTTGAAGACTTCATCATCAGTAACCTAAACTTTTTTGTGTTCCTCATCCATGAACCAATGAGACTTTTCGTTTGACTACTGGGCTGTAAAAAATGGCAAGTTAGTCTTCTCCAGCCTCAGAATCCCGAATGTCTCTTGTGCAGATYATTGGAAAATTAACATGAGCTCCATTGGAAGTATTCAGCCTTAATGAAAGATCTTGACAACCATGCCCTTGTGATCAGTTATACTGGGCCTGCTTAGGACATTTCTTTCCACAACTGTAACAGAATGAAAAAGTTTCTTGACAACTCTCCCTAAGTAAAAACRTGAAATGATTCTGTGATGACATTACATACAGCTCCTGTAATGCAAAGCCAGATCTAGCATGGTCCTGGCAGTCTGCAGTGAAGGCAGGAGGATAGAATAGCATGTTAATGCTAGGTGCTCACCCTGGTAGGGCTGGCTGCAGCATCCAGAGATCTGTGAGCTTTTGTCCTACAGTGCATATGTAGTACGAACAAGATTTTGGCTTTATTTCCTTGGTTCTGTGTAATTACACCTTTATAACTCCACCTGTGACACCTTTCAGCACCTTCAGTCACAAAGTGCTAGATGTACTTAGGATCTGGCCCTGCCTCCTTGCATTTCACTGACTTTAATGGAAAAGGTCCTTGTGAACAATTCCCACTGTGCAGTTAGTAAAAATCTCTGAACCATGAATCTCTGTATGTATGTATAATCCAATAAAAGCTGATAAACAATAAACCTAGAAATTGGGAATCTAGGATCATTTGCAAACAAACATAAATCAAACAGAAACAGAAGGCAGTGAACATAGCTGAATTGTTCCTCACCTCTGCAGATGTATGGTTCATCAGGCATATTGTCCAAATAAACTTTAAATGTGCAAATATGAAAAATGTAAATATTTCTTTTTTTTTTAATTTTGAGTATAAATTATTGTTTCAGTGGATGAGTAYTTTCTTCATGAAGTATGCACTGGTCACATCGCAAAAAACTTCTAAAAAGTATTTGAGCTGTTTTTCCTTGTCTTATGCCTTGTCTTACTGCCAGTCTTCAGATTTAGCTATTAGCATGATACTCAAAGATCACAGAATCACATAGTCAGTTAGGCTGGAAAACACCTCTGAGGTAATCAAATCCAACCTGTGCCTGACCACCATAATGTCACCCAGACCATGGCACCAAGTGCCACATTCAGTCTTTCCTTAAACACCTCCAGGGACAGTGACTCTACCACCTCCCTGACAGCCCATTCCAATGCCCAATCACCCTTTCTGTGAAGAAAGTCTTCCTAATGCCCAGCCTAAACCTTTCCTGATGTATCTGGAGGCAATGTCCTCTTGTCCTGTCACTTGTTACCTGGGAGAAGAGACCCACCTCCAACTGGCTACAACCTCCTTCCATAGTTTTAGGGAGTAAAAAGGTCACCCCTGAACTTCCTTTTCTCTAAGCTAAACAACTCCAGCTTCCTCAGCTGCTCCTCGTATGACTTGTGCTCCAGGCCCTTCACCAGCTCCRTTGCCCTTATCTGGACGCGGTTCAGCACCTCAATGTCTTTCTTGTCGTGAGGGGCTCAGAACTGAGCATAGGATTCAAGATGTGGCCTCACCAGTGTTGAGTAGAGGAGGAAAATCACTTCCCTAGTCCTGCTGACTGCATTATTCTTGACACAGGCCTGGATGCCATTGGGCTTCTTGGCCATCTGGGCACACTGCTGGCTCATGTTCAGCCAGCTGCTGATCAACATTCTCAGGTCCTTTTCCACTTGGCAGCTTTCCAGCTGCTCTTCCCCCAGCCTGTAGAACTGCCTGGGGTTGTGTAGGACCCAGCAACTGGTCTTGTTGAACCTCATGCTGTTGGTGTCAGCCCATCAATCCAGCCTGTCCACGTCTCTCTGCATAGCCTTCCCACCATCCAGCATTCCAACCCACATTGGTGTCATCTGTTAATTTTCCAATGGTAGACTCAATCCCCTCATCCAGATCATCAATAAATATATTGAAGAGGACTGGCTGATCCCTGGGAGACACCACTGGTGACTGGATGCCAACTGGATGCAGCACCTTTCACCATCCACATCAGTGACGGATCTTTAYCTCTTTCCTAGCCCTTTTGTAAAGTATAAATTCTCTGGTGTATTTCTTTTTGTGGTGACACTTTCTGACCTTATGTGACATTTTGGCATTCCAGCCATATGTCTGTTTGACTTTATGAACTTTTTCATTTATAATATTTCACCAGCTGGCTCCAATTCATTTACACAAACTTTAGCTTTCTGTCATTGCTTTATCAACCAGTTTCTTGAATTAAAAAACCCCTATAGATTCACACAGGAATGGATGCAAACACTCTTGTACACACACACACACACACACACACACACACATAAATTAATTGAGGAGGCAAGGCATACTTCACTGTGAATTCATTCAGCACACTCTCACTGCTTCTATGAGTAGCTCAAGATTTTGATAGCGGCAGCGGTTTGAATTTCAGGGACTGGGCATCTAAGTTGTTTTGTGCATAATTACCTAATGCAGCAAGGGTGCAGAACAGGTGCCTTCTCTCATGTGGCATCTGCTGCCTTACCAGGCTGAAGCTCAGCTACTGAAGCTGGAAGACATTTTGTAGTTTGGTAAAAGTCCAGCAACTCTAAATGTCAAGGCRAAAAAAACCCCATATTTATGAAATTTTTTTTCTGTAACACTAACAGACTTTTGTAGCCACCAACTTCTCTGATACATGTCTAATTTATTTGCTCCTTATAGCTGTACATTGTCAGGCTCAGATGTTAATGAATTTACCTTGTATAACCTCTACACAGCACAGAAACTTGATTCCCACTTTGTTGAGAAGAAACTGAGACATCAGTGACCTGCCAAAGGTCATACAGGTAGAGTGAGGCAGAGCCAGAAATTCAACCCATAGTGCCTGAATTTTCAGAGAGAGTTTTAATAGTAGGATGAGCTTTTCCTTTTTTCTGATCATGTATGTTTTTTTTTAAGTCAATAATTTCTAGCTGGAATGCCTAAGGTTAGAAACATAAATCTGTATTTGTGAGTTCTTTCATAAATATTTGCTTTTCAGCTACTTCTTCATCTGCTGACTTGCTGCTTCTTTTGAGATTTTTGTTGGAGTTTTCTCTACATTGTAAAATAGATTCTTGAAAGTGGCAATATCACTTGTAAAAATAATCTTCCTATGTTTTACTTCGCAATTTATAAACTGGCATGAATATCAGTCTTTTGGAACAGTTAGTTTTTTAACCTTAAATAGGCAAACCCATATGGGTATTCAAAGAAGTATTATTGTTGTCAAAATCTTACAGTATATAAATACCAGAAAAATTTCTTCCATTTTTCTTACAACTCATTACTCTTTACAACCATTGTGAAAGTTTGTTATGCAGTCACTGAAGTTTTAATTATGCTATCTGTATCCTTCTGATCTTCTCAAGATTAATGGAAGTTAACTGCTTTATTACCTTTCTAAGTGAGACAGGATTATGCTTCATTCAGGAAGGTTTACTACCTTTGAATCAAGACATTTTCCCTTTTTTTAAAGTGTTCCCATCTGATCTCTAAAAAATGGTATCTAATGCTTTACTGAAAATGAAGTTAGGCTAATTGTTCTCTAATGTCTGTAATACTCATAGGATTTTGTCTTAATTATGACATTAAACTGGTCCATTCTCAGTCGTCAGAAGTCTGTGTTGAACGTTGATTCAGTGCTCTCTTTTTAAAAACTACCACTAAAATTTTCAACAGTTAGTTACTACTATTACCTTTAGAAACCTTGTCTGTGACAGAACATGCCCGTTTTCCTGGCTCATTTTACTGTAATAGAATGTTTGAGGTTCTAAAGTATTTTTCTGTCTGAGCAGGAGACCCTGTCACATGAATCAGCTGAAAAGCAGAGGATTTGAAAGGGGTGTGAAGACTAGATCAGCCTCTCTCCTCTTGTCCTGCTTTGTCCTGCACTTGTAACTTATGGTAGAGAAATTAATGCTGCTGTTGGCTATTTGGTGCTATTCATAGCAGCTTGCAGTCAACAGGTCTGTCAAACAAACCACTTTTTTGCTCTCTGGGATAAGTTCTGAGGCTTCTTCATGAAATAAGTGATCTTATTCTCCTAGAGCGTGTGCACTTTTTTCTCCTAGAAATTTCAATTACAAACAATTTTGACTCATCCATTATTTAAGGATCTTGGCCATTGGGTTGGCAGTTCCAGATATCCAGCATCTCAAGTGAAGCTGTTGAGCCTAAGCCAGCTGAGCTGCCAGAAGTTTGGAAATCCTACCCTTGTCAGCCTAACTGCTGTGCATAATGAAATAGCTCATGCGCTGGAGACATTTGCAAAAGAACAGAAATATAGTAACCCCCAGACAGCTATGAAAACTACCCTGCATCCTTATAACTCATCCTGCAGATGATACAGAAGGGATTTGCTCAGTATCAGATAACAAAGTTGGAAGGAGGGATGGTGGTACGGAAGGAGACATATTGCAAATGGTTTTGACACTGATGGAGCAATTCAKCATAGAATCTTTTTTTTTATGTCAAGTTCAATAAACCAGTGATGTATTTTTGGTCAAAATTACAATAAAACACAATCATTGGGTAGCAGTAGCTGACTTTCTGATTATTTATTCTCTCACCAATTTTTATGTTGTCTGGAAATGGCTGGGGAAAGACTTTTATGATCATCAGTGTTGATAAAATATTAAATATCTTTGAGCCATTGAACTTTTTGTGTTTAAAAATGAAATTAATTATTAAATAATAGTGTATTTAAGATATCATATTAAAAAGATGCACCACAGAAGTTATGTTCAATTTGATGAGCTTTACGGCAGAAATGCCCTTGGACAAAATTATGAGCTGTGGCRCTACTCATAATATATATGTATAGATTGTCATTTTAGTTATGACTCTGGCCTTTGAATAGAAAACTGATACCTCTGCTTCTGAGTGATGAGCAGAGAGGTCTCTCCACCAGCTCTGTTGGATAATCCAGCTCTTACATTCTCATTATTATCACTATTATTGTTTTTGTTGTTTTTATTCTTAGAATTACAGCTGTATTAGTTCTTCAGAATTTAGACTACCTGCCTTTGTTACAGCTTAAAGTGAYCTAGCTATGAACCCATCTTAGCAGCCCTTTCAAAGCAGAGAAGCAAGAGGCAAAGGCTATTTCAGAGAGGCCCATGTTCAGTTTGGCCACGATTACCTTTTCTATGAAACCCCGATCATGAGGTCTGCAGGTGGAGATCAAGAGTCCAGATTCCAAAAGCTGAGGAAGTTCAAACCTAAGTACCCAGCTGCTGTGGAAGGTGCTTTTTTGGTCTCTCTGTTGGAAGTAGGCTGAGGGCAGGATTGCTTGGAAATTGCTGGCAACAAGGTAGAAAGCCCAGCTCTCACATCTGAACTGAAGCACTCAGCTGAGCAAGTGGATCCTTTGAAATGATCCTCTATCACTTATAGAGGAAAAATTGAAGAAAGAAATCTAATATTAAACAGAACAAGTCCACTTYGGGTAAGTCATTCTTATTTCCTTATTTACTTATCGTGTTATTTTCTCTGCTGTTTAATTTCTGCCATATACCTGTAAAAAGCCTTTTTGATTCCTCTTAAATACTTTGTCTGTCATTTATTTGTTTTGCTTATTTCCAGTTCATATATTGTATCTTCACATATGGAAATMGATTTATTTTTTTCTCTCTCCCTATATTGAATATATTTTTTTCATATTTACAGCCATAGGCTTTTATGCCTATTTCTTGTCAAATTACATCTGTGCTTGCTTTTCTGTATTCTTTCCTCCCAAAGACTCCCAAAGAAACTAGTGCTTTTTTCTATTACTTTTCTTTTTCTCCAAGTTTCCTTTTTTTTTTTTTTAATTTTAAAGTGGCTTTTATTCTGAGAGGCAGAAGCTGTTTATCGTTCCAAGGTAYAAGCTACAGGATTATAGCAGTGATTCATTTGGACAATTCAGGTTGGTTAGATCCACACATAAAATTTCTCATCCACAACTTTTTCAGACTCCCTTGCCTCCTGCAGTCTGACAAGTTCCCTGTGTTGGAGAAATAACATAATCCTTGCCTGAAAGGCATGCATGAACTATACCTGAGTAAAATTAATGTGGGTCAGGAATCACAGCTTGGTGATCCCTGCTTTGGAGTAGCTCAAAATGTATGCGGACATCTTCCTTCCATTGAAACCTTGAGCTGACAACTGGAACAAGCTCCTTTTTAGGTGGTTAATTTCTCCTATACTTTGATTAGGARGGTAATAAACTTTGTCAGTCATGCTCATAGTACCTTTGGCTTGACATACAGAGCTGCCTTTTCTGCCCCCCTGGAAATCTGGTAAGTCATCAAGCAAGAAACCCAGCAAAAGGGCAAGATTTCTCTCATGTGAGAAGTCTTAGCAARTACATAGCTACTGCTTTACAAAAAGACATAAACCCAGCACACAAAAGTCACGGAGTCCCTTCTGTACTGCAAACCCACAACAATATATGTGAACAAACAAACTCTTACCAAAGCAAGAGATTTTTTAAACAGCCTTAAGGTGAGAGAGAAAAGACCTATGCCAGTGTCTGTCTCCCAGGTGTATATGAAAGATTTAGAATGAGGCTTGCTCTGCATGTATATATACAGAAAGGTTATGTAGCAAGGGAGAGACCTGCCTTATATTCCTAAGAAGAAGATGAGAGCAGCCCCCCCAGGAAGCGCAGTTCTTTACTGAGCCATGGGCCAAAGTGCATCAGCAAACAAGCCTTCTTTCCCTTGCTCTCTCACCACAGCAAATTTTGGTTCCTGCAGCAAAATCAATCCTCTCTGCCAGCTGGGGAGTGTAGACCAACCCAGGGAGCTGCACTGAGGCTGCTGCTTGGCTCAGGAGCTTCCCTCCTTTCRTCTGTTTGGTACGAGTCAGTGCCATCTACAACCACCCACACGGAGACACTGGATTAGTCATTATTCTGGATTTGTTTCCTTTTGGTAGAGATTATGGGGAGCGTAATGGTGTGGGACCCAGAGTGGGAAGGTGATTGGATAGTTTAGGCAGAGGAGAAGGAGAAGAATGGCTGCACATGTGCTCTCACAGGTGCGATGTCRGTCCCCCAGAGAGGTTTCTGTTGATTACCTGGCAATACTCAGAGCTTAACACCAAAGGAGTTTTCCCAATCTGGGTGCAAGCAGAAAATTTKCTGGGATACACTAGGTATGCTAGGACCCAAACCAATACAGAAAAAGTATATTTACTACACAGCCTTGGTCTGCCTTTCAGGATATGTTGTTTTGAACAATRGCTCCAGCCACTGTCATGGCCCCCTCTTTTCCACATCTGAAACTTTCCTCAGGAAACAGGATCATGAAATTTGCTTTAACAGAGCTATCTCCCACTGATTTGKCTATACATGTGGCTGACATGGTCTCTTAAATTAAAGGCAGTCGTATTTCATTTATGTGAGCTCTGATTCTGTCCTGGGTTTGACTTTCATTTATGTGGGGGAAAATTAACTCCTTCTAGGCTCTCGGAATGCACTTCCAARATCTGCAGCAGAAAAACTGGAATTAATTGAGTACCAAGTGCTACTATACCTTCTTCAGCTTGATTACGCACAAAGCTGTACAAGTTAAAAGGACRTCAGAGCTCTTGAATTGTAGCTATTAAAGCAACATAAAGGAAATGAAATGAGATCACCAGTGTTACTCAAATGAAATTTAATGCTGTTTTCATAAAGCATTACTAGGTTTGAAGATTGCTTGGTGGCTAATAGAGCAATTCCAGCACTCAACCTTTTGACCAAACTAGTTAGAACTTAGGTTTCCCTATGCCRTGTGAACACCTACAATATCAGCCCTGTAATTCACTATTCAGAGATGAAATATTGCAGAGGACCTGGTCTCATGTCTCTGCAGGAAACAGTGGCAGTGTTGGTGTCTCTGTGCAGACTTAGATGGTTTTAAGCTGGCTGCTATCTTGCAGACCTAGGGCATGGTTTCACACGTGAGATTTGCAAGTTCAGCGGTGTCACTCCAAGACATTTGGGGTAAGTGGGGATCATTTTTGCAACCTCTAAACTTTTTAATCACCTCACAGATTTTGTAACACAGGAGTAGCTGCTAGGTTATTTCTACCATGAGTAAGGATAGTGTCCTCTATGYATGGATGCTGAAAAAGCTCCAGCAGAGAATTTCTTCAGCTCTCTGCAGCATTTTTGTGAGAGTTCTGTCTTTTCCATGCAAGTAACTCAAAACAATGTTACAGTTTTGTAAACTTCTTGCAGCTGCAGGTTGTTTTGCAGAATTGTTATGGTTCTAACTAGAAACACATTCAGAGACGGGTGTCTTAGAACTTGACCAATCCCCTTAAGGGGTGGATGGCAAAAAACCAATTACCTTATGCCATTTAATACACTTTGCAACTAACATATAAAAGCCTTCTGACAATTCTTTAAAGCACTTCCATTTCTCCATGAGCCTGGACTGCGTGTCGTTTCTCTACTCGTCCGTGGGGAAAACAGCAACATCTAAGGATTCAGCAACCAATACAACCAATCAGTCATGCCAGATCAATGAGTATAGCCCCTTACCTCTCCAAGACTTTGTGGCATCCATCCATTAGCCTTCCTGAGGAGGCTGTACAAGACCAGCTGTTGCTAAGCAAGCCTAGCAAAGAGTCATAGCACATAGCCTTGATTTGCCACTGTTCATTTTGTCTTTGTCCCACAAAATGCCTACCTTACTTTCGAGTTTCCTCAGCTTGGGGGAATTTGAATGCTTGTCTCCTGTGTTTAAAAAATATCCTAATTATGGTGTGAGCAGCAACAGCCTTTAGGTGTAACTCAGTGCACTTTTAAGGTTGAACAAGAAAGCTGTTAAGAAGAGTGTTGCAGGCTTACACATAGAAACATCCAGGAAGGGAAGGTACATACAATTTTAATCTACTCCTGTGATTATTTTTGCTGTTTTATGCAACATAAAAATTCATTGCCACTACTTTTATTTCTTAAGTGACTTAGTATTTTGAGCAATTGTTTTTTCTAATCCATTGAAATTGATTAAAAATAGAAATCTGAATTGTTTAGGTAGCTCCGAGCCTTGAGAAGCTGTCTGCATAGCTATATTCTGAATTTCTTTTAATACCTAAGTGTCAAAAGTGAAAATGAACATGACAGCTATGAAATAATCAACTTCAATCTTCAAYTGACAACATTTTAAAAAAAGCCTGTGTGGCTTTGCAAAGGAAATTTTGCTGGTCTTGAATATAAATGAACCTGTGTAACTAGCTCTGTTTGTTCCTCTTTTGTTACCACTGGATAGAATGGCAGGCCACTGTGCCAGGGCAGACCACGTGCATAAAGGTGGCAATTTTAGAGCCCAGGGCGGAAACATAGTCAGACTTTTTACCTAATCAGCTCTGAGTACAAGTTTCTTCTCCAGTTAATCTTCAGGGCACTTCAGAGCAAATTGATTTAAATGAGCCTGAAGGTGTAACAGTAGCAGCCCATTGTATGGGATATGCATTGCTAATTACTACTGATGGAAATGATAATTACTTGTGTTTACCTCTTGGAAGACTAGCCTTACCATTCACTTAAAAAAAAAAAAGAAAAAAAAGAGATTATTATTTCCTTCATCTCCTTGATGCAGGCTGGCTGTTTCAATGCATACCAAATGTGGAGTTTTTAAGACAAATGATRGTTTCACTTCAAACTTATAGGTTTGGGCTGCATCTTTTCAAGGCACTGTGCTGCTCCACAGCCATCCAAAGTAAAAAGGCTTTTTTTCTTTTCCTATAAAGCTCTATTACTAGTGGAGCTTTACTGAGGAGCTTGCAACAACTGGAGCAATTTTCTGAAGATGAAGTTAGTAACAGTGCTGCTGTTAGTCCCACCTCTTATGAAATGTGTACCACTTTTTTTTTCGTATAGTAGGGAATTGTAAATTAATTCTTCTGTCTCCCTGGGTTTGAAATAGAAACAAAGCCTTCACAGTTCAATGAAGTGGAAAGTCTTTCATCAGAAGAAAATCAGCCAAGGAATTGGATGGCAAAGGCCTCATACATTACAAAACAGTTGTTTGCAATTAAGGCCAGGAGTAAGATGTGCATGATTCTGTCATGTTTCCTTTTGTCTATTTAATCAGCCTGAGGCATGACATCAGATGGCTTGAAGTAGCATTGTTTCCCTGTCATATCCTAGGTTTTGCTGTATATTATGTGTACTGTATATGTACTGTATCAAAGGACTGCAACCTGTTCAAAATATGGATGTTTCGTATCCTGATCAATAATCAGGACACTTTCACAGAAGCACTAACCTTCTAAAGTAGTGACCACTGCTGCTAAGGGGAAATTATTTTGGAAGTTGCTAGGGAATCGTGTAGGAATCACAAGGAAATCAGCAGAGTTAAATTCCTCGTACCACAACCTTTCCCTGTGGTCACAGTGGCAAAGGCTATGACAGCCTGTGCTGATATTTCTTTTTCTGTCTCACAAGACATATATTTCAGGTAGAGCTGTGGCTCACTGTGCACCATGAGAGAGAGCTTTGAAACAGATAAGAAGCTGAATGGAGTCAAAGCTGAACCAAAATTAAGCTAGACATAAACTAAAAAGACTCCGGTAGCTTGGTCACCATCAGCTCCTAAAATCATGCCACACTACTGCCAGTTTTAATAAGAATCTCAGAACAGCAGGTAATCTTATTTACCATATGCTAAGCACGGTGCAGCAGATGGACGATGGCATTCTAGTCTTTTCTGTGCTTTCCTTGCACTTGTCAATTCAAGCCCAGGGAAAAAGGCTGGTATCCAGATTGATAACACATGGATGTTCTCTGAGGGCTTGACTCTTTCATCAGYGCACTATCACAGACAGGACTGAAAATCCTTTCTCTGTAAATGTAAATGCAGTTAGAGATGGTTGGTGGTTCTGAGGATGGTTTGTTATGTCTGTCTCAAAGTTGTCAGAAGGTAAGCCAGTCTTTAAAGTACAGATTAGCCACAGCTGATCAGCTGGTAGAAGTGTGCTATGGAATACCATGTGTAAAGTATCTCCTCAAAGAAACTTATAAACAAAGGAAAAATCAACTTATAGGTACAGATGATGGCTAGCCTGGGCACATCCCTGTTTCACTAATTTGCATGAGCCTTCAGAAACAAAATTCGGTCTTTATAATGCAATCTGAGACTCACTGAGTCTATATTACTAAGTTTTAAATTGTTTTTTTTCTSTGTGAAGTAAATTTTACACGCTAGACTCTAAATTAAATAGAACACTAACAGCAGTGTAGCCAAGTAGCCAGTTGCTCTCCTTGGAACTGATGAGTACAATAGCAAAAAATGTCTGAGATTATTATTAAAATCACTTTTAATAATTTACCTGAAGTCCTTTTCTCTGCAAACAAGCTCTTTCAAAAGTAAAATTTATCATTATTTATTCTGCTTCTACAATCATTTACAAATCTGAGGACCAAGCCTGCACAGGGATCTTCAATAAGTATAAAGTAGTGTGGCAAGTATTTTTTCAAGAAATTGATTAGACAATCCATAGCATTTCCAAAGTGAGTTAGGAAGGAAGATAAAACTTCTATTACTGTATTGTTATACTTATTATCGGATTTGAAAGGTATTACCCAAATATCTCTGATTCATTTTGCACATCTATTCTAGCAAAATGATAGCATAAGAGGGCTTAGAGGACTGCTTGGGAACAGCTCTTCTGTGGGTTCAAGGGGTTTCTGGCTAAGTACAGAGAAGAGGAAGGCACTCAGTGCTGCTACATCTGAAGACCATTCTCTCCCACTGGAGACATCTAGTGACTGCCGACCACTGGAGCATGGAAATGTCTTCATGTTTTCTTTGTCTTTATGTCCTGTTTGAAGCATTAATTACTGGCCACTTCTAGTGACAGATTCTGGTTTGAAAAGATATTTGCTCTGTCCAGAACAGTTTTAGTGATGTCACTCATCTTTTTAAACAGGTTAGTCTTCTGCCTGCCTAGTGAACTGAAGCAGCTTCACATGGAAGGGGCAGGTAATCATGAGAGCCAGTGCAAAGAAGTGGGAAAGAGCACATTGTATGAGGAGGGAGGCTGGGACCTTGGCAAGCATGAGCTGGGTTGACTTAAACTGCCATGGGACTGTAGAGTTTCTAAAGTTATTTTTACACAGGAAAGAAATAGCATTTTATCCCATTTTAAATGAAAGCAAAGATACCACTCCCCACAACATTCAGCTCCTGACCTCTTCTTCATGAAGAAGGGTCCTTTGTGAACTTCCTAGTTTCTGTAACCTTCTCAGTCTGTAGCAAAACTAGCAGCAGTGATCTGTAGAACTGTCATTAACAAAAGATCTCTCCTATCAGAGGGTTCCAGTAAGCTGAACAGGCCTCCAGCGTGAGTTAGATCAGCTATCCAGGGAGTAAATACGTGCCCTGTAGTGCTTCCATACCCTGCGTTTGAACAGTGGCTGGACTGGCTTGTGACACTGTGCTTCCACTTTCTCTGTGGTCTGTGTAACACTGAAGCAATGGGCAGTACCTAGTAAGAACTTAATGGTATAGAGAGATTTTCACAGGTCGCAGCATAGTTGAGGYTGGAAGGGAAGTCCAACCCCCTGGCTCAAACAGGGACATCTAGAGCCAGTTGCCCAGGACAGTGTGCAGATGGCTTTTGAATATCTCCAATGATGGAAAATCTGCAACTTCTCTGAGCAGCCTATGCCAGTGCTTAGTCTCCTGCACAGTAAAAAAGTGTTTCCTGATGTTCAGATGGTGGTCCTGTGTTTTTAGCTTGTGGCCATTGCCTTTTAAAAATCTTGGACTGTTATAATGAAACATGTTGCTAAAAACAGTGCCTCTCTTGTATTAGACATTGTGGCAAAAAAGGAAAAATCCATTAAAATAGGGTATATACATTTCCATCATATCTATTCCACTTGCCTCAAGAAAATGCAGTATAGTGGGTTAACGGTAAATGAGTCTCTGACCTCCAAATGTCAGTCCTTTACTTAGCTATACACTAATTTCTGAAAATACAATTTCAAATTCATCTCCGATAATCCTTTATACTGCAARTTGTTGTCCTATGTAGTTTAAATAGCAGCTGGGACAATCTGATAAAAATGCACAGAAATATTAACTGTTTTAATCCAAACATTTACYAGAGCTGTGAGCCTGTAATTTTAGAGTACAGAAAATAGGAAAGATGCAATGTCTTTAGAGAACTTAAATGCCACAAGTTAACAGCTGCAACTTCATATAGCTGTGCATCACTCTGTAATCATAATCTCAAGATAAGAATGCTCTTCCCAGTCTGAACACTCATGATCAATTTGAATAGAAATGATTCACTCAGAATTTGGGAAGCAAAGCAAAGAGGTTGAAGTGAATTATTCAGAAATTGCTCCCGAAGAGGTAAGTAYCATAAGGTCAGGACTTATGAAGGAAAGTCCCCATTAACCTAGGAGGATGCTTTGGGTGATGTGTTGTATCTATGTATTAGGAATCMGTTTTGAAATTTTCTCTTCACTGGGTTATGTCAAATAGACTTGATGACATTGCATTGAAGGCTCAGTGAAAGTGGATCAGTCTCCTGCTCTTTTAGTATTCCTAATATACATTACAATGCCTTTGAACCCTCTTTCCTCCCCTGCTGTTCCTAACTATTCTTCTGTGCATTTTTGAACCAGATTTGTCTAAGATATAGTCTAAATTTATCCATGTCTCTCCAAAATTGCAAATGATAAGCTGGAGTTAAGCCAGCTGACTTTAACAGGAATGTGCATAGTTGTGCCTGGTAGATCACAATCTCTGTGACTCTTCTGATCAATGCAGAGAGATATTCATTTCAAATCCATATTTTGTGCTYGGAGGTAACTTTGACCTAACTAATTTGTCCCTTTCATTGAAAATACATCTCAGCCTTCAGTCAGTTTGCAGCCAGGACTATATGAAATATCACCCAAAGTATCACCCAAAGCTGCCTGGAATCTGTCTGCCCACCTGAAGACCATGAMAAGGTTAAATTGGATAAAAACTCCCTGTTGGACACTATCAGATAAGTTAAATATCTGTCTTTTTTGTCTGGAAGTGGGCAAGATAAATGGCTGTCATACAGGAAAACAGTGAGTTGTATTGTAGCTACTGCAGAGAATTTCACATATGCTCTGCCGTGTTGTGCTGGCACGGCTCCGATGCAGCATGAAGAAAGGGCACATTGCTCACAGTGCTAGCACATATGATTAAAGATACAGCAAGACAAGAAGCAATCTCTCACAAGAGTTTTAAAAACCACTTATTTAGAAAAACCAGTGCTTCCAAATCACTGAACAAAATAAACAGCCCATGGGGAACACTTGATCTTAYTATAATCTGAACTAGAAACAGCCACTCTGCTACCGTAGCCCAGAATATTCAGATGTTCTGGACACCTTCCAAAATTTGTGTCCCCATTAATCTCTAGATGGTGGTTTTAAAGTGGTTGGTGTTTTTTTTCACTTCGCTTCACTTCACTTCACTTCGCTTCGCTTCGCTTCGCTTCACTTTCTTTTTTTTTCTTTTTTTAAAATACTCTTTCATTTGCTTTCATTGTTTTTTCTTATGACTCTTTAAGAGCCATACAATGTATAATGCATGAAAATATTAATTTCCTGAACTAATTTCTTGTCACTTATTGAATGGAAACAAGAGCTATGTGTTTATCCCAGTAATAGCAATACTGTGGTTGTTTTTTTCAGAGCAGATACATGCATTACCAGATGAAAGCGAAGATATCACAACTTTTTTCTTTGACTTCTGAAGCATCACCAGCTTTTGGTGGTGAAATCTCCAAAACCTTTCTTCTAATTTTGTTTGTCTGTATGTTATTTTGGTTTTAATGACAGCTCTGCTTTTTTGATAAACCTGGTTACAGCAGGCTTTTACAGTCAAGCTTTAGCCTCAGAGGCAACTGAATTAATTTTAGCAAAGTGCCACAACAGAACAGCAACAATGTTCTTTGAGGTGAGCATTACACCAGATTCCTAGAAGGATGAGCTTTTGAATAAACCCTGCTTGGCCACATGTATCAGTTTTCTCAACTGTCTATAAAGCAAGGTTACCTGAGCAAATCTCTCTCACACATATATGTGATCTGTCTAAGTTAAGGGACTACAATAACATACATCAAAGGTGAAAAGCCATTGCACATATAGGTAATTTTAATCCATTCCGTTTTTAAATACCACAATAAATTTAATTTTCACAATAAATTAAATAGCCATATTCAGTTTACAAAATAGAATTACTTAGTGTGAAACCAGTATTTACAAACATTGTACACTATGTACACCATGTTTAGCTTTGTCGACACACAAGTATAGAAGAAAAAATTATTTGACCTTTTCTTGACACATGATTGACATGCTACAAGTGACACTATGGTCCATACCATAAAACAATAGTGCAAACTCACCACAGGAACTCTAAAACAATGTCGTTTGTATGAGATAAGATATTAATTTAAAATAATAAGAAAATAGTACTATTCACTCTCATTGTAAAAATTCAGCACTGTGTTTAAAGGGTCAGTATTCCTTTAGCGATACACATACCAAATATAGCCTCAAGATTATGCTTTCTCACAGCTTTACAGACTTCTGACAAAAATTTTTACGGCATAAACTAATGTTCTGCTTAGATCAATAAGTATCTCACATAAATACTTCACTAAGCGAGAGGAACACTGACCCTTTCAACAGTGTCTGACTTTGTTTCCCTAAATACCTCCTTTCCCTTTATTATTATATCTTAAAAGATGCAACTATATTGACAGTAAATTTATGTTAGTTACTACTCTGTAGAAAAAATCGATCCCACCGTATATTTGGTCACACACTGCATTATATACACGTATGCATGAAAAAGTTACTTCGCTAGCCGTGTCTATGAAAAGTGCATATTTCAGCAGAGACATCTATTGCATGCCTCAGGTGCAACAGAAAGTGTTGTATGAAGTTTAGTTTAGGGCCAGTTAAATGTCCTCCCCGTGATCTGGTAAAATTTTTGATTAAAAGGATGGAAGAACTTGCGCAATTTGGTAATGACAGAGGTATCCACCTCTGGATGGATGCGTCCCTTGCTACCCGCCAGGCACTTGTTAAAGACAATGTTAAATCGCAAGCAGTAAAACCCTCTGGTGGCATTGAAGTATAAATTGTACTGACTTATCCTCGGAGGAAGATTTAGAAACTTCTCAACCAGTTGGAGTTCTGGTAGTGGTTCTGTGATGAGCCGGTCTCCGTCCACGATATGAAACTGCTCGATTGGGAAGTATTTTAACCACCTCTCCAGATGTTTTGTGTAGATGCTGGTTCTCACTGCCTTGTACTTAGTGTTCACTTCGCAGGTATTAGGATCAATAGCCAGCTTCTCAAATTTGTAGTAAGTTTTGTTCTTTCTTTCCTTGCCTTCCAGCACCTGAGTGTAATCAGAAATAGCTCTTGTGGTAGGTTCCCTGACAATGATCAATAATTTGATAGATGAGTTCATTTTGTAAATCCTTTCAGGTACTTCCTCGGTGATAAAATATGCGGGGCTTTTCTCAATTGTTATTTGATGAGGGTAAGAAAAAGGCATTTTTTTCCGATACCACTCAATTCCCTTGGCATAGTTTTCATCATTGTCAAAGAAGTGAATCTCTTGAGAAGCTTTGACCACTGCAGGGTGAAGGTTCAGCATCTCCAGTAGTGCTCGGGTGCCTCCTTTCCGCACCCCAATGATAATGGCCTTGGGAAGCTGCTGAACCAGATTGTGCAGTCGAATTTGTTCCTTGGTGGCATTGCCCTTTCGAAATTCATGGAGCAGACCTCGCTTGAACTGCAGAGCTCGCAACGGGATTTCGTCCTGGCCGCGGGGTCCAAAACGACCATCGATGGGGCACAGGGGCTGTAGTCTGCAAGTAAAATAACAAGTATTTGTAAAAAGAGGATATCTCTCAACACAAGTTTTATGTATAAAGGAATCATGCTCTTGGAAACCTTTTTGAATGTAATGCGATGTACCCATTTTTCAACTTTTATATTATTCTGCCAGTGGTTAAATAATTTGCAATTTTTTTATTATTTAGTCTGGTATTTTGCTCTGATTTAGCTGAGTAAATCCTAACTTCAACTCCCTGCTCTGTGCCAGCATAGGAACTATGATTACAGTTCTTGGGTCATCTTGAACCTCGCCTAAACTTAAATATTCCTCATTATTTTGTGATGGGTTTGGCAGTTTTTATAGCATTCTAAGATGAATTATATTTGGTCTTTTTGATCGGAAAACCCAGTTCATTTAAGTAATCTCTTTCCCATAGTTTTCCTATTCCAGCCTGAAGTCTTTCCTGTGCTTTCCATTGTGTAGATCCAGAGATGGCTTTTTTAGTGAAGAAGAACAAAAGGGATGGAAACCAGCTTTCTAGGCATCACTTTTCAATATTTCTCCTCCTCTTTACAATACGTCCAGTGTTTTCTCTGCCAGTCAGAACCAGAAAGTCCAAGGTTCTAATTCAGATAAGATTAGCAAAGTAGAAAAAGAATGGCAAGAAGAGTTTTTAAAAATGCATTTATTGCATCATTGCATCAATGATTTCCTTATAATCAATTTTGTATCCTCCCACCAAACCTCATTTTGTGCCTTATTATTTCTTCTTTTGCAACTGCCTTTTTCTACAATTCTTTTATATTCAGCTACAATTATTTCCCGTCTTTTCCACTTCTCTAGTTCTTCGTTCTTTTATCTGATGCCACTGGATCCAAAAAGTGGTTCAGCAAGAAAATTGTTAAAACTTTGCTCCTACAGAACCTTGAATAAACTCTCATTTCCACTCTCAAACCAGCACTTTGGACATTATACAGGTCAATATTTCACTGAAGATTAAATTGGTGCGTACAGAGAGCTTCCAAGGTCCTAAAAAAATATTATTACTAATTTTGTGGAGCCATGCTCTCCAAAATTAAGGAGATGTAAGAACAAAGGTTGCCTAGGCAATTTTAGYGTGAGCTTGCTGTGCACATATATTATGATACAGTTCTTAAATTACACGGCTGCATGCTATTATTTTTCACAGGACCCCTGCCTTAGCCAGTATACCAGATGGGCAAAGCTCATTAATAGCTGTTTAGGTATTCAGTATTTATTCTGGTTTCTCAGCATGTGGTCCCTCATTCATTTACTGTATATTATTCAAACCCCACTTCCAGGACGTAATTATTTATYTCTTTGTGGGTTTTCCATCCATCATTGCTTGTTGAGGTCTGTAATTTGACACTGATGCTAGGACAATGGATGGTTGGGACAAAGTAAGTCTGATCCCCCTGGCTGACCTGCTAGCTGTTTCYTTGATTATCCAGATGCTGAGAGATATAACCTGTCCAGACAGAGCCAAAGAAACAATCCACATGACATTGCTGAGTTCAAACGAGCTCTAGCTAAGTCCTGCAGCCTAATTAGAAAGTGTGATGAGAAGCAAGTTCCTGTTATTTCTGTTCTCAGGTTTCTAGCTTCTTCTATCCCTTTGCTCTATGCCGTCTGCTGAACAAGCCTGGCTTGGTGGCAAAGACTGAATCATTGAAATGCTGATGCAAGCCTGCCCATATTGGGGGGGGGGGGGGKGGAAAGGAACAAATGTCTTAACACTGCTACAACTTGGTCAGACTGTGGTTTGGCTGGTGAGAGTCTTAATGTATCAGCAAGGTGGCAGTTAAAAGCATAAGAAACAGAAGCTGCAATTGCTGTCTCTGTTCTCTTCCCTCTCCTTCTGTGTATTTGTTATTTGTTTTCAAGCAAAGAGGATTCCACAACAGCCATTCCAGACCCATCTCAACTAATTTTATCTCTTGCTCAAAAAGACAGCTAGCACTGCCTTCAGTGTAACACAACAGCTTGTCAAACAGGGTGGTTTCCTTTAAAAGTAAATAAATACTCAAGATATCCTCTAGCCTAAGGGAAAAGATTGGATGCTGTTAGAAGTTCTTCCTCAGCCTGTACATTTCAGAGTTTTTTTACTCTTTCCCTCTGCTTCTACTCTCTCTAAACAATAGAAAAGTAACTTTAAAAGAGCTTGGCAGTGGTGGATAAAAGGCAGATCCTCATAGTTTAATCCTAGATGTAACTATTTACTCTTATGTTGAAACATGCTAATATTCTCGACTGTCTGAGTAATTTTCCCATTAAATAACAGTTCTTTGCTAAGAGAGAGTATATGGCACTTATTATATCACTGAGTTACTCTCCCAAAACCGGTAATTTCTCAAGGTGCTACAGTAAAACTCCACAATTATTCTTCTTGAGAAAACCTGCCATAAAACAATTCATCTCTGGGAACTGTATTTCTGAAAAATTTCAAAACAGCTGAAGTAGGTCTGGGCAATCTTAATGAGCTGTCTCTCCAGATCCAGAATACTTGCTAATTTTCTTCCACAGCAGCAAAAGATTATAAGCCTGGTTCTGCAGGAGTAGTTTGTAGCATGGAAATCAGGTGTGGAGGCTCCTGGTACTGGCAATCGGGGAGTCAGGTAACTCAAAGACCAATCCAGATATTCTCAAAACTGCCACACAGTCTATTTGAGCTTCCACATGTGAAGCAGATCCATGCACTCAGGAGCTGAAGGAAGGTGGCCTCCCCTGGAGGGAATTGCTCGTCTTATCAGACTTTATGACTCAATGAATCAGATAAACTAGCAGTAATTTCCCTTCGGGCCTAGGAAAACTCAAGACACTGCCATTGGAGAGCCTAATCTGAGGCTATTAAACATGAGCCATCCCCTGCTCTCTTGTTCAAATTAGATCAGCATAAATTAAGCATAAATGAATCTGGATTTCTTCCTGAACAATTAGTTATTCCAAAGTCTGTTGAAGCCTCTCAGCATCCTTTTACTGACAGATTCAACAACAATGAGGCAGAAGAATATTTCTAGTTAATTCATCTGTGTCTTGTCCTTTCTAGTACCTCTTTCTGTCTTATTTCATGACGAGGCCATACAGAGGACTTTTTAGCAGTGTGGTGTGCTTCGYACTGGGTAAAGCAAGAGAACAAAACTGAATTTTACTGCCATTGGCCACACTATGTATGAAACCAGCAGAATTCACTGCCGCAGGAGGTCAGCGAGTCAAATACTGTGGCGAGATAATTTTATAGCCATCAGTAAATTCTGTAGATGTGCAAGCATAGATAATAGCAGAAGGTTAATTAGATTTCATGCCTTCAGGCATAAAATATACTTTTGCAGGGACCAGTAAGAATTTCTCCCTCCATTTACAGAATCACATTAGTTTCAGTGAAGTTTCTACTTCTGAAGTATCAGAGATGATTTGATCACCAGGGGAAAGAAGATATAAGTTCCAGGGCTTAATTTGTAATGCACTTGGTCCTAGCTGAGTACATGGTCTCCTTCTTCTTATGGAGTGGATTTGAGGAGTTGAAGAAGGCACCCAGTGACCAGCGATGGAGCCCACCATTACCTGGCAATGGACAGTAGGTTTTCACTTTCCAAGCACTGTGTAGTCACACAGCACTGTGYTACAATTTTGAAACCAACTAATACACGGCATCATTTAAAAGAAGGACATGAATCTACCACTAACACTTGCAAGTGTCTACCAGCTTCTGGATATCTTACAGTCTTTTTTTCATTTTGAAACAGCTTTTTTTTTCGTGTGTTTTGCCTTTGTGTAGCAGCTACCACAGCAATCCCAGGCCATTTCAAAGCAGAGAGAAACAGCAGTGCCAGTGCAGGTAACACTACTCTTGCACTGTCAAAACCCGGTCAAAACTCAGCCCGGTCAGAAGTGCGAAACACTCTTTGATTTTCTCTGCTGTATTTTCTACCACTCTCCAGGAAATCATTTGCAGAGAAAACCCACTTATTTAGCACATTCAGCTACAGAAAATACCAGCTAATTAACATAGTTAAAATTCTCAAACCCTGAAGCAATCTTTCAAATGAAATAGTATTCAAAACTTGACGAGCTGCTCTGCAGGCCCATACTTAATTTTAACTACCACTGCAGCACATTAATTGCTTGCTCACCAATTTAGAAAAGGAGATGTATAAATACATCATAACTGTTTTGCTGAAACTAGGGGTCAACACACAGATGTACACAGGAAAAATGAGCTGCTGTAATGACGTTTTTACTGGATGCTGGTTTATTTCTTCACTGAAAACAAATGTCAGTGTGCTCAGAATACAAATGGACAGACAGAAGAACTTTGACAGAGATGACTGTGACTGTTTTCCTACTCTCTTCTCCAAAGAGTAGGAATAAGTAATGARAACCACTATTAAAATAGCCAGTCTTTCTGTCTTTCTATACATGAGTAGACAATAAAAAAAACCAAAAAAACAAAAAACCAAAAACCAAAGAATTGAAGAAATCAGACCCTTGAAGCAAAAACTCAGACAGTCTTAGCCCATTGTAAATAAGAGAGCAGCTACTTAATGACTTACCTATCCAAACTCCCAACTCTGGCAACTAGATATAGGAGACTTCCAATAGCAAGGCTGCCTAGCACAAAGAGCTTCTGTCTCAGCAACGCCTGCTGTTTGAATAGCATGGCCCTCCATCAATCTTCAGGACTTCTTCAGTCTGCAGAGACAAGAACACATAAAACACTCACCAGAATGCAATATGCAGGGTAATGTTTCATCAGGTGTTGCAGCTGATTAAACCACACAAAATCTTTGCAAAACTGCAAAATAAGTAGTTAAACTTCTTTTGTTTGCTACTGTTTTTCTGTCCCACATGGCAATGTATCTGGGGTAGGATGGTAATTTTGGAAGTGACAGTTCAGCTGCACCCACCATTGCTAGGGCTGTCGGATAGCCACAATGTAGGTCTTGACTGTAGAAGCTCATATYGTAATAGGATACCTTGTTAGGTAAATATGTTTAGATTTTAAGCCTTTCAGAATCAGACAGAGCTAGATTTCAACAGAGGTTTAAATGCCCTGATGTTGAATAAGGCAGAAATAACCAGGATTTAAGCTTGCAGGTCCTGTGTGTAGTTTATGGAGGCACGTTTACTGTGTCTCTATGATTATTAGAGTGTATACTGGAGAGAAATCTAAAAAAGATGTCCTGATCCATGCCAGCAAGTCRATTATGACAGACCTGAGAAGCAGGTAGCTGGGGTGGGCACAATAATGATTTTTTAGGATCAGTGTGTTCTATAAGCTGTGTCTGTGCTGGACATCAGTTTAATCTGTTCTCTGGAGAACYGCTTAAGCTCCTCACCTGCCTGACACCAGGCTTGATTGTCACCTCAAGACCTGATGGGACACAAACTGTCATCCTTGAAACAAKCATGCCTACAGCCCCAGTTTTTAGCAATACCAAAGCATATATTTAAATATCTTTTTCTGATGTTCTCCAGAGACCATATAAATCCCATAAATGAGCATTGCTTCAAATACTATAGTTATGAGGCAGGAAGGAGTAAAGACATGACCTTATGCCAAGAGGATTTAACCAGRAGGTTCCTAGGGAAGGTAGAAGGAAGTGCTGAGTAAAACTGTTTGTCTTTAGTTTGACCCTTCCTCAGACATTACATTTGTGTTCTGGACTGCAGATCTCTTTAGGAGACTCAGAGCTGTATTCCTAATACATTCTTRTATGAACTGAGGAGAAAGATCAGTTCCTTCTTTCAGAGCACAGTCAAAGATGACATGGTTCTCCGTTCTGTACCAGTTCTGAGCTTTCTTGCAGATATAAGGAGAAATAAGTTCCAGTCCTTTCACTGGCTCAGGATAGGTAAAGCCATACCGTCTACCTACTGAAAGAATGCTGTCATCACCAAATGTATCCTCTTGATACAAAAATCATAATTATAAGCTGTAATCACCTGAACTACTGATCCAGAGTCTCACTCCCTCTATCAGGGAATATCTACTCTATTATGGAGTAGTTTGAACAATTTTTTTTCCCAAATTTTGGCTGGACTTAATTTGAACAAGTTTTGATGTCAAGTTTCTTATGWTTTACTACAGCAAAGCTTCTTTTGCAGCACATTTTCTTCTTTTCCAGCCTTAAGATTTACATCAAGCAAGACTGGGATAGATTATTTATAAGCRTGTATCCATATACAGAGGCAGAATTTTTGGTGAGAGTGAAAGGTTTGACTGGCCACTGCTAACAGAGCCTGCAAATATTTCTTTGTCCTGCCCATGCTGTTAAACTTTTGTCCCAGAAAGCTCTCTTAAGAATCCAGGATGCAGTCAAGGASATAATACAAGCTGGAAACCATTCCCAGCAGGCAACATTCATGTAGCCTGCCTGCCCCAGTGCTGKCTGGGTTTAAAGGTGCAGATGCAGGTCACTCCATACTGATTTTCTTCAAAYATTGTTGAATAGCCATTCTGAAGCACATTTATTTTACTGCTATAGAGAAAGCCTTTCTAATTTCAGCCCACCATCTCTTGATAAAAGAGCCATGCAGTGCTGAAGGTCTGACTTGGTCTCWGAAACACTTCTGGTAYGATAATAATAATAATAATAGTAACTCCTTATAGAGCTCAGGATAACCTATCATACAGGATAACTTTTCACACGCYATATATTGCTTTTTACACAGATAAAAGCAACTCTATAATAAGAATTCTTAGACAAGATCTTTATTGCAACAAGAATAATATAAAACACAGAGTTTGCAATGTTAATACAGGGACAGAAGAAGTATTACCRTCCTTTAAAAAATAAATGAGGAGAGGAGGTACAGAGAGATTAAGTGATTTGCTCAAGGTCATAGAGAAAACCTGTAGCACCAGTGAGATTCAGTCTGAAATAATTCCTTTCTAGTGCTTTAACTACACAATAAACTTTTGCCTTTTTGCAATATGCTTTTCTTTTTCCATAAAATCATGTATAAATGAGGAATTCTCTACACTGAGCAAGGCAGAAAACATGTAGCCAAAGGTGAAATATTAAGAAAAATGCACAGATATTATATCTCTGTGTTGATATGTTACTGCTAACTACTCTTTTAACTATTTAATTAAAAAGGATGAAAGAGAAGGACATGATGATGATGGTGATGATAATGATGATGATGATTAAAAAAGATGAAAGAGAAGGACGTGAAGATGATGARGATAAATTTTCATAGGTTCCAAGTTTTAAATCTTTCAGTTTTGCTCCCTCTAAGTGAAAGTTTCACTTCAATGCTACAACAATTGRTTCTGAACTTCATCTCTCAGAAAACATACATATGCAGCCCTCTGTACTTGAAACTAAAGTGCTTTCCATGTGGTCTCCTTTACACATGCTCTTGGACCCCACTTCAGGTCTGCCTGCAAGCCTTAGTGAGGCTGTGGAGGTCATCAGGCCAAAACAAAATCAAATTAATGACAAGCTGTTTCCTGAAATAGATTCCACAAGGCCTCATGACCTCAATATTAATGTTTGAAATGAGACTCAGTACAAAAAAACACAACCAACCAAACCACAAAACAAACACAAACCAAGCAAATCAACCAATCAAAAAAAACCCAAACCCAATTCAGTTCCAGTTTTATGTGTGCATGTACCTAAGTACAGAAAACTTTTCTACAGAGTGACAAGTATTAAGCACACACAAGAAATGTAAGGATGACATTATTTATTTGCTTCTTTCATTTTTATTTGCACTTTTAGCATCTAATTTAAAGGCCATGAAGAAGTTTCATTCCAGAGAGGTGGTCTCAATAAAATTTTCTCTAGATTCTAATTTTTTCCTGGAAAAAAAWGTAAAGAAATAATATCCTGACTCCAGAAAAGGCTACCTCTTGCAATAGGTGTATTGAGATAGCTCTATGTGCCAGAGGAGAAGACCAAAAAAACATTTCTATTTAAGACACAGAGTTAGTACAAACAGAATGTGATTAAGGTGAAGGTCCCTAAGGCGAAAATGTTGCTGGAGACTAACATGGCAAGACTTAAATGAAATAGAAAGAAGAAATGAAACGGAAGAAATTAAAATTCCTGGACATATTATAAGGTGCACAAAGTTTTGTACAAGGAACACGTACTTTTAAACTTAACAAGAAGCTGGAAGGCAAGATAAAATGTAATCCAAAGTGACAAGATTTTTACCAGTTATTTGAGGCAAATAAGGATGTTTTAGAAAAATTTTGCTCTCTTTTAGGGGCAAGAGCCGAACTGGCACAAAAGCTGMCGACCAGTAGGAGGAGGGTTGGGATAAAGCCACAGGCAGAACTTTCCCAGTAGCTGAATGCTGAATGTGGAACCTCCCACTCAAAGAGACGACAGCACACTGTTGCACAGCTCCAGTGGGCTTACATCAGGAATATCTGTCTTGGACAATTTAATTAAATATGCATACAGGAAAGCTTGTTCCTGGCTATCTGAGAGAGTCACAATGCACAAAGAGCAATACAAAGATTGAATGCATGATTTCTAGAAATGTGTGCAACATCATGTATATTTAAAACAATGTAATTTGTAAATGATGTGTAAATTAAACGTTAAATGTGCTTTGTGATTTCAGATGTACATCTGATCTGAATTGTTAGACTGACATGGTACAGTTCAAAAAAGAAGCATGAGAAAGTAGACTTACCAGTGTATTGATGTGAATGCCTCATTTAGCCCCTTTCTCTACATTCCCATCTTTGCTGGTGAGAGGACTAGGGTTATTGAGTGAATTGCCAAGAGAAGACAGTACAACTATGTAGAATTCTGGTGATAACACCAACCGAAAAGTAGATGGATTGTTCCTGACAAGATGAAGGGATTACGGATAAAGGTAGATAGTGGGTATGCTGGACAAATAATGTAAATTTTTTGTGAACTGYTGTAAAAGTTAGTTTTTGGTTCAAGTTAGGTCAAAGTCAAATGAGTAGGAGAAAACAGAAAAAGAAGCATACTAATAATAATGATRGCATTACTGATAAAAATCTGAATTGTGCAGAAGCACATAAAAGAGAATCTGCTGCTATAATCACTTATTCCAAATAAACAGACAATGAAAYAAGAAGATTGCCAGAAACTTGTTTGAAAATGCTCAAAGGGAAATTTTTGAACACATGAAGCAGAGAAGATGCTATAGATAAATGAATACCATGTGGTTGATTATGGATGGAAGCATAAGAAACAACAACAACATCCTGTCCTTGGCAAACCGGCTGAAGAGATACAGTTCTGATAGAGTGATGTGATTAATCAAAATGAAGTGCAAACCAAAGGCAAATATGCACAAAGGAGGCTGGAAAAATAATAAAGAGGGTGGTTTTTATTAGTAGAATTTATTGTTTGGCATGTTTCTTTTTTTATTTTTCACACCAGCAGGGGTCATCTGTTGACCAACAAATATTTATTGTGATACGCTGCAGAAAGATCTTTGCGTTTATGCGGGATTTAAATACAGTGATAGAAAACAAGTCAGGGAACTTATCACGGGGCACGTTTGCACTATGTCTCTTGAATGTTAACTACAGTTTCTTCCATTTTTCACTGTCACTAAAATTCATACAAATCAAGCGCTCCGACTTTTTCTGGGGTATGAAATCACCTGGTGTTTGGGAAAGGAGGGAATTTATCCCCAAAACTGTGTGCATTCTCATCAGCTCATGATCTTAGTCGTGGTCTGCCTGGAATAGACAGTCATGCTACTGCTCCTGCTTCTCCTCCAGGTCCTCCGCATTCCATTTTTTCTGTCTCACGGCTGAGGAAGGTCTGGGCTAGAGGCAAGGAAAAGATAGAGTGCTGCTGTACTTTTTCCCCAGTAGCCTGCGCTTCGGTGGCTTCCTTAATTGCAACAGTACTATTGCACCACGTGAACTGTATTAAAGAACTAGAATGATCATGATAAAGCAGAACATGATTTTTCATTAGAGAGAGGATTTTTCATTCTTAATAGCATTGAATGGTCTGAGACAAAATTCTTCTCTTTTTTGACACAGTAAAATGAAATGGGTAATGGGAACAGAAAGATTTGAAAATACCATATTTTTTAGGGAATGGTAAAGTGCTGACCCTGCAGAAAAGAAACTTGGATTTTTTTTTAAATAATTTTCCATAATGGTTCATATTTCAATGTAAAAAAGAAATTTAATTCTTATGAGTAATCATAGTTTTCAATTTTTTTCTCTACTGCATAAGACTGAGATGGGATGAAATAAGATGAATGCAGCACACTTGCTCAATTCAGGTTTCAAAGGAAGAAAAGAAGGAAATATAACAGGGAACAAGTTCACAGATTCGTGTAAGTGGTCCTGTGTACCAGACATGTCCTTTTCTCCTCGTGCTCATATTGACTGAAAGAGTGGAGAAGAAAAAGTCAGCAAAGCTGATGGAAAACAATAAATAATGCAGATAAACTCCAACATAAAGATTTCCTATACTGTTACACCACAGCTGTGACAATAACCTAAAAATACCCTATTTTTTTGCTTGCTATTGTAGAGTTTTGAGATTTAGGACTGTCTTTAACCTGCCCTTGAAGCCAGTTCTTTGTGTAAAAAGTGGTAAAAACCTTTCTCCAAAAAAGCTGCTAGACTCTTGAGACCACCCACAAAATCAACATCTGTATGTGGATGCCAGATAAGAAAACATATGTTCATTTCTCAGAAGTTAGCACACTATTAGTGCTGAAAGAGTATTTGTGACTCATAATCCCCCATCGGGGCTGGCTTGGGTGGTATAGCCAGATATCTGTGTTCTCTCGAGTCTATAGCGTGGTAATGCCTATTTATTTAGTCCACTGCCCACAGGACATTTCACTCCAGACACACTGAAGACTCATCTACCCATAATTGTGCTATCTCTAGGAAGCTGCTGTGTCAAGTGACAACAGTACAGAAGGCCAAAACCAGCTCTTTATCACATTCCGTTCTCAGCCTGACCCTTTTTAAATTTTTTTTTGCTTCTCACTGAAAGACATGGAGCAATATGGTGTTGGGAAGAGAGAAACAACTCAAAAGCTTGCTATTGACTTTGTAGTGCCCCGTGCCAAACAGATCTGCTGCCAGATTGTCAGAGTAGTTAGGAATCTCAGGCGCTTTGGTGCCCTTGAGGTCTCAGACACATCTGCTTAGGAAAACTGCCTTATTGCATCTGAGCCGGCGAGGCAGGCGGCCCCGTTCTGCTGAATGATGACTGGGTTGCTGTGATCCATGCTTAGCTACAGTACTCCAGGAACATTTCCAAGCACATAGATCTTAATAGGACTTCATTAGTCCAAAATACAGATGCCTGTCTCATTGCCAGCATCCTGAGTATATTACCCTGCACTGCTCTTCATAGAGCATGAGATTAATCTGATAGGGTTGGCCCTTTTCTGTGGATTAATGGTATTTCCCCAGCTACTTCCCTCCTTTTCTTCTGAGATGATCACTGTTGGAGTCCAGAGTGCAGGGAATATTTCTCTGCCTGTTTTGAAGGGTTTTACYCCCCTGGACAACCCTGTTTTTGACCTTCGTCCATGGAGAAAGGTGCCTACCCTCTGGGAGGAAGTAGAATCTACACTGGTGTGAATTAGGTGATAGAACATTATATAAGATTGTCACAGGGTGAAAATTTAGAGGTGTCGGGTTTGTTAATTTAGCAAATAGATAAGAAACAAAACCTTCAAAATGGAGGATTGTTGTTGTTTTAGGCCTTCTTCTTTCTTCTTTCTCTACTCCATTTTCTGCGGCAAAGGTGGATTAAGAGGATTGGATGAAAAATGCCGCAGTTCCTTTCATGTGACAATACAATTTATTAGGTATTGGTAGAAAAGTAGAAATATCTTTCGTTTTGGGTTTTCATTGGTTAATTTACCTATAAAAGAACGCTGTAATCTTGATAACTCGGCTTCTTCCTCACGCTTTCTAAGGGGAGTCATCTCGTTCCTTGGCTCCTTGTTCTGATAAGACTTAATAAACAACTTTCTAAGAGCAAAGGCATGGAAGAGTCCCGTTCGTCTGCGGAGCCCGGGTAAGGGCTCGGGGAATCCTCCCCCATCAGGGGAGGCTCAAATAAGACACAAAAAACGTGTCAATCACCTTCCTTGTCTGCTCCATTTCTCAGGAATGGTGGAGCTGGTGACACTAAGATAGAAAACCTGTGGAAATGCAACTCTGGTTGTAGAGAGATTATAATAGATACTAATTTCAGAGTCTTCAAAAGATGATACCAGCCTTATTTCTTCAAGCTGGCACTACAACAACTGCAACCAAAAATAGCAATAATACAGGAAAAAGAAAGTTGAGGAACAAAATTCAGTGAAATGGAAGAGAGGGAAGCAATGACTGCGAAAGTCAAAAGAGAAATCATAAAGGGAGCCCAACAGTAGTGTCATGTTAGGAATAAGCAGTTTGTTTTTCAGCTCTGGGAAAGACTTTGAGAAGAAGGTTATGAGCCTTCTGCACAAAAGCTGAGTAGATATCCAGAGCTTTCTTCTTTTGTCCTTCATTTAGGGTCCAGTCTTTGTCATGAACAGTTTCACTGCATTGAGCAGGATAAGAAGGCAGAGTTGTACAGCTTAATATGATTTAGTGTGAAATAAAATTACCTTTTTTCACATACTAGTAATTTTGAAATGTTCTTCTCCACTACTTAGAATCATGTCCACAGACTATTGCTCCTTTTTTTCTTGGAAAAATTATCCTTTCCCAAATAATATCATATCTGAAATAAGACATATGAAAGACTGTTTCAAAGTTCCTTAATTAATTGAAACTGGCAGATAATTTAAATTAAATTTCTCCTAGATATTAGGCAAAATCTATATGGCCTTCTGCAGCTGCTTGCAGCTCTGTTTTCTGATGACTTCCCTTCAGAAAAGTAGTAAAACTGAATTAAATGCAGAACGTTACTGGGAGTCAAAAGCATTAACGGGAAAACAAACAGCAAAAACYTAACAGAGCTGCAAGTATATTTTGATGGTACACTGCATTTACAGTACATCCATCTGACTAGATTTTTGCTCCTGGTTTTTACTCTCYGCTGAGAAAAAATACCATTGTATGAGAGCTCTCTTGCCCTACATATCTTTATATAGTACATTTACTCATCTCTTTTCTCTTATCCAAACTCACATTCTGAACTATCCAGTTGCTGATGAATAGACATCACACTGTCTAATAKGGAGCATCTACATTTATTCTGATCAGTAGCATCTCTTTCTTTTACTCAGACCCTGAAACTGAAACATGATCAGCTCAGATTGCTCTCTGTAATCTCATATGCAGGCTAAATTTCATAACTTCTTTATCATGAATGCCCCAAAGATTCAGACTGTTACACACCTATATAAGTCTAACATTTTCTCATGTGTTCCCTTCACCACTTTATCCCAACTACTGCAGTGGTCTTTTCTCTGCTCTTGACCAATACGACTGTGCTTCATTCGTACCCATTCTGACCGATGCTGCAAAGGGCAGTCTTCCAGTCCAGCTCTCTGAATATGCCACTTCTATCCAGGCACAGTATTACCACCTTCCTATTTTCTCTGTCACACCTTTCTGTATATTTCTGTGTCTGGATATGCCATGGGAATCCTGCTGGGAGAACAGGGAGAAACAGAATTTAAAAATTTGGCCCCAGAGACCATTAAGTTATTTCTCAGAATGCAAAGTCTCAGTGCTTCCCCTGTAAGTCCTGGCCATGACACTTCCCTTAGAAGTGCTGCCTATTTTAATGTGGAAACCTACGTGAAAACATTAATGACAGTTTAGGCAAGAACTTGTTAGTGTGCCTCAGTGACAGATGCAGACCTATTAAGAGCTTCCTCTGAAAATGGAAGAGCTGGGATTTTCTGCTGTGCACGTGTTCTAAGGGCCAGCATCACACTGCTGTATTGACCTGAGTGACAGCTCACAGCCCCCATTTGGGTGGAGAAGAAAGGGGAAACAAGAAGACACAGCTGTTACAGTGTTACAGAGCTGCCCAGTGCTGGAGAGGACCCCATAAATGAGCTCCCTGGTCACTGAGCAGTCCTCTTGTCCTGSCACAGCCCATTCGTTCATCTTCCTTCCCCCGGGCAGCCTGAGCTGTAGAAATAACTGCTCTCTTGGGTCTGTATTCACTCTCTTACACGTACCCAGCCTGGCAAATATGCCTGCTTCATGGTTTTAAATTCTAAAAAAAGGAACATAAAAAGTCAACTGAAACATCTTTGCATGTGCTTTACTGGTAGGACTCTGAGTCAAGCAAACGCCAGCAGAGAGGTGTGTGCTTCTGATCCTTGCTGGCAGTCACACCTAGAAAATTACTGAACGGCTGCTCCTCTGCTGGCATGAGATGCCTCCTCTCTCTGTCTCTTTCTGAGCAACTTTTTAGACAATACTTTTCAGGGTACTATTTATGGTCCTTATACTGATTTCATGCTAATGTAGCTTGATTGGCTTGGTGAAATTAATCTAACGTGGGCTCTATGGAATAGGCTCTAATCCTTTCTCTGTGGGTGCTTGTGACTTAGGATCACTCTCCTAGAGATGTACTTTTAAAAATTAATTTAATTTTTTTCCCTGACCCATCACAATGACAGTAACCTCATGGACTGTCCTTATTTTTGGATATAGACATATTTTGCCTGCATGGTAAGATATGCTAGAAAAGCTGCCACTAGAAGAGACTATTGCTTGTTTGCCACATAGTTACTGGTGACTCAGTGAAAGAGACAGAAGACATGGATCTAACTACATGAAAAACTCGTGTAGTTTATCCAGGAGCTTGAAACAACTGGCCTATGCAGTTCATGTTTGCAATGGTCATTAGTTAAGATATTTGTGTTTTGGCTTTGTTCCTGAAGCTCATTTACAGAACCTACAACCTGATAGCTTTCAGGATCAAGAGCTGGCTGCAGCCCCAACCCTGACTATTTAGTGCAAATATGGAAAACTGTAAAACATGCTGCACAATTCAAAATATCTTGGTTGGGTGACAATTAAACCCAGAATATACCAGAATTTTGTTTAATTGTCTGTGAAACATACAAAACACTTCCTCGTGCTCTAAAGGACCTCGTATTTAAAGCAACTGCCATACACAATAAAGTTAAACTAGTTCTGTTTGTCCATGAAAACACAGGTCCTACAGGGTCCTGCTTACAAATTATATAGCTATCAGAGTGAGTGACATCTTATGAATGTCTCAACAGATGGAAGAGTTGATCTAGTAATGAAGAAAACAATACTCACAAATAATTTATTTGTCATTTGGTGGAGGAAAAGAAGAATGAATAATTTATTTGGTCAATAGTATTCAATCATCAATAGAATTGGTAGAATAATTTATAAATTTACTTATGAATAATTTATTCATCAATTGATGGCAGGAGGAAATTAATGAAGTAAAAAATATTCACATAACACTCAACAGGCTATCAGAGGCAGGCGGGACAGGCAGGGAGGAACTGGGAGTAGGGATCTGATTTTGTCAGACTCAGAGCACGGGGGGTCATCAAAGGGCAGCTGCCCCTCAGCCACTTCTGTAGCTTGCTGATAGTAGTGACCTTCTCTCTCCTTTACCCACCCAGGACAACAGATCGGCAGAGGTGCCCTGAGAGCACTATGTGGTTTCTTTAGGTCTTTGAGGATGGTGGAAGCTGTGTGGAAATTCCTGCTCTGGTGTTCCACCGGCTTCTGCTGTGGCAGCTCAGGCCAGATGCTGCTTGCTCTGACATGTGGCAGCAGAGKCTGGGGGCCCTCTCAGCCTCCCAGCAGCTTGAAACTTGTCATGCAGCTGAGAAATATCATGCAGCTGGGCCCTGCTTGTGTACTCAGAGTAAGAGACAGAGGGTTTCCCTCAGGAAGCCACAGGACACTGTCCTCTGTTTTTAGTCAAAAATTAAAACTCCAAGGCATCTTATAGAAAAAAAATCTTGGTCATGTAACTGAACTGTGCTGTGCCAGAAAATATGTTACAAATTGCTGACATGCAGAGTTGAAAATAACCCTTTTACTCACCATGTCTCTTTAGAACACAACTTCACGTGGCTGCAACCATCAAAATCGTTTCAAGGCAAATCTTAACTGAATGTAATTTTTAGATTTCTTTAACTTAGAAACATCTTTCCAACGTGGCTGCGGGTGGGGGAGGTTTAATCCTATGTAATTCATCCAGAAACACCCCACTGTCTTCCGATATCATTCACTAGTTTGCTCTGAGTTTGCTCTGCTGTCATTGAATAAATCCCTTAGAAATCCAGTCTGAACATTAACCAACAGCCACAACAGAATAATTTTAATACAAATCATCTGGAATTGGCTTTTGTTGTGTTATAATCTCACATTGCAGTAGCTTTCATAAAAATATAAATATAAAGTAGATATAAGGATGTGAGTAGAAGGCTTTTTTTTCTGTTTCCAATGTACTAAGTTTAATGGCAGATATATATGCAGTTTGAGATGAGAACAGATGCCCTTTATGAATAGACTAAGTGGAGGAATCAGCTGGTTTATGTTCTCCTCTCAACTCTCACCAGGATTTTTCCACTCTGTTCCTTTGTTAGCTATAAACGGTAAGCACTGAAAATCAAAAAATGAGGGAAAGTTTATGAATTATACACAGTCACAGAGTTTATTAGTRCTCCGTGCTCGTTCTCTTGGGAAACACTGGAGGAAGAGCTTTGAGCAATTTCCAAATTTTCAAATGTGTTCTCCATGTCTTTATCTCATTCAGTTTTTGATATGGTGCATAAATTATTTATCGGGACTACCATTATTTTGTTAGCTTGTGTTGTCCTCTGGCACCATATCTGCAGAATGATATTAATTTTACATTTGCAAAGACTAAACTTAAAAGAAATCAGTTCATTCTTCCTTTATTCAGCTCTCATTCTGCAAAATGATGTGGGAAGGACTGAGATGCGGACAGAATTTCATTTTGACCTTGAATCCTAATGTCTATTTTCATCCTGCCTTTTCACAAGAAGATGTAAATAAAGTTAATTTAAGAAATATTTCTATTTTCCTCTCTGTCTCTCAGTCTCTCTCTCTCTTGTGGAAGAAGGAATAGGAGATAAATTCCTCCACATCATAAATTCACCAGGAAGATTTCCATTTAACAATATATGTAGGTAGCTTTACACGTAAAAGAATATGATAATGGACTGGAGCCAGATCATAGCTTAGCCTGATGGAAAACTTTATCCTCACTGTTTGATACAAGAGCAGACTCAATTACACCAGTTCAAAATAATTTTACCTCTGCTGGAAAGCACCACTGCTGTGCACCCCTTTCCTGCTCCTCCTCAGGGCTCCGTGACTGAAGTCCTCTAGCGAAAAAAGGARGATGTTCTAGTGGGAGTGGGCTTGTGGTCATTTCTGTCCAGCTGTGGCTCACCTTATGCAAAGAAGACCTGGTGATATCTGGTTAATAGTCCCAGTCTGTGAGGTGGTAACCACACTGAACAGCTAGCTGGGAGACACTGTGATGGAGCTGCCTGTGCTTCAGGCCAGTGGCACATCCCCACCTGAGGCCCCTGTCAGGATGCAGGATGGATGACAGTGCCACAACTCCTTCCCCTGTGCTGACAGCCTCTCAGGCAAACAATTTGCCTCCTGGCCTCTCTGCAACAGGCTCTGTTTTCTGCAAATCCAAGATCACAGCCTAGAATAAGGAAACAACATTACAATATTACCTAATACTATTTTGCTAGTGTCAGCTATGGATTAATTCACTGATTTCTTTCAAATTTCTGTCCTATCTGCAGTTTCACTTTAAACCTTCAGTCTTTGAGGATGCTTCTCTCATGACTCTATGAACATTCCTGCTGCTAACTAGCCACCGTATTTTTTTCTAACTATATCTGTGGGGTTTGTGTGCATTAATATACTAATGCCGTGTATTAATTTCTTGAGCAATTCTCATTCCTGAGAATGGCAGGCACTTTTACTCTTTTGTGTTTGATTAAATTTAATATATTTAGTAGTTCTGTGGTACAGATCACAACTAAGAATCCAAGCAGGTGTGATGATGTCAGTGTCTATGATATTATCAACAGAACCAGACATCTGGAGAGTGCAGAATGAGATAAAGCACCTATTACCTCCAAGTTAATGGTCCTAACGCTGTCTATTTAATAGTTGCCTAACAGACTGTGGTTGTAGACATGTCTTTATGTTGTATTAGGTGGTGTAAGGAAGTCACTAAATTCTGTTTTATAAAACACATATATGTGGTAGGTAAAAAAGGCACCATGGAGTTGAAGTTTAATGTATGCAGAGAACCTTGTTTTCCATTGTCACACATGCTTCTGTCCTTCCTCTTTGTGTTTGTAGAAGTATTTTTTTGCCTCTGACAGGTGCTGTTTCAGTGCCCTCACCAGCTAAATCTACCTGCAGAAAACAGGCCAAAATAGTATCAGCAACAGCAGGTTTATCAAACTACCCCATATCATTCCCATGGTCCTGATGTGACTCCTGTCTAACAGTTTCTGTCCATCTATGAACACAACAAATATTTGCTTTGAAATTAAGTCTGTCAGCTGTATATTAATGAAATACTAAAAAATGGCTAGCATTTAGTCTGCAGTGTAAATGTGAAACAAAGAGTAATTAAACCATCCCCCCTGTGTGTCCGGTCAGTGAGAGACTGCTCTGCACAGGGCCAAGCATTCTGCTCCTTCCAAGGTCACTGAAGGGGCCAGCCCTGGCACACAGAGCCTCTTTAAATGTTCTATCTGCTGTTGCAGCCTCTGTAAAGATATAAATGTTACACAACAAGAACAGCTGCTGGCCTTATCCCTTGAACAAACAGGAGATAATGCAATTGAGTTTGCTCTTGGCTGAGGAAGGTCTGGCTTAATGCTTTAGATAGAAATGTGGATGAGAGGTTTGACACCTGGAATTCTAGAGCAGGCTCTAGCCTCTACCTTGCGGCATTCCTACACATTTCCCTGCAGTGCCCCAGTATCCAAGCCTTGATGGCTGCAATGCTGTGAGAATGCTGCAGCCTCTCCTTCTTATAAATGTCTCTCAGGCTGCAACTTTGAAAAGACAAACTCGTTCCACTGACAACTTCTTCCTTTGTTCAAGATTACCATTTTCTTCCACTAAAGCCTTCACTTGCCAGCCAACAGGAGTAATGGAGCTGAGACCTCTGCTGTGACTCACAGCTTTGAGCTGTACCAAACATCTGCCTTATAGGAAGGCAGATCTGTTTCAAATTCCCATAGAAGAACAACACTATTATTATTGCTAATTAATAGTAGGCAAGGACACAAACCCGTTCCAGATCAAATTAAGTTCCAATCAAAAAAGTCAGCTGTGATTTCTAATTGATTGCATTTTAAAATCAATCAGTCGGGTTGTGGGTGGTTTTTTTCACAAGATTCAACAGCTTACTGGTGCTTGCCTTTTTAGGGGGACTGAGATTCAAGCAGGACTGTGAAGGTTTCTTTTTTTTTTAATGAAATTGACTTTTTAAATGGAAGATCCATTTTAATTAAAATTTTACAGTGAGATTTGTCAAGCTCATGTTCCTCTGGAAGTTTATTATGAAGCTATGTGGAAAGAAAGATGCTCTATGTGCTTACTCTCTCCCAAAAGGCCAGATGAAGTTAAAATGAACCTCTGTGCCTGCTAGCACATACAGACCCCAGGGGCCTCCTAAATTCCTGCTCAGCCAAGGCTGCTTCACACTGAGAAAAGAAAATATCATCACCTCTCTTCGTAATGGCAGATTAAGTTTTCCCTGGTTCCCCTTCTTTGAGACTCAGGCTCCAGCATAACATTTATGGGTGCTAAAGAGCCAAGAGGGTTGCTGAAGTTTTAAACCAATAACATCAGCACTCCAGTCAAATGGGGCATGATACAGTTGAGTTTCTTCACTCCCAACCCTTCTGTGTGTTATATTAATAGTTTAATTTAGTGCTTCTGGCTTTCCTTTTGCCCAGCTTTCAGGGAATTGTTGAATAGCTGTTATCTGCAATTGGTTATGAATATTCAGAATTAGGAGGAGGGACATTCTATGGAGCACCTTGATTCAGACTATGACATTTAAACTCTTGGGAAGTTACAATAGTATAACTAATGATATTGGAGTTAAATCTTTGATGCTACAGGGGAAAGCTATTACAAAAGTCTAAGTCTCCAAATTCCTGGGCTCTGGGTAGACCATGACTGCATTTCAAAAGGAGGTTAGTAAGGAAAGAATGTAATGTGGACTAAGCACTCTGCATTACAAAGGATGAATGAAGGAATCCCAAATGGTAACGATCATGGATCAGTGGAAGTCAATACAATATGACATACAACAGCAATGCAGGTAAACACGTCGCTGAGTGAGCCTTTGGAAAAACAGGTCAATATTGAGCCAATCATTCATCTATATGGAATAACCATAAAAATGATGGGCTTCAGTATCAGAACACAAAGATTTTGGTTAAAGACACCTTATATTAGTAAAGAAACCCCAAACAAACAAGTCTACATTTCATTGAGACTGAAAAATCAAATTTATGTCTTGGGCAGAACCAATATCAAACCCTTTGAGACTTAGCTAATGGAAAGAGTGTCTTACACTGGTATGTACAATAACAGAGAGGTCACATTACCTGGGACCCTGGACAGATGTCCCTGTCTACAATGTACATTATTTTTTCCTATCATTATTCTTCATGTTGCCAAAGCACAGTTAAAGTTGCTGGAGAATCAATGCATATGTCCTTCTTGCTATTTCCTTTTAAACAGGAGGAAGGGCAGAAACTGGCTTTGGTGTGTTATGTTCCAGTGTTCCTAGCCAGGTGACCTGTCTGTGCTGTGAGTTGAAGGCCATGCTTCTGAGGGACACTACAGTGCAGACATTCTGTAACTTCAGTGCAGCTCCGAGACCCACCCTTCAGAATGTGATTTTCCTCTCTGAAAAACATACCTGTCAGTCAATAACTGCTCTTCTCAATCCTTTCTTTTAGGAGAAGTGGAAAGCTCATTATATTCTTCTTGCACTCTCTATATTTTCTTTAACTAAATTATATTTGCCACTGTAAAAGACCTATTGATTAATTTAATAGATCTTTTGCTCTTTCTACAGATTTACACCTTACTTTTTATCTTACTTTTTTTTGTGCATTCTTCACTTCAGTCTATTTAAACACTCTGAAAGCTTTATAGCATTTTTTAAACTCTTCATTCTTTTGTCCCTTATGTATCACCCTGGGCAGGGGTGAAATCACACAAGCACTCAGCAACTACCAGCCACAAACAGGCCCCTTCCCCCCCTAGAGGGGTGTCTGATGCAAAGATGACAAGTGCCAAAAGCTCTTGTCACTCAGAAAGCTGACATCAGGATCCCTCTGCTAAAAGTTGGCTCCAAACCCCAACGGGGCTGAATAGGAATACATCAAATTTTCCTTTTTCCTTTAGCAGAAAAAATTCTGACTCCGCTTCTCAGCTCTCATCTCTGCTTTGGCTATAGCCTTTGGAAGTCAGTCTGGGTGTGAAGCTGCAACAAAACCTGAGGACTTTCAGCAGAGGCAAGAGGAAGACAACTAATATACCAATATCACCAGTGTGATAATGCGGTGAGTGCAGTGTCAGGGTGGGAAAAGCAGGATGCAATGCTTAATGATACAAGTATCTCCTCAGTCAGTGCCCTAAATGTCAAAAGCTTCACTAGACAATTTCACAGAGACAGAAATCTTGCTTCAGAGCCACATTCTGGGAAGTCACTTTGCTCCAGATACTAGTCTTAAACCATGACCTCGCAGTGTGCACTCTTCCCATTGAACTGAATATTTAAGCTTTCTCACAAATTTCCCATCTGCATAGAGCAATTTGTTTGTTGATGCTTAGACATGATTGACATAATTCGACAATCTGGCTTATTAGCTCTCTTTGGAACTATGTAAAACACTGACAATGATTATCCCAGTTGACTGAGGACACGCTTCCTGTGGCACCGTAAACAAATGCAGCAAAGGAGGCTTTTTTCCAAATGATTGCTCCAACCCCCTAATGAGACTGCTAACTTATTTCATCAGGGTTGCACTTCACCAAGCGTCTTAATGAATCCTCAAGCCACAGAGCTCTGTTTCCTGAGCCTGAGGTACAGCAGCTAGAATTGTACGCCTATGGACTTTTCTCCTGTCTTCAGCTGCATGCTGCATTATAATGAACCTATTTATTATACTGCCTGCAAAAAGACATTTCTTTGAAAAAAAAAAAGTATTTCGGAGACTTAGTTTCAAAACCTACCAAACTCCTTAGAGGAGTGCTTCTTCCTATAAATCAGTGCCTCTTAATGGAAAGAACATGATGAAAGAATGAGTAATGGTAGGTAAAAAAATAAGAATAAATCAACCTGATCATTAACCTGCTTGAACAGTAAATTCTCTGTGCTCTGAAGGCCAGGATTTAAGACAGTTCCTCTAAATCAAGGGATTCTTATGAATCCTGTTCTGCAGCTCCCTTCTATAAGTTATGTTTGGGTCGTCAATGACCATGTGTAAGGAATGTTTCTCAGGTGTTCATAAATATCAGCACTGATTTATTTGGAGAAAATAACACATGGTGTTCCCAGGGGAAAAAATCATTACTTTAGTTTTGGTGCCTCTAATTACAATAAGTCTATAATACTCACCATCTCCCCTAACTATCCAGGGAATTGGCAGAGTTTAACAATGAAGACGAGAGTGCCCCAGTGTCCAATTAAGGTTTTCTTTGAGGATTAATAAATCATGTCTCATCAGCCCCACTGACCCAGAGGTGTTAATCTTCACCTTATCACTCTAATCTTAAAGCAAAATTCTGCAGATCAAGAGCAGCAGAATGGTTAACTGTTCCATTAGGCTGATGAAGTCTTTATACCCATATCCAATAATACACTATTCTCTGAGCGTGTTTAGATGCTCTATTACAGAGCAGAAAACAAACAGCAAAAACAGCTGCCACAGCTATTTGGAATAGGTGACCAGGAGCTTGGACTCTGCTCCATACTCAGCTCTTTTGCTATAACTGGGCTGCATTCACATAGTGGAACAAGGCACTGAGAAGATGAGAAACAGTCAAGAGAGGTTTTAGCACATCTAAATGCTGTTGCAAAAGGAAATGAATCATGTAGTCAATAATGGAAAGAAGACTTAACAGTTATCTGCCCTGTAAACAATATCCTTGATTAGAAGACATAAAAAATACCGTTTTATTTAAGGGCAAGGATCCAGATATTTCACTGCAAAGAGTTTTTCTCACTACAAGTCTACAGTAATCATGGAGAGTGCGGCAAATTGAGTTAAAATATGCTCCTAAGCACTACAATAAATTAGAAATCACATTTTAACTTGTTTCCAGCCTACATTTATTTGCTCTTGTTTCTAAGTAATTAGGCAGGTTAAATTCTTTTGGCATGAACACTCACAAAAAGTACTGAGCTTACATTAAAAATCCATTTCATAACCATTGCTTTTCAAACAGTTCCTTCTCCTGATCTGAGTTAAGCAGGAAAGGAAATGGCAATTGATACCTTTCAGGGTCACATACTTCTGTGCCACTGAACAAAGGGAGAGAGAGGGAGAGAGATGGGATCAAAGCCAGAATAATTTCATGGGTTGGGTAGAGGGAAAAGGAAGGAGAGCTGGATTTCTAAAGGCTTTTGAATGTGTGATATATATTCCTATTCACACAATATTTCCTTCCACATATCTGTCTCCTTTTCTTCTAAACAAAACGCAGAACTTAGCTTTCCCTTTCCCCACTCTGTCACACCCCTGAAGCAATGGGACTCAGACTCTTCCCTCTTCCAGGTACATGACTAAGGATTTTGTGTTGAATTCAAGAGGATAGAAGCATCTCCTTGAAAGTGTTAAAGAAGGTTAAAGTGTTGGGTTAGAGACAGAAAAATGAGTAATGTTTTTTCCTCTCTTTCTCTTTTCTCCAAAATGAGTCACATATTATGTTATTTTCTGAAACTCATGCAAAACCTCTTCTTTTATGCTCTGAATTCACCCCCGAATGTATCACCTGAAGAAACAAAGAAAACATTAAACAACAGATTTATTTATATTGTTTGTCACAGAGGTTTCTCAGAGAAAGTGGACAACTACTATTTCATCCATACTATAATTTCCTCTTTTTTGCATATTGGCAATATTTCAAATAAATTCATCTAAAAATAAAAACAGATAAGCTGTTATCATGTCTACCCTCTGTGTCCTGTGCTGAGAAATGGAACATATCATTATACTGACTTCAAAGCATATAATCTGTAATAAAGACGTGTGACTTACACATAAAAGTGTGCATCTTATAAAGACCCTAGATGGGATCAATTAAATGATTAATTTAACCGATAGAGTTTTGAGATAAATTGATTTGCCTCTTTTCCCCTACTTATCATCCTCTATCCCGTTAAACAATTTAGCATTTAACAAAATACTACCAGACGTCAAGCATTCCCAAGGTCACTCTACTAACCCTCCTTCAAGACTTCCATTGAAATCCTCTTCTAGTATAAGACCATGAACAAAACAAAATTAATCCTCCCTTGCCCTCCAGCCTAAGAGGATTTAAACTCACATATCTCACATCCCAAGAGAATTGCCACCTCTTCATCTGTGTGCTGGCGTCTTTATGTATGCACATGCATATGCCAGTACCCAGAGACAGAGAGATGGACAGTGCTCCTGAGAAAGCTCTTTTGTTTTACATTAAATAATTAAGGATTCCTTGGACCAGAGAGCAGGACAGAGCATGACCATAGGGCAGCAATTAGGGCACTCAGCTGGGAAAGAGACCTGTTTTCTGCTCTCTGCTTCAAAGATTGCTTGCCATTTAAACCAGTGACTGCTCTGAGTTCTTCTGTCTGCCCTGCCTGGTGAAGCGTGTGAGCCCTCACCTTCCAGGTGACTGGTTAGGTGAATCAGCAGGACTCCCAGGAGAAGAGATCTTCCCTTGTTTGCTGCAGCCTGTGTCTGCATTGGGGCAGCTTCTGGTACTGAGAGTCTGCTAGATCATCATGTGGTCAGGTCACTGCCTTGACAAATACCCCAAAAAGCCAAATAGTATCTTAGAAAGCTCAGGCAGAACTCAGCAACAACTGTTGTTTTTATGCTGCACTGGTGTTAGACTGGCTTCTCTTCCCATGAGTTGGAGGAGATGCCAGAATTGTGACAGTGCTTTTCTTTGGGCAGGCTTAAAGAAGAGTGGTGGCACCTCAGAGTGCTAGTGCAACCCAAATATCCCCAGTCCCTAAAGCTGAATCCTCACACAAGGCAACTCTTTACCCATTTTCCTAGTCATGCTGGTTCACAGAGAGGCCTTCAGAACATGTCTGAGGCTGTGGTTAATTATTGCCAACAAGTAGGTCACTCAGCTAGGTTATCAAGATTCAAGTCCTTGCTCCAGAACAAATAATTAATCACAAGCCTCTGTTCACACCAGGTGAGTGAAAGAAATATCAAGGAAAAATGTGAAATTACATTGTGTCTGATTCATAAAATACAGCAAGAAGGCTCGACACCAATCTGTAGGGCAGGGTTTACAGTCAAGGATGTCAAGAGAAAGAGAATGTTTGTCTGACCAGAGGCAGATGCTTCTTCCCATTAATTTCATTCCTAATTAGTACAGGTGGTTCCTGCACAATTCCAAGGTGGAGCACCACACTAGGGAATTGGGAGTCCCGGAGATGATAGCTAAATCTTCTGCATGTCAGTACCTATCTTCCGTATGCCAGAGCATCTAGGTGGGTATAACTTACAGCCCCTCTCCTGTTTAATTCTTATGATGTACAGAAGAAGTAGATGTTTCCAAAGTTGGCTGAAGTCACTCATTGTATTCAGTTGTCGTGCCCAGAATAGAGAACTGTGAGACAGCACTGGAAATTGTGGTGTCGACAAAATAAAATCATTTATACAGAGAACATTATTGTGAGACAAGTAAAACGTTTAGAAAGTAGTTAATGTCAGATAGCTCCCATTCATGCATTTTTAAAACAGATTTATAAAATGCATCCATTTTGTAAGTCTTTTGCCTTTCATATTTCTTGTTAGTTTCTTCTATTATGGAATTCCACTGAGTGACTATCTCTGCACATTATGTACAGAACATAGCAGAGCAGTGGAATAGTTTTATATCTTCTTCTGTCTCCCTCTGCCTGAATTTTAATAATAATAAATCTGAATGGTTATAACACAAAATTGAAAGCAAGGTGCCTGACAAACCAGGCAGAACTCATGAACAACATCAGTATTGCCTTACTTTCCAGATTTGTGACAAATTACATCTAGTTTATACAAAAGAGGTTATTACCCTTGTGTTTCCTCAAAAAATGACGAAAAAATTACTACATTATGGTTCTCATTCTGTTTGGAAACAAAATGTTAAAAAAAAAAGAAAAAAGAAAATAAAAGGATCAAAAACCTGTCTGAGATGATGCAAAATAAAGTGCGAGCCGTGTGTACACCTCTCACTGAACAACTTCCAGTTCATCAGCCCAGGCATCCATTTATAACTCAGTTGCAGCCTTTAAAAGAAGGTCAAATTCAATTTGCTAGAGTCTTAAAAATGAACTTCTATTTTAATCAGCTGAACCTCAGCAACATGAAATGGATAGAAGCATTTCCACACACTTAATGTGTTTGGAGTTGCACTTTTGATTTGCCATCACATTTTGCTAATTTGGGACACCTTTTTCTGCCAGTAGCTGGAACGCTGCCATTTTGCTGCTGTGATACTTGGTCTGGTTCCTTCTCCAAGCTGGAATTTAATTTATCTGTTTATTTATTTTCAGTTTGAAATAGTTCTTTTGTCACCCCAGGAAAGATACAGTTGAGGTGATGATTTCTTTTGGGTAGATATAGAGACAGGAGAAATGTTTGTCTTTCATGGAGAGAGGCTTGCAGAGACGGATGAATGAAGAGAGCCACTGCCATAAATGGAGCAATGTTTATGCTGCCCAGGAAGTAAAGCTAGGAGCTGTGGAAGTATCCAAAGCCCTTGAAAGTGCCAGTAAAGTAAAAAAAAAAAAATCTCACAACCTGACTCCACACTAAATACGACCCTCCCTTATGGATCGCTCTYCATTCTTAGAAGATCAGAGCCACTATGGGCTGCCTGCCACATCCTCTTGTCACCTCTAATTGAGGTGTAAGCAATTAACTGCCAGATTTGGTGGCACAGATTGAGAAAAGATTATCTTGGCTACAGAGAAGGAGTTTTTGTCAAAGACCTGAAAGGATATTACTTGCTRGGGGTTCACAAGGTAGAAATTTTAGTTAAAAGAGCCTGGTTGCAGTTTCTAATCTAATAGAAAAAGCCATAGCATTGATTTTGAGCACAGCAGTTATTACAGTTTGCATCTGATTCTTCAGGGGAGAAAACATAGGCAACTGCTGGCTGTATTTTCCCAAACTGCTTTGTATATCCCTCACTAAGCACAGTGTGAAGTCAACAAATAATGTATTTGGATTACCCTTCAGGGATCACCCATTTCTCTTCTGCTAGCCTTCACTTGAAACAGAGACTCTTGTAGGTCTGCTATCTGCAAACTCCCTCTTTCTAAAGGGAAACTCTTGCCAGGTCTACTCCAACTGAGTGCATGCCCCACGAGGGACAATAGGATTCCCTTTCTACCCTTTCCTTGTCCTTGGCTCTCGCTGAGTATAATTTATATTGCTACACAAATCTATTGCAAGCAAAGATTTAAAAACAAAAAAATTGGTCTACTCTGCAAGTATTAGACTGCAATCTCAGCCCAGCTAATTTATCTTCTCTAAGACTTGATTTCCTCTCTGTCATTTCTTTTTCTTCACCTAACAATTTTTTCACAAAAACAAATTTTGTCAACACAGCTGCTCTCAGCATGCTGTCCATATTACCTCAGTAAAAGAAGTAAATTTGATGTCTGGACATATGTAGTCTTGTGGAAAAGGATCTTACTTCACTTACTGACGAGCCTAGTGGTATAGCTAACARCATTTCCCAAGTGGGTTGGCCTTGCTTTAAAAAAAAGAGAAGAAGAAAAAGAAAAAAAATCAATATTGACTCTTGACACATTTTCATTTACATCACTGCATGGCTTTCAGTCTGGGCACAAATCAATAAGCAGCTTTTAACACTGCTCAACTAGTTTGTTCTATGTAAAAGAAGAGACATTTGCCTCAAGTGGCTTGTTTTTCCCCTTTGGTCTCYAGGCAGACTCTCCTCCATGAACAGTGTGTGATTCCCCGAAATGAAGTTGAATTTATTTGACTGCTCTTTCTGTGACTGATCAGAAGAGCTTGAACTGTAATATTAATCACTCAACGTTTTCTTCATCACTACTTACAGTCAATTGACTTTGTACTTAGTGGCAGCGTCTCAAGCAGCCAACTCAATGTACTAGAGGGCAAGAAGTCAATAGGAGGAAGAAAGATTTAGTTTCAAAACACACAGAACACAGCCTGTGGAGCCACTGACACACATACATCGGGCACTTTATCACACCACAGGTGCGCTGCTGTTGCATGTTTTTATTTGCATCATGAAGGCATCCTCATCACCTTTTGTTCAGTAGGCCTCCTCAGCTAACTGCAACTTTTCCTTCAATCTCAGGGTTACACAGACGGTGTAGAGACCAAGTAGTTTCTCCAAATTGCACTGGGTTCAGCAACTATTTAGTTTCAGTTTAACTCTCTATATATTTCACCAGAGAACTGACCCATGAAGTAGGCACCTTCTGCCTCAGACATACTGATGACTGGTACTCAAATGCCAGGCATATGTCGTGTTAGTAATACTACCCATATGCTAAACAAATACCGATTTGCCTAAGGCACCATTAATGCCATTTTAATAGCCACTTGCTTACAATGGGTCTTCTAAAACCACGTCATCACATATTGATTTTTGAATATATCAGGGAGGGAGTACAGATGCCCAGGAGGTACAACATTATCAGTTTTGTWTCCTAGAGTCTCAGCACACCACCTCAGAGGATTTTTAGCTCATGAAGCTTCCACAGAAGTTTTCACACTAAAGAAGTGCACGCAACATTGAAAACAAGAGCCTAGAGGATTCATTTATTGCATGTGATTCCTCAGAAATGTTCTTTGCTAGAAGCAGACTCTGTGTGAAGTCCAACATGCCATAAAATGGGCAATCATGTCTTTTCTATGGCACATTTTAGACATGCATGATCAGAGCCTTCCCACTWGTGTAAAGCAGCTCGTTGACTGCCTTCATTGATTTCATGGGGATTCTCCTTAAATAAAATGGATTCCTCAGTAGTGTGGAACTGATGTAACACCAAGAAAAATGTTGTCTCCCCTTCTCTGGGCTTTTGTGGATTAGGACTCTAATTTTCTACACACATAGATACACTTAGTATGAAAATAATGTATAGCAAAGGAGTACATGCTCATATTAATCGTTTGCTATCACTTTATTAAGCAAAAATATTGGTTTCTTTTCTACGAATGAACTAAAGTTTATTCAAGACTTTTTGGTGGATAAAATTAGTATCATTTGGATGAAACACACTGAGAATATTTTAAACAGATTTTGCCGGTTATTAATTTTTAAAAATTTCTGTAGACTGGCCCAGAGTTGCATGAAATAGCTGTCAGAATTAGACGTGCAGATCAATTTTGATTTAAACATCCACGTTTTCTTGACACTTGTCTCTTACTAGTTTRGAGTTACAGGACAATATGTGTTTCCCAGTGGAAAAGAGTACTGTCGTAGTCAGAATAAAGAAGGACTTTCAAGGACACTTTCAGAGATCAGTCAAACAAGACAAGACTTTCTTTAATTCTGTATTCTTATTCTGTTGGGAGGGGATTCAAATCAAATCAGTAAAGGAAAGAGTAAAATTAACTCTCTATTCAAATGCATCCAAACATTAATCTGGAAATCAATTCTGTATACTACCAATTTTGCCCAACTCTTTAGCCCCCAGTTCCTGATGCAAATACAGCAACCACTTGTTCTCAAGTTTATCCCCTGACATTTGCAAAAGAGTAGGCAAAACTAAATTAATTGCTCAATTAGGAAGCATAAAATTGTATTTCTTGTGGAACGGATCTATTTCATTACGGTTTGTACTCCRTGTACCAGTACTAGATACATAAGGCTTGTATCACTACTCACCAAAAAGCCCATTAAATGTCAAGTCCACAAGCACGCTCCAGCTGATCTATACTGCTCCACCAGTGGGAACTGAGGGAAATTACCCCTGTATGGTGTGATGGGCTGTCGTCCAGAGGCTATGAATGTAGGCTGTGCACAGCAGCCAGCTCCGTGGAGCCGCAGGAGGGTAAAGGATGAGGGCAGGACTGCTGGGAAGTCAGCTCTGTCCCTATCAGATGACAAACAGTGGGCACACCAGAAAGGCTGCAGTCAGGCTGCCCAGCTGCCCCTACATCTCTTCYAAAATTCACCCGCTACTTAGCTGCAAAATGTGAACAGTACCTTCATCCCCAAATTTGTAACAGATATAAAATTTCACACCCACCATAAGAATACTTGCAGCTCCTGATTTCTTTTGTACATCTCTGATACCATGTACTTTCAAAATTCCTTCTGAATACCTACTACACCAAGTAAAAATGGGCAATATATAGCAGTTGATATAATCATAAGAAAATCTGAGGTCTAAGATGAAAGGTCACTTGAATAACCTTAAATCTGACTTTCCTGTCAATTAACTAGTCTCATCCTAATTACTGAGACTGCCACTGAAGATATTCCACCAGGATAGAGGACCTCACCATTATAATTTCCCCATTGTATAGAGGCACAGGGAGGGAGATTGACTTGAAGCATCTTGTCTGAGTTCATCCATCAGACCATCGACAAAGAGATCACAGAGCCAGCCATGCCTCATTTTCCACTAGATCTGTGAGAAAATTCCTAGCTCTGGATCTGAAAGATCACTGGGGAGAGCTGAGGGAAGTGATGCATACATGGAGCTGGGTGTAGAGGATAGAGAGAGAGACTAGACTTGCCTTTGTGAATCTTGCAGCTCTATTGGATTAAGAAGAGCATGACAGACTGTGTTTCAGCTCTGACTGTTCCAGTTTAGCTGTAAAGCCTGGCAGAGATAATGCTAGGCAGGGTTTCAGTGGCCTTGGGGTGAAAATAAATTGTTCTAAACCTCCTGTGACAGAGCCTAGCCCTCCTTCCCAGAGACCGCACCATTGAAGTGCAGCATACGTTTAAGTGGACAGTCAGAGTTCAAACATATGCAGTCATGCTGGTATTTCACAAAGGACTCCATTTGGAATGAAAAAGAACATGAATATAAGGCCATGGGAATTTTTCACCATCTGTGATAATAACTCAGAAAAAGCTTGGCATGCAATCTGCAAAAGATAATTCTCTTTTGGGGATGCAGTTCCAGGATTTACTTCCAGGATTCAAGTATTACATTTTTTTAACACCTTATGATCATTCATGGAGGCAAATGATTTCTGTGCATGGCAATGGGTTGAATGGGTTGCTAATTGGTGTAAAACATTTGGCACAACATATTTGGTCCAATACTTGCAAAAGACCAGACCCAATACCATACTTAAGCTGATTTCCAATACGATACTCCGCTATAGGTTGTCCGGTTCTTTCATATCACATTTTCTGAAATCAGAGATTAAAAGCTGATGTGACACAAAATAAATATCATCAACTGGTTTTCTGAGTTTTTTTTCTGCACCTGTTTACATGCACAAAAGTTTCATAACTGTTAAGCAATAAATCCATGCAGGTGTACCTGAATTAGGATTATCAAAATTACATTGTTAAAAATCCCAGAAATTGCCATTAGGAACAGAGATATTACCAGATTAAGCCAAACTGACAGCTTGCCTAGGTAGTGGTTGACTTTCTGTGGTCGGGGTAGAGCTGTGCTGTGGCAGGTTGGAAATTTCAGCCCAAGTCTGGACCAGTGTCCAAAGCGCCCAATAAAACCCACCCTTGGTACGTACTTCTCCCTGATGCCACTGCCCCTTCATAGGGTGTGCCTGGCCCAGTGCTAACTCTGCTGCCTCCAGGCACACAGGGTCAGACCCCTTTTCTCAGGACTGTTCTTTCCCCACATGCTGAGAGAATCCAAGCAAGTTATTCCTAGCAGTTTCCATGGGAGACCAAAGTCTGCTGGCTCTTTCCTTCTCCCTACTTCTCCCTCTCCCTGGAACTGACTGGCACAAAATGAGTAAGAAACAACATGGTGAAATATAATCAAAATATTCATTTGTAGATGAACTTGCTTAATGGGGARGTTATTTCCTGACCCTCTCAGTCAGTGATTGGGTTGTGCTCAGGATATGGTACTTTTCTGCTTGCATTATTTAAAATTCTGGTGTCAAATTTAATCCTATTCAGTTTGTGTCCTCAATCATTTCTTTTGACAGCAAGATCCATTGGCTAATCATTTATTCCTGAGTCGGTTGGGGCTTGCAACACACTGGTTATTAATCAGATCGGGTTTTGTATTCATTAACGGTGAAATGCAACTGAAAAAGCATTCCCCTGCCTCAACCAGACTAATTCCAGCACAAATGTGAATGTGGATTGAAATGCAACCCCCACAGAGCTGAGAAATTCTGGCCTCAGCGGGAACATCAGAGAAGCCAGGACAAAATCCTGCTCATGACTCATTCTCTGCTTTGGCTTTGTCTGAAGTTCAGAATTGCAACAACTCTGATCCTGAGACCATGGAATGCAAGGGCAATCAAGATACAGGTAGAAGAAAAGTATTTGGAGAACATCTTTTCCGTTCTTTACTGTCATTAAACAAATCTTATCTTTCAAATTTTATGTTATATATAATTTGCAATCAAGATACAGCTAGAAGAAAAGTATTTGGGGAACATCTTCTTTTCCATTCTTTACTGTCATTAAACAAATCTTATCTTTCAAATTTTACGTTATATTTGTGTTAGAAACTGGAAGGCTTTGTGGGAAGCCACGGGCACTTTAAGGCTTAGGCAACGTTGGGCAGTTTTGTTGGCCTGGGTGTCTGGTTCTCATCACTGGTGTCTGCCACTTGTTCCTCTCCAGCCAGGCTGGCACAGCAGCAGTGTGCAAGTGCCTGCCTATTTATATTTATAATCCTGGCCCAGGCACACGACGGCAAGCAGGGCCACATGAGTGTTACAGGCAGGGACATAAATAGGTAAGGACATGTAAAGGTACCAGTGAATGTTGCACACCCTGTGTCTGCTGTGGTATCTAAGTCCTTTGGTCTCAAGTAAAACTTACAAAGCGAAATAAGGATAAMAGACATCCCAGCATGCATACCCAGCAATGTAAACATCTATAAGGGGAACATATTGGGGTAATATTTAACCCACTTTTATGTAGAAAGAGTTTTTAAAAGACACAATTAACTGAATTCTGTATTGATTTGCAACAATTGAAAGTCTAATGGTGATGAACAAGTCTCTGTAGTACAGTGACAAAATTGCAATGGCATCTCTTCAGAGTCCAGGAGCTAATACCAACAGCTTTATTTCTTTTATGCTACTCAGGAGGATGAGATTAGGAGAACAATTTTCCTGCCACAAAGAGTACTAAGAATTACTGAGCACAATATTGCATCTTTATGCTGCTAAAAAACATTTTAAATAGCCCTCTGGAGATAAAATTTAATGGAGATGGATTTTCCACGAAAAGATGCATGTGCTTACTTGTCTTTACATAAGCATTTCTCCCAGTATATCCATAGAAGTCACACACACAACCTCACGTGTCACTGGAGGCACAATTTCTTCCTGCTAAAGGCTGATATTCCACCATGTGGTAACACTACAAAGCAGAATGCACACGGTGCCAAGAAATGTTAAAGCCATGAAGTGTATTGCTGTTGCAATATCCATCACAAAATTGGGATTGGTAAGTTAAGAAGTCCAAAGCCTGCTCTCTAGACTGCTCTTTAGCCTTAAAAGAAGTTTGCAATCCGGAGGCTAAATACACTTTAAATCAGGGTGACCACATCTGTTTTGCTTACAACCTCCTGAACAGTGGCTTGAACTTTGGCTTAGGGAATTCTAGGTGGCATGAACCCAAGTGCATGTCAGGGAGAATGCTCTCTGTTAGTGAACAACCAGAGGACAGTGCTTTAACCTCTCTCCTGGCACTGTCTTACTGGTGCGGGTGCAGCCCTTGGTACTTGTGATCCTGAGAGAGGATTTAAAATGAGCTAAACTTCTTGGACCTGTACCAAGATCAGATTATCTAGGGGATGGGACAGGTGTAAGAAAGAAAAAGAAATGGGCTCTTTATCCAAATCTCCATTCATTTCTTGCCTGAAGAGGTTACATAATGATTACCAGGTACTACAACACTTTTATCACTTTTTGAAATTGATTTAGTGAAAGATTCATATTGTGTTGCCTGACACTAACTTTTACACAGGTCGTTGCTTGGTGTATGGGCATCAAGTGTTTGTATTCATCATGTAAGCATAAATATACATAAAACAGATCCTTTTGAAAAAACAAGGCTGTGGTTTTGCAGCACTACTGCAAAACCAAAATAAAATTTCTCCTGTCTTTAGCAGGCCTAGGAACAAACTTATTGCAGATCATCAAATATATTCCTATAGCAAAAAAAATCGTGRAAGTCAAAGATAATTTTAATTCAATTTTTGAGTTGTATTCTAGGAGGGAAAAATTAAAGTTACGTGTTAGCTTGTGTTTTTTCCATGCAGGCTTTCTCGTATCAATTTTTGATGAAGGGTCCAATTCAGTTCTGAAAAGCTCTAATCAGGAGATTTGCCTAGATGTTCCAGAGGAAGATGCATTTGTGTGAGAATCACCTTCTATTGTTCAGTGCTAGCTGCTGTCTCAATCCAGAGATGGATAATTTAAAAAAGTAAGATGCATATAAACCAGCTGTTTTACTAGGTATATCCTAGTTCTTGTAAAATTACTGTTGTATCTGCCATTGTCACTGTTCATGCAGCCACTGATCACTTCAGGCAAAGATTGTTTTGTCATCAATATTATGATTAGCYGTTTACAGTTGTGTGAATGCAGCCTTGTTGTAGAAAATATAGAATCAAGGAATCACAGAATTGTTGAATCATTTATATTGGAAGAGACTTAGGATCATGGAGTCCAGCTATCAAAGCAGCACTGCCAAGTCTACCACTCAGCCAAGTCCCTAAGTGCCAGTCTACACGTCTTTTAGATACCTCTAGGGATGATGACTCAGACAGTTCTCTGGGAAGCCTGTTCCAATGCTTGACAACCCTTTCCATGAAGGATTTTCCGTAATATTCTGTCTAACGCCCCCCCCAGCACAACTTAAGGTCATTTTCTCTTGTCCTAACAAGATACGATCCGTGTCTGTAGAATGATGTGAGGGTTCATTCCCTTCATACTGACAATAAACCTTACAAACTGAGCTCATCATGCTGAAGTTACCAGAGGTACGTAGAGGGGACTGGGGGGTGTGGGGATGTCAGGACAATCTGCTGCAGAGGCTGCTGAGTGCAGGCTGGTTGCACGGGTGCCCAGAAGTGCTCCAGCTGCAGGGCCAGGGCACTGCCAGCACTGCCACAGCAGGTATCCCCCTTCCTCTCAAGCACAGCACGGGTACTGGAGGCAGCAACAGCAGCTCCACCAGCAGCACCCTGTGCTCTGTATTTTCCTGTTTCACTTTTCCCTTGCTGCACAAGGGTGTCCCTTTCTTTTAACTGTCACAAGGAAAACAACTCTTCCAAGCAGGTCTACCGTGCTATTTTACTACAATAGTGCCTGAAATTCCTGTTTTCCCCCCAGGCTCCTGAAGCTAGGGGCAGAATTTGGAAATTTGCTCTGAAGAAATCAGGTGTCCAGTTTCTGCTTTCCTTTCCTCGAGGTGCTGTCGCTCTCCATGAAAGCAGATGATCCCCCATCCTGCTATTGCTAGGATCTCAGTGAGTGCCAGGCTGTGCTGGCCTTGCAGCTGGAAGCTGGGGCTCATTTGAGCCTCCTATGAGGGCAGAATGTAGCCCATAGCTTTGAATTTTTGGAAGACAGCCATTTTCTAGGAAGAATGTTTTGATGAATTAGTGTGTGGTGGGAGGGTGATATTAGGATTTGTAATGCATGAAATTCCCAGATTTTATTCTGTGAAAAGTAGGGAGGTCACAAAGGAAATCATGTATGTACATATATACATACATACATGAAGAAAGATTTGTTTATATTTTAAAAATAATTGCTTGAAAAATTATATCTACTTCTACTGAATTCTGGAGACACCTTATTCTGATTTCATATCAAGATCTGTTACAAAAGTGTCATTCAATGTGGCTATATAACATTTTTAGCAGGTAGCAACACTTAGGAACACAAGAAAAGGCTCCTATATTTGGGTTTATGTGAAAATTTCTGCTGAATTCCTGCTCAAATATTTCAATATGCCCTATTTTCCTCTTAAACTCTCATGTCATTTAAAATAGTAAATCATTAAAATATATATATTATTAGGAAATAAAGTCACAGAGTCAGCTTCTGCTAACATAATTAAAAGACAGGTATTTTTTATTCTCCTATCAGTCAGTTCATACTTAGTGTTTACCTTTTATCTTCTGCCCTCCCCCCTGTAATAATTTTGCCCTGTACTTCCTGACACAACATGTGCTTACACTAATTGAATATCTAAATCACAGTAAAAAATTTACGTGCTGTAGGCTCTACCTTCCAAAAATACCAAATGGCACTAGTTGAAATGACAATTGATGTGCAGACAAGAGAGAAAAAAAAGGTGTTTTAATTACAGGACAAGGAAACTTTGTTCTGATCTGGTAGAATTGTGACCATTTGGGTGGAACAGAGTATTTGAATAAAACATAGATAGGAAATAAGGTCCTTCTCTCAAAAATTTATCATAAAAAATATTCTTTAATTTCAGCTCCATTTGAATTACACATGCTGGCCATACAAGCATAAAATTGATGTTTGTCTCAGTGAGAGCTGATTTTTCTCCCTCTATCCCACCTTCATCTTTTTACAGCACATATTCAGTGACTAATTTATTTTATAAATCCTAATTTCCTAGATCCATGTGATCAAAGAGGAGAAACGGAACAAAAACCCCACCCCACTGAAAGTGTCAGCAGCCAATTGACCAGCTTTAATGGCCGTGGAGAACAGCTTGCAAACATTATTGATGGGTTGTCCAAAAGATAAGCTCAAAGCTGATAGAAAGCCAATTTTTTTTCARAATTTTTTTAGCAAACCGTGGTTTTTGTGGCCTAACTACTTCTTCTGGCTGACCATGCTGAGTCCAAGCAAATCCAGTGGCAGAAGGCAGATATTGAGCCAGGTAGGACTGTGAAAGGCTTGTGGTGGCGCTTTAAATCTTCTTCTTTGGTGCTGGTGCCCAAGGGTACCTCTCCAGTGCACGTCTGAGAGACCATAGGACAGGCCTTTAGAGATAACAGACTTCTGGAAGGCATCCCACAAAATACAAACCTGCAGAGCACTGGGGTCATTGCAATGCTGAGCAACACCACTTTAGCCTTTGTGTAACGTCAGTCAGTTTGATGTCTTGGGCTTTTTCTTGCATCTTTTGAGGATGACTCAGGGAAATATAAGTTCCCTCTTAGTTTTCTGTTGCCAGATCTGCAGTTTTAAGTAAATAAATTGGTAACAGCACCTGACATTATCAGCTTGCTAATGTAAGTTCTATCCTCTGGCACCAGTATTRTCTTTGACCATTACATACTCTGGCTGAAAAAAAAAGAAGTACAGAGCAGTATAAAATAAGATAAAAAGGGAAATAACAGCATAGGATGGACATTAGCAGGGAAGGATGGTCACTGAATTTAAGACATCTTATTAGGACTCAGAATGTCCAAGTGAGCTTCCCTTTTGCCTAATGACTATTTGCTGACAGGGAAGTGATTTAAAATATCTGTGCCCCAACATCATGTCTTAAAATATGTTCTTTCTCCATTTCATCTAATTAGATTCAAACTGTTCAAGCTAGGGGCTTCCTCTAACTACGTACAGTGATTAACAGGAAAAGATGTGTTGTACTGAGTGCATTGGCTACAGTAGTAAATTAAATAGTAAATGCACTAGTAAATTAAATAGTGACATCTATGTCTTTAATAATATTATCTTCTAATAATGGTCACATGTGCCTTTAAATAATGCTTAACAGAACAATATTGTCACAGTCTACAGAAATCATATATTAGATGTACTATTTTCATAAGGCTGTATAGCATAATACTTTTTCTTCACTTTTGTTATACTTTCGTTACACTTTTATTTATACTTTTTGGCATATAACTACATATTATATGTATATGTATAGAATTGTATACTAAATTAAGAATATGAAACAATGCACCTTACATTCAACCTGTTTTTTTCTGTCTCAAGACGCAGAACTAGCTGTTTAGCCCTTATCCTTTCAGTATTTATAAGACAGTGCCAGTTAATCTCATTCCAGACTGTAAGCCAGGATAGTTAGCTGCATGTTAGAACTTCTATATATGGTAGTTTCATATGTATGATTTGATTTGAATTGTGTTTTGCTGTTTAATATTATTAATCCAGTGAAAATTTTTCTGTCAATAAGATAGTGCTGGACATAAAAGGAATATGTTTCTCTTTTTTTTAAAATAAGTCTTTGACTTACACACAGTTATAAGAATTCTCTCTCTCTGACATGAATAAACCCGGAGCTGTTTCAAGGAAGATGTTGTAAGAACTCCACATCACACTTTGTGCAGTCATTTAGGGAAAAAATTGAAGTGATTTTCTGCCCCCTAAAAGCAGCTTCTGGTACTTCTAGCTACTTCTGGAAAAGACTGTGCAGTGATATGGATTTGATTAGCTCATCTCTTTTCTTTTGAGTCAGGGACAGGGGAAATAATGAATGACTAATCGCTTCAGGTTACTGTTTTTTACACTGAGGCTATTACAGAACCAATTAAAAAAGTCATACAGAAAGCTATAGAGATGTGATTAGGTTATAATGCTAATGCAGGGAATTGTGTATAGACAATTATTCTGCAGTACAGATAATTCCAACAAAGACTAATCAGAAGATATATCAAACACCTAACAATCACAATTTTGTCTGGATTCTTTTTAAATGCCATTTAAAAAGCTGCAGATATATTGTGACTTTTGAAACAAATATGCGGGGCTCTTTTCTTCCTTGCCTTGCACAACGTTGCCATGCAGTTTTCACAGAAGCTCAGTTCCCACTACTTTCCTACATTAATCACAGCTGGAGTATAATTCAAAGCAGCTTTGGACCTTCTCTAAATTCCACCAGCTGGTAACAGTTTTCTAGGGACTAACCCACAACTGCAGGCAGCAGAGCACAGGCCATAGCTCAGCTGCTGAAGGGGATCACACCTCTGCATCGGGCGCTGCTGAGTGAGAGGCCAGCAGAAATAACACACTTGCAGCAGCCCGGGTGCAAAAGGGAAAATGACAGACTGTAAATTGGGGTAGTGCTATGTCACCCTTTGTGTCTGATTTCTAGGAATGGAGAGGGCTGGAACAAACTTGTTTATACTGTTATTATTAAATATGGCCCCTATGCTAACATAATATTTTGAAATGCAGAAGACAAGTGCTTGTCATGTGTGACTCCTACTGACCTCTTGCACTGTACCTCCTTCTCCCCTCCCTTGTCACCTCTCTCTTCTGAGTCCTCTCCTCTGCAGCTGTGCTCAGAACAGGTCCTGCATCTCCCTGCCAGCAGCTCATATCTTATCTCAAAACATATGATTCAGTACATCTCCTTCTCTTTTTCATTATTTATATCACGTGCCCTACACAAAGTCGTGCTACTCAGTTCTGAAAACCCCAGTGCAATTCAATTCACATCAAATCAACCAGTTTGTCAGCTTCTCCATCACCTAAAAGCTCTATATTCACTGCCCGACCTCCCTGAGCATATCTGCTACCTTCCTGCCTTCTGTCACATAAAAAACCTCAACACTGCTGCCATGGTACTTGCAAGGAATTGACTGATTCGATATATAAATTGTCTGTCGTTTTCTCTTTCTTCAGTGTCTGCTGGCTATTTAGCTGTTTTCTCTTACCATGCTTGTTCCTCAGGGCAGAAACACTGCACAGAAAGCATTTAGCATGCATGGAGAAGTGCTTAAGTAATGATTACTGACTTCACTGTGTGGCTGCACAAAGCCAACAGTTATAGTTCCTGCTTTATTCCAAAATGTGTTTTTACATCAGTCCTTGAAAGGTTTCAAATAACAACATTTTCCCAACAAATAATGCTCTGTGAAATAAAATCTTTCAAACAAAACCTTTTAAGAACTGCTTGTTAGGATCCATTAATCAGTGGACATATCCTATGTAAAGACAATTTGAAAAGCTTCTTAGCACCTGCCAAGCCCCTGTGAGCTCAACAAGGCTGCCACATCCTGCTTCTTGAAGTGTCCAACTGGAAATCCTTTTCTGGCTGAGCATGAGCTGTAGTCTGAACGGCTTCTCAGGGTGATATGAGTTGCAGCATGAAGTACAGTAGCAATTTAAAAAACACATAGAAAATTGCAGTCTTCTATCTTCCTAAGGTCATCTAAAAAGATAAATTCTAAATATAATTAAGCCTTGATTTGACCTGTATCATGGACTTTATCTTTTAGTAATTTTTTCAGTCTTAATTATATTTAGCATTTATGCAAGTCTGTGTGATTTAAGATTCTGTGTGATATATGAGTTCAACAGAGTCCTCAGCTGAAGGACAAGTATTTTAGTGAACGCGAGACCTGACCCAAAGGCTATTTGCAGCAGTTTGTCATTTAGTACAGGGAAGGTTAGGTAGGTTACAGTGATATATGATCTCTCGTGCTCTGGACCTAACAGCACAGTTGAGCTGCTCCCGTGACTTTCACTAACTGTGTGCAGCTCCTCTCACATACAGAGTAAACTGAAGGTGTGACAACCCTTCTCCCCATTACTGAAAGAAAAGTGAAAACTTCTGGTAAGTTTGGTCAGTCCATCAAAACTCCATGCTCAGTCCACGCAAGCCTGAATGCAAATTTCTGCTGAGTTTGTTTTGCGCTCATTCATACACCAGGGGGGAGCGAGGGGAAATCTTGGCGAGTGCTCCACGTGGAGCTCTGCCAACACGCTGCATTAAACAGTCACCCCGGTGCAGGAGCAGCCCAGGGAATGCCAGGGAAAAACAGCACCTGCAAGTGTTCTGCAAATGGCATGGGCTATGGAGGGGGCGGAGAAAGGATGCAAATGGACAAAATATGATGAAAAATGGCTAGCAGCCACGGGCAGGCAAGACATATGGGCAAGGTTTTCTGCTTAAGGGGACAAGTTAGTGGAACAATTCTTCTCTTCCTCTCATGTATACATAAGAATTAGAGCTGTTAAAATTCSAAAGAGTGAGAAATGGGCATTTTTCTAAACAAACAGTATTTTGAAAAATGCTGCTTTTTTTCGCATTGTTGCCATTTTCCCCCTCAACATTCTCCATCAGAAGACTGACTCAAAAAGTAGAAAGAAAACCTGGAAGACAATTATATTTCTCTAGCCAGCTGGACAGGTTCCAGCAAAAACAAATAAACAATCATATCAAGAGGCAGTTCATAATGTAGTTTATATTCACATTTTCATCAATAATGCTCCTGGTTCATATTGAAAATCTTTTCAGTTGAAAAATTTCCAGCAAACTCTAAATATAATGTTGAGGGCCTGATTCTCCCTGTAGGCTGGTGAAACTGTTCTGTGGAACTCAAGTTGCCTTGTATAAAACTAAGCTGAATGTTTGTTGTGTGCTACTACATCAGCTTGGGGGTTAGTATATGAAATTCCTCAATAGTGGCAGACCTTTTAAAATGTCTTCCCATGTATGGCAACAAGACAAATAAATGTTCAGGTATGGATATGAGCAAAAAAGGAAGCAAATGCAGAGTAATCCTTCTTTAGTGGCAATTTGATAACTCCTCCTCACCCTCACCTCCCCTAGGTAACAGCTGGAGAGGGAGACCAGCTTTCAGGAAAAAGCAAACTCAGTCCCAAAGGCAGAAAAATTCTAAGAGCTATAAATTATGAAAATCAACAACTGGTTTACAGAAAGCCAAGATGTTTGCAAACAAAATTTGTGTCCTTGCTTTCCATTCAGTCTGTAGCAGGAACGGGCTGCCCCCATCTGACCCTTGCCTAGCTAATGTCCACTTCCATAGCAGGGTTGGGAGGAATTAAGGAGGAAAGCCGTAAGACTTCTCCCATCCACACAATAACATCCTCACAAAGGCAAGACTGAGAGTAGCACGATGGCAACAAAAGGTGAGAGATCCCTTTCTCTCCTACGTTAACACACAGGCAGCTGGTACCATCTGATATTAGCACCAGTATGGGTCTATCTGATGAAGTTCTGGATGGCATCCACACGAGAGCATTGTTTCATTCAAGCAAGTCATGTCAGTGAGAGCACGAGTCAGGCACAGTGTGGAGGGGCACATCCCAGCTTTCAGCCTCTTCCTGCTACATGACATCAATTTGGTTATGGAGCAGTGTTTAGAATCCCTTTAGTCCTGGGTAACCATTTTCTACAACGATTTTACTAAAGTGACTGAAATAAGCTGCTTGTGCTTCTTATTCCTGTAAGGCTGATTGTCGCTAGTTGTGTATGACCTTGCAGCGTGCAATCCCTCCTTTGCTCTAAGATGCTGACTCAGTGCCAAGTACACGATGAGTCAAACGCATTATTGCAGTTGCCTTAACTTCTGTAGCTTTGGAAAGCAGCTATTCCACAGTGCCTTCCGCCCCCTCACAGCAGACATCTGCATTTCTTCTATATATAGACCAGAAAGAAAGCCTTTGAAGGAAGGAAGAGCACTGGCATAGTGAGCAGCTGCAGGAACTCGTGCTGGGAAGCTCCCCTTTACATCATCGACTACTCTGGATCTCTGCAGGGAGTCCTTGGCTGCACTTCTCTGATGTCAGAGGGGATGGGAGCAGCACTGGTTGCACCTCTGGTTTTGCAAGACGTTGGCACTTGTGGCCAGCAGTGGCCTGAGGGGTATTGTCTTTCACTCGTCTTGCATCAAGATAAAGTTTTTCTGCATTTTTTTTTTAATTTTTAAAAATTTTTTAACCGTAAGGTTGAAGTACATGAGGCAGCATGATTTCTAGATTCCTTCCCTGGCTCCGGTAATTCTGTAATTTTTACTTGGGGTACATGATGCCCTGCTTATAAAGGGAGGATATATTCTTTTCTTTCACACAAGGCAAGCCTAGCTCCTATAAAGACTCTAGCATGAGACTTTCCTTGAAACAAATTCCCTATATACTGGACYGGAATCTCAGACAAGAAACAACACTGGGCAGACCAACCTGTAGCTGTGGTTATCTGCATCGTTTTATGCAGTGTGCCCCTAGACGTGGTTAGGGACTGCCTCAATGCAGCAGTGAAGAGTGAGAGTCCTCCCACAGAGTCCTGTGGTGCTGCAAGACCAATGGGAACCTCCTCCACTTCCACAGCATTCTTCCAGAGGGTCCAAGATTCTTTGTTAACAGAAAAGCAATTGCAGTCATGGAAATCTGGAGTGTAACTGTGATGTTTCTTATTAGATTACTTGCAAAAAGAAGTTGCATGGAGATTTAAAGGACCATTTTACTGGTCAACCTAAGGAAGATTTAAAAAATAACACTTGATAGACAAGGCACTCTTTCAAGAATATTGCTAGTAACCCAAACCAGTGAAAATCACTTTTGAAGTCTCTGGAAAATAAAACATCTCTGCTTTATTACACCAGTCCACCACATTGCCTTTAACATTCCAAAATTCTCTGAATTTCCTTAACCAATTTGTGACATTTTTATTATTTTTATGATATATTTGTTATTTTTAACCTAAATCTTCAAGACAGCTTTGCTAAGAAAATTGTAGCACAGAGAACAGCTTCAGGAAATTAGAATGGCCGTCAGGAAATAACAAACCTACAAGGCGTTAAATAATGTATGAAACTCTGTTTCAAACTGCCTTTTACAGTGGAGTGATAAGACAGATCATTTGGGCATTTAAKCCTTTAAATATTTTTCACCATTTTAGCTTATGGAAAACATGAAAATCTGAAATACGTCAATTGAGGGGTTTTTTGGTTCATCAAAAGAAATTGATTTGGTGTTTGCCAGGACAAAAATTACCTTATCTTCAGATAAGTACCAGGAAAAAAGTCTGAGTTAATCAGAGAAATTAATCCAGTGGATTTTATTGACACAAAATGTCACACCTGTTGAACTGCTCTCACTCATGACACCCGAGAGTGAAGTCTGGTGTCTCTGTCCCATGCTRTGTCACACAAACCTGCAGAGCACTGCCCCAGGTGTCACATAGGAGGCCTGTTGCAGGTGGCTGTGCTCTGTGTGTGGAAGRGGATGAGGTGATGGTGCTCCAGCACAGATCAGGGATGTCTTCTGAGGAAAAACACTGCCTGGCTCYAGGCAAGGGACCTGGTCTATTCTCCACCTGCCTCCTCATGTGGGTTCTCAAAGTAAGTGGTCCAAGAAGGTGTTGGAGATAAGAGACTGGATTGGTTTTGTCCCTTCTTCAGTTTTGGGAGCTGGAGGGGTGTGCAGCAGGATCCAAAGGACCTGAAGGCAGCCCTCAGCAGCTTGGGCAACTGCTGGCAAAGGTAAAGCTACCTCATGTTCCACAGCCAGCGTGTTGTCAAATGTGCTTAAAAAGGAGTTTTCAGCTTCCCAAACAGCTGTTTTCCAGGGTGCCAACCCTGAGACAAACCTTTTATCTCCAGGGAGCCGGACCTCTTGTCTATAGGGATTTCTCCCTTTGTTCCTATCTCTGCCTGGCCAGCGTGTTTGTTAATGTTCACTTTTAGAAGGGGCTGAGAGTCATTAGCTCCCTTTGAACTCGCTGTGAATAAAAATAATTTAGCATCACAAGCCTGAGATGATTTTGAGGGAAATCCTGGCATATTTCAAGCAATTAAATGAATGGGTTGTTATTGGGTCTTTTGTCCAATGGATGCATAATTTTACCACCTGAACAGGATCCTTCTCTTTTCTCGCCTCTTTAGGCGCATGCTCTGCTCCACTAGAAAGAAAGGACTTAGAGAGAGGTGAGGTAGAAATTGCTGACCCTAGTAAAAATTTCCTGATGTTTCCTAACAGCAGAGAATGCTTTTTGTGGCTTCAAACTCTCCCAAATTTTGAATAAGATTTCTCTCTGGTGTCTTTCTCAGCCTCAGTTTTGAGYATGGAAATTTCATAGTCAAAATAATTCAGCTGTTTCAGAAAACGAGAACCAGCATTGAACTGAGCCTCAAAATAGAATAAAATTGCAAAAAACATGGGGAAGTTATGATACAAAGAAATGGGCAGAAGTATAGGAGCCAGCAAGGAGAGTAAGTGGAAAAGTGAGTATGACAGAAATATGTATGCCCAGATACAGAGCATAGGATCTGAATTGAGTGCTAGCATGCTCATAAAGTGAAAATAAATTGTGTTGCCAGTTTCCTAGTATATATCTAGGAGTTATTTCATGCAGTCTTTTATCAAACTCTTGCAAGGTGACTTGCAGACACGAAGGGGTAGGCAATAAAGCAGCATTGTCTCATCATCATCTCTTTCCAATTGCATTTGAGAGAACATTAAATAATTGTTTCTTTTGCTAGTAAAACACATCTCTGCTCTAAATGTATTCAATTTTTAAGTCTGTTTAAGTGGCAATGGCTACCTGCTTTTTGAAGGTAAAAATCATTATAGGTGTGCAAACTATTTGGTTTTAGCATGACTTCAGATGTCTTGGGGAAAAGTCCAATATGTAGACCACCTACAAGATTTGAAAAAATAGGGAACAATCACACGGAAGACTGAAAAATTCTGTTGAGAAAGCATTGAAGAGAAATCAGTTTCTTTTTCCTGAGTGAAAAAAACTTATGTTAGTTTTTTAAATTATTTGCTATTATCTCAAATATTAAGCTCAAAATTTTAATCTGAAAGCTCTTACAAAATTTTATTCCACAATATAATCTGGACAGCTGTCAAGAGAGGTTTTTTAGATTAGTGTTTTCTTTTAAAGTGTCCTTTCTCCTCTTTACTACTATATTTTATATGCGCTCTACATATTAATAGGTGTTAGTACTTGTATGGGTGGAGAAAGCTGAGTCCCTTCCCTCATTACAGAGGAAATTCCTCTTGTTTATGTTCATCGTATTTTACTTACATCGGAGTATTTTCATGACTTCACCCCTTAGCACAAAGTCTTTTCTCTTAGCATGAATCAAATCCTTTTTTTTAATCCCTCATGACATTGAGCAAAGTCATTTCACTAAATGTAGGATTTCTGAGAAAGAAAATATTCCAAATATTTGCTTTTAAGAAAAATCTTTTTATAAGAATGAAGGTTATCTGAAAGGATATCTGGAAGGATTSCTGTGAAAGCACCTGTAAAAACACCTGTGAAAGCAGAGTAATTAAGCAACTATTGTTAACTATGCTGTTAATGTGCTCTCTCGTTGTGGGTAACACATCGACACACCTAAGATAAGAAAACCTTTTCCTTCACCTTTCATTGTTTCTATGTTAGCTAGACATCCTACAAATATAAATTTGCTTTTCTTGACACCACTCTCAGGATTTCTATTGATATGAAGGTACATTGAAGAGATTAGAAGAAACACAGGGTCATAGAAATTGCCAAGGTAGATTAAATCAGAGGCCTATGTAATTCATTGCCAGCAAAAAGTATTAAATAATCTACAATCTTTAGATAACATTTCTTCCATGGAAAATTGATGTCTGAAGTCTAGCTTGTGAAACAAACTGGAAGAGAACTGTGACCTCTTTTTCTGAAATGACAATCAACATGTGACCAGCCAATATTTTTTGGGAGGATATTCTAACGTACAATTTTTTAAACATGAAAGCCTCTTAAAGAAAGTATTACTTTTTTAAACACAAACTCACACATCTCATGCTATCAAGAAAATGACAGCTCTTTTCATTGGCATCTAGTACGTTAGTTGTGTTTCATATTTTACATGAAAATTTGCATGAAAATTTAGTTTTCAGTTCCTAACAATTCAGTATTTCTACCAGGAAAAAATATGTGGAAGCCTTTAATAAAGACTGTTCCTAAATGTAGGCTCCATTACAGTTTTAACATCTTGAAACATTTTTCCTTTCATTATTTTTGCGGAGGTTGCTGCTTGCACCTACAAGGTGGAATACACAGTACAATCTTGTAATTTGTTGGAGAGAAGGAGAAACTCACCCAGAGGATATGATACAACACACCTGGGACAAAAAGACGTAAAAATTTCACAGAAACTTTATCAGCGCAGTCTGCATTGTGCTTTCCATGTTCACCTCCAGATACAGAGAGAGATTTATTTGAAAAAAAAATTAAACATTTCTTTTTGTTCATTCATAGTTGTTTTTGTTTGGTTTCATTTTTTTTTTAATACATCACTCTARGTATCATTCTAAAGAAGGTAAAAAAATTCAATCAAGACTTGATATTTTAAGCCTAAACTAATACTTTCCATTTTGATTCAGGCACACAACCTTTCCACACAGTAGAAGCAAATATTCTAATTACAAAAATAGCCACTTTCTATACCCAAATTATTTTCTCTTTGTAGCTATCACTGACTCTTCTACCTTCTGTCAAGTTTGGTTAAGGGTTTTAAAAATTAATAGGAAGGCATAAGAGCCTGACAGACAAGTATGGACAGCATATTTAAGCAAATCACCTTGTCTTCAGAAAGGAAGGGATTAAAAAAGCAGATTTCTTTTGCCTTCAGAAATAACTCACATAGCCTGATGTGTTTGGTATCAGTTCTCCTTCAGGAGACATACTCACATACAGGACAGCTTTTTACTGTAGAAATGTACCTCCCAGATTTCACATGCCAAATAAACTAAAAAATGCCTCACAAGTTTTTGACTTTGGTGGATCCCTGAGAAAGAGGTWTTTCTCATCTGCTGGCAAGGCATGTTTGTCACATTTCAGGCAAAAGTATCTGACCATGTTTTAGTTATCTATTTATTTACTTGTCAGAAAGAACAGATGATGTTAATCACAGCAATGATGGAAGAGAGCATCCAAAAAGTCCACATGGCTTCTGATTAAAGCATGCTAGATAGTGTTTTAACTTCAAGAGTTTTGTTGTTGTCACAGATCCCCACAGGGATGCCCCTAATACAGCTGTGCTTTTTCACCAAGTACTGTATATGGTACACTAACTCTTTTGCTGTTGTTTTTTCATACATCTTTTTCTATTTTTTTCAAATATATCACWAGAAATAGCAAACCCCAAAAATGTGCCACCCCGTCCAGAACGTGTCAAATGCCTTGCTCAGGCAAGCCCTATTGGCAGTACAAATACGGCTCTCAGAGGCACTAAAATTTTCTTGGTCAGTGCAGAGAACAGAGTCCAGCTTCACTGGAGGGTGGGACTGTGGCCACTTGGCATAACCCTAACCCTAACCCTAACCCTAACCCTAACCCTAACCCTAACCCTTTTTTATGATTGGCATAAGGCTAGGCGGAGTGACTGAAGGGCATCACCCCTGAATGCTCACAATTGCCACCAATGAAATTAACACTTGCTTAATACCAAGTTAATGATGTGAAGGATATCATCTGGCTGGGGTGAGGGAACAGGTGAGGATGTATCAGAAAAAGGAAACTTTGGGAATCTGGGATTCACACAGAAACCCGTCACAGACAGGTGTGAAGATAGAACACTGTAAAACTGCAGCTCAATGACTACATCAAAATTCCAGTTCTTTCTAAAGAAGAGGTTTAATAAACAATCAGTCTCTCTGAGGAGCCTTTCCTTTCACAGGAAACTGTGATTTGTCTTTACACACGGACAAAACTGAATTGGAAACTGTGTTGAATTGTGAGGTTGAAGAGTGAAACTGTTGSTATCACAAAAATTTCATGTTACTCCAAAAAACCCTCTGATTAAGAAGAKTTGCAGAAGGAATTTTTGATCGAGCTGGTCTAGTGGGAGCTGTCCCTGCCCATGGCAGGTGTGTTGGAACCAGGTGATCTTTGAGGTCCCTTCCAAACCATTCTATGATTCTATGTATTTCCTGGTACTAAATGACAGAAAAGATGMGGTGGCAGACAAAATTCAATGTCAAAAAAGGCAAACTTAAACATGTTGGTAGAAACAACCTTATATATGTAGTGTACACCAAAGCATAGTCATGAAAATCAGCTCTTGCCCAACAAGAGAAATGGATGCAAAAAGCTTTGTGCCAAATGTCAGCGTCATCTTAGTGCTCAGGTCAGTTGAAATAACAAAGAAATGGTAGAAAAGAAAGGGATAATAAGAGACAAAACTGTGTGCCACTGTGTGTATTCCTGGTGTATCTACATCTTAAATTCTGCAAATAGTTCTGGTTGTGTCACTTCAAATGGGACCAAGTAGAATTAGAAGTTTTTGAAAGAAGATGGCAATGCCTTTCCCATGAGAGGTAATTACATAAACTGCAACTCTTCGGGTTGAAAAAGGAATATTGGTAGAAGGAAAATATGATTTAAGTCTATAAAATTAAGAATTGCATGGAGATACTGAACAAGAGACTGATTATTCATCATTTTTCAGGATGTAAGAACTAGGAAGAACTAAATGAGATTATCATCAGGAGGTTTAAAATAAACAAAAGGAAGTACTTTTTCAAATAAGGCATAATTCAGTTGTGAAACTCTTTGCGAATATCGAGAGTATAAGTGGATTCAAAGGCAGATTGAAGACTTTCAGTAAAAAATCCATCAAAAGCTATTAAACACAGTGAAGTGATTACAACATACAGCTCACAAAGTCTCTGAAATGCAAACTGGTGGGAGTAGCAAGGGTACAAGTGAAAGTATCTTTCTGTATTTGCCCTGTTTCCATGACTTCTTCCATAAGCACACTTTATTTATTCTTGTCAGAAATGGGATGCTGGAGCAAATGCACTTTTGAGCTGATCCTGCACAGCTGTTCTGTGTGTAGTATATAACTCAGATTTCACTTAAGCCAACAGGGTAATTTTGTTGACTTTAATGGGAGCTGAATTAGGCCATCTGAGAGAATGAGCCTCCAATCTGATGTTTTGCTAAGGATGTGAAAGCTAAACTTGTTGGTTTGGTAAATGCAAATTCAAAGGAAACAACAGTTGTCCAAACTATTGAGCACCTGGAATTCAGCTGAAAGAGAGATCACTGTGGGGATTTATTTTAAAACTGTATGCAAAATCTCTTAAGTTTATGATTGATCTATTCTTGAATTTAAATGACTGGTCAGCTGACTGCTTTTGCTCTCTTGAGTGGTAGCTGATCTGTTTGCATGACTGTTCATCTTAGCTTCTAAAATGCACGGTCAATTCAAGGTCAGCCTATAGTTTTATGAAATTAGGAAGATAAYAGATATGGCCAAACTACAAACATGTCACCTCCTTTTCCCGAATTATTTGCTTTCCTGAGACACTCATTAGTAAGTGCACAATTAGATCAATATTATTTGATTTTCTTTACTTTTAGAGAAAGAAGAACTCTTTTAGGAAACAAGTCATGTATCTGCAGACAGAATGTGTCCTTTAAAAAGAAAGAAAATAAAACCAGACCGGAATAATTATTTCAAGAGTGTAACCCACAAAGTTATTGCTTCAGTCAAACTACCACGAGTAAGTTTTATACCTAAGACAAATTAAATAACAGTGATGTACTAGCATGGATAAACATATAATTGTATGATAAAAATATTTATTATTTGAAAGAGCAATATTTTTAATTTCCAGGAAATGTTGCATTGCATATGTAAGCACGTTCTCAAGATATCTCATATCCAAGGGCTGTAACATTGCATTTCTGTGTGAGATTTACTGTATGCTATGTGGGGAAGAGGAAACAATTCCTTCCACTGCAGYACCCTAAAAATGTGAAGAGCAATTCGGGTACCTAGCATAGGCATTTAATACCAATTGAGATGCTCTGTGGTAGTTCAAGATACCTGCATGATGCTAACAGCTTTGACACAGGAATAATGGAAGACTCCCACCTTACAGACTTGCAATTCTCCAGGGCACCTCAAAATGTATTAAGGACACATATTTAGATATTTGATTATTTCCCTAGGTTTCAAATGTAAGCAAGCTGTAAGGGCTCTCCCAATGGAGAGCAGCAGTTATGGTCCAAAGGCAGTTCATCTCAGCCTGTGGCATCATTTTCACATCGGTCACACCTGCCACTTGTGGAAGGTTGCCTTTCTCTGCAGAGAGAAGATTTTAATGGGTAACTGACTAATTCAGGCTTGACTCCCAGTTCTTCTTCAGCCAGTTCCGAGAGAGGTCAGCCCTGCAGGAGGACCACTACACTATCACAAAGCAAATATTAACCATGTAAAGGAGTTTTGTTCCCTGAGCCCACAACAAGCTCTAAGAACTTAATGTTAAATGTTTCTCTTTCTTGATGCGGGAATGGAGTAAGGGGACTGAAGTGACTTAACCCAGTCCACTTGACAGGCTATCAGCAGAGCTAGCAATGCAGTCTCTGCTTGAGAACAGCTAAAGATGGTATATAAAAGCTACATTATCCTTATACTGAATGGTTAGTAACCTGGCTCAAAACAAAGATAAAGCTAATTAGATTTGTTTCATGTTTCATGGTTAGTCAAATATTAACTATAACTAATATAGGTGAATGAATTAACATTAAGCTTCCCAAGCATGTTTATTATAGACAAATGCAGGAAATTGAATGGGAAATAAGAGCAGTGGGTTTTACCTTTATTGTCTGGACTTGCTGGGGAGGTGGCAATACAAGTCACCTCAACCAAGCATCACAATGAAGAGAGGAAATTCATTATTGTCCGAAGGGATTTTATTAACTTGACTGCAGTCTTCCACCAATCAGTAGAATGTAGGGAGGTATGGCGGGGTTTCTGCACTCTGGGAACACCTTGATGGCCCAAGTACAAAGGAAAAGGTTTTGTTTTTTTTTTTAAATTACATCCTGTAAAAGGAAGGCTGGGATAAGTGATGAGTATTTCTACATTTCTCTGAGTAATAAAAACATATTCTTCAGTTTTACATTGACTAATGGTTGCGCTGTTTGGAACTTTTGTATTTTAGTACACAGTAAAAAAGATGTTTTCAAAAAAATCTCTTTATTTTTTAGAAGAAAAGAAAGAGAAGGATGTGTTGGAAAATATAATTTTTTAAACAGTGGGTGCACATACAAAACCATACTGTGTCTGTTACAGAAAAAAATTATTTACTATGCATAGAAGTCTCCATATGAATATGCATGGAGGTGATATGTACATGACAAAAGTGTTAATACTTCCATCTGAAGTTGCAAGAGGTGTCAATATGATATCTACATGCAGTGTGTGCCATATTTTTAGCAATTTGGGGTTCACTAAATGTATTCTTTGAATATATTCATACATTGCTCAAAAAAAGACTGTATAATCTGATTTCTCATATGTCTGTGTATGTTTTTATTTACCTGCACCCACGTGTGCAAACTTATATCTTATATATTTTCAAAGAAAATTATATAGACAAATTAAAACTCATGAAAAGGAAGATATGTGGCTTTTATTTCCCTATTCCCTTTTCTCTGCAGAAAAAAAAAAATCCTGTCTATAAACTTAATAATTTTGAATGAAATCGCCAGTCAATGCAAAGTATTTTAGATAAAAGGTTTTGAAAAACTTCTGCAGAAACCAAACTATGTCCTATGTTCTGTAAACTTAATTAAAACCAAAACCAACAACAATTTCTCCAGTTCTAAAAGCTGAGTTGAAATATGACCTGACACAGTCCTTTTGAATTCAAAACCTGATGGCTAGAGTCACTCCAGAGTTCCCAATAGGCTGGGAAAACCTGAACAGCAAAAGTGTTGGCTGTCCTTTACTTCTTGAGTTTTCCAGCTGTTGAGCTCTTCTGGATCCATCTGTCCTTCTTGGCAAATTTTTGGCATTTAGATGCCTCCCTGGGTGATAGATCAGACACGGTTTCTTATGCATCTGGTGTCTCACTGAGATGGTGATGCAATATCTCTGTATTTTAAAAATAATTTTATGTTTATACATTCGCATTTGTACAAACAAACAGTTCTTAAACTCAGTTTTTCTGCAAGCCCAGAAGCCCATACTACTGCACACCAATAATGGGCTTTGCTAGCTCTGAAGACAGAGTGGAGCTCCTGTGCTGTTCTGATGCATCAATATGTCAGTACTCAATTGACAGCTGGATTAGTGCACAGCATGCATTTTCTTCTTTCTGAGTTTTTTTTTTTTAAATTCAAGGGTAAATGTCAAAACAATGCTGTAAAACCAATTAAGGGGAAAGAAAACAAGATTAGAGGTGCTACTTGAATTATTTATTGTTGTTCACAGTTGCCAAGTCTTTAAATAAGTACTTAATAGACCTTACTGTAACTCTCTGAGCAATACAGTAATTTATTTAATGCACAGTTCAGCAGTTTCTTAACATTCAACTGAAGTAGTCCATATAGTATGTTGTGAGCCTTTGTGAAGCCTCCTAAACTTGGACTGTTCACCATTTAAGAGAGTCTTCATGCAGAGTTACATTCATTAATCTCATTCAATAATCTGATATATTAAACAGGAATTGATTTCTGTGGAGGGAAATATCAAGATTTATTGACCAAAAAGAATAATTCTGACCAATTTAAAGCCTACTTCAATATTTATCTACAGGGGCGATAAATCTCATTATTCAGGAAAACAAGAAGCTGCTATGTGTGTACTGTTATTTATTGTTGGTGCTTTAACCACAAATATCTGGAAATTACTCCTCCGTGGATTTGAATTTCAGGTATAYGACCTTTTTCATTGATATTAATATGATAAAGGGGGAAAAATATTGATAGAACTGGGAAAAAAAGCATCTTTCCTAACCTTTGCCCACCAGCATTTCTAGGGAATAAAGTCAGAAAGCATTTACTTTTAAAAATGAAGAGACTAGTCAACATAGCCACAGGTTTACTGATTTGTGGTCTGCTAAAATCAGGAATCTTGAAGTGCAGACACAGCTCAGCACTGTTCAGCAGCCTCCTGAGAGTATTCATGAAGGCTGCACGTGAATCTCGTTGGGGTGAAGAGGGCAGCACACCCCGGAGTCCTGCGGAGGGCTCTGGACAAAGCTGGGACACACACTTCCTTATGGGGCACATGGGATCCACAATTTCACGCTAACAGTGCCACCAACTTGTCCCAGCTACAACACGAGCCATGCCTGTTCTCCTGCAATAAAACCTGTTTCCTATCCGTAAAACCATTCCATTTGTAAACTATTGCTTATATGGGACCTGTGGCTATGATGCGATGTAGGAATCCAGACGTTACATGTTATAGACTTAAACTATTTCTCCACATCACACAGAAGGTAAATTCATCAGGGGCTTTACCCTCCACCCTGCCATGCAAATCAGGCTATGGAAACAGAGGATGCAATATCTGTGAGGTGCTCAGGTTATATGGGAGGTTGCCCTTCTCACAGCTAACAGAAGTTTCTGGTGGAGAAGGGGAAGAAGTTCTGCGTTTGGGGGAAGATTATTTTTGATGCCACTATCTGACTATTTGAGCTGTAGGTGTCTTACTCTCTAAACATTTGGGCTGAGATCCAAATCTTTATCTGTACATGYGCCTACTTGAAAAATAGTGTCAGACACTCATTAGCAGTAACYTGCTACTTTTGAAATTGACACCATTTACCTACAGGAAATTGTCTTTTTGAAATAGTACTTTGTACTGAACCATTCTGAGATAATTGCTCCAATTAAAAAATACATGGGGCATTGCTGTGCACCTCAGGATGGAAACTTTATTGTGCTGTGAAAGAAGTCAATAGGAGTTCAAAGTATTCAGCCACCTGCAGAACTGATGATAGAGAGCCAAAAAATTTGTAATTCATGCTGGAAAAAGAAACTGTTCTACAAGCAGATACAGGGTTGAAAAGGATGCGAGTTTTAGCTTTGTTTCTTCTCCTCCCCCACCCTGTCTCCTCCTCTCCCAGCTTCCAAAACAAAAAAAAAAGGGAAAAAAAAAAAGAGAAAAAGAAACGATGAATTTCTTATGTCTTTGAGTATTGCTGAGCTCCACATAAATAGGAATATGCTCACTGTAGGGAAAGAGTGAGATTCAACTATTCCCATTAAAATGCTAATTACAGTCCTTTTATAGATCYGTTGGAGAGGATTTGGGGAACAAAAATAGCACCCAGAGATTATCACCGAAAGAAAAAAAAAATCAAAGAAGAAAACATGACATTAAAGAAACTTGCTTCTAAATTTAGAAGCCCATAAAGTGAGCCCAACCATTTATTCTCCCTGGAGCTGCTCCATATATTAAACTGATACTGAGAAATCATGAATTCTTTTACTTAAAAGCACAGCTTGCAATTTGGATTATTGTACTTCCATATATTTTGTGTCTTGTCCAAGCTATCACTGACAACTGGAAAGCTCGCTCTCCAGTCCTTACTACATAGAAATAAATATTGTGGAGAAACAGCATTAAGCAATACAATCTTAAAATTACCTGTTATTAAAAACAGAGCACTATTTTTTTAGAGGGAATATATTACTCAGCTGTAAAATAATATGTTTGCCATTCACTCTAATGTTTCAACATTATGATTCAATCTTCTAAAAAGCTGACATTGAAAATAAGGGTGTAATAAACCAATTTATCATAATGTGTAAAAGAAACTACTGGAATAAATTGGAATAACCTTTCAAAAACTAGCAGCTTTTAAAAGTATTAATTTCTACTCCAGATAATTGGAAAAGACACCTGGGTGGCCAAGCAATATTTTTTATGGGATTGCCCTGTCAGGGACTCAGATTGTCTTCAGAGTCAGGAGCGATCGTTTAGCACTAAGTGACAGTGAATCTTGCAAATGGGTCTTCCTGGATGCTGTTTGCCATAAATTACCAAACTGAACTCCCCTTCAAGGTCAACCATAAAAGAAGGCAGATATCAAATGGCCTTCACAGACACCCAAAGTAGTCTTCAGGCTTCACATAAGCAAGTGCTGGTTATGTTGGATCCTATAAAAGTGACTTAATAGACAGACAATACAAATTATTATCAAACTTTGAAGATATTCTTGGGAACTAAATAACAGAAGAACATAATTGGAAGTTGTAGTTCATAGGAATAAGGACTAACACAAATTCCTCCCCATTACAGAGCAGTATGTGCAATGAAACTAAATTAAGGTGAGAATTGAAGCTATCGATATGTTTCAAAGCACACATGCAAAACAGCTTCTTAAAGGAAAGTAAGACATCCTAAGTCTGTCAACTTTTTATCTTTTGCCTTTCACAAAATCTCTTGTCATTTTTTTCTCAAGACCATCTGTATTTACATAAGCATTGCTAGTTCCAGTGTTTATTCTTTGAAGTCATAATTTTGGATCAATAAAAGTTTAGTCAGTAGGGTTTATAAAAGCAGCCAGCAGTGGCATAAAATTGTGCTACAAAAGTGATTTTAGAAAAGCTTTATTCTCTGAGAAAGAAGGAATGGTTATAAACAATCTGATGTCTTGAAATGACAGGAAGTTCTTTATTGTCATCCCTTTTGCTCCAATATGGCAGCTGTGTTCCAACGGTAACAAACATTAATTCACATTAAAAAAAAGTGTAGGCAAGATTTATGACCTGGCCTCTTTTGCGGTATCTGCATTTAAGCAGACCTCCCTGTAACTTCTCACTGGAGAGTCTGGGCTGACGGTGTGTTACGGAGCACCATCTTCAATGGTGCTTACTTGATCTTCTATCGCCACAAAGGCAGAGAAATCATGCTCAATACCCTGTGTTTTTGGAAAGGCAGGAAAAGCAGAAGGGTGTGAGGAAGCTAAATGAGTGGCACAGTGCAGACAGCACCTGCTGCAGGTGCACCAGCAAGCCCATGGATACCATGGGGCCAGAGGGAGCACCGAGGACCATAGAATTGTAAAATGGTTTAGGCTGGAAAACACCTCTAGGGTTGTTGAGTCTAACCATTAATCCAGCACTGCCAGGTTCACCACTAAACCATATATCCAAGGGTCACGTCTACCCAACTTTTGAACATTTCCAGGGATGGTGATTCCACCAGTTCCTTAGAAAGCCTGTTCAAATGACTGACCACCCTTTTGGGGAAATAATGGTTTCTAATATCCAATTTAAACCTTCCCTGGTGCAACTTGAGGCCATTTCCTCTGTCCTGTTGCTAGTTACCTGGGAGAAGAGGCTGACTCCACTGCTCCACAATTTCTTTTCAGGAAGGTAGGTCTCTCCTGAGCCTCCTCTTCTACAGGCTGAACAATCCTCATTCCCTCAGGTGCTCCTCATAAGACTTGTGCTCCAGACCCTTCACCAGCTTCATTGCCCTTCTCCAGACATGCTCCAGAAAGACGTGAAAGATGCTTCAGCCCTTGATGTGTTTTGGTTCATGTCATGCACGGGGATGTCACAATCCCTTTATAACCCTTTGCACTGTCCCCGTTCTACTTCATTGGAATGTCTCCTCATGCTATCCATCCATATGCTTTAAACAATTCTGTATTGGCGTGCTGCAGCCTATCGGAAATCTTTCAGGAGCTGCTGCAGTGCACAGAGCAAAGCTTCAGCTAATGCAAACTGCCGACATGCTTTTTAGAAGCCTCTCAAAATGAGAAATTTCTCTTTGCATACGTTATACTCTTTAACCTTAAAGCAGCAACAGACGTTATGTTAAAAATAATTAAAAATAAAGGCTTGAGGATTTGTGGAGTGAACTATGCCACCTCAGCCAAATATTCCCAACAGCATTCCTGTCATAACTGTGTCTTATTGTGTAGTATGAAAACAGTGCTTCTTTAAACTGAACTTTTGATAGTTTTACAATAGTTCTGTAAGAGCCCATGAAAGGATAGAAACTTTACTGGACAAAGCAAAGGCTTTTGAACTCCTGTGGTTGCCCCTATGAATTAGATGACTTAGGAAGTTTCATACCGTGTATGTACCTTTCTTTGCTCTGCAGTGCTGCTTTCCTCCTTCCCTCCCTGTGCAGTGAGCCAGTCCTCCTTGTGCTATGATAATACTTTTGTGTCTGCTATGACCTCTGGAACTGAATAGCTGTTTCATATAATTGCAAAGCTACCCCACTCTTTCCTACTAGCTTCACCTCAATCCTGAGAAATGAAACAAAGAGAAATTCTCCTCACAGCCGCTCTTCAGTGAGCTCAGATGTCTGAGCCACAGCCAAAACTAGGTCAAACAGCCCATTTCCACATCACGTACTGACCTCTTAACAATTTTGCTCTGTGATATTCCTAGTGGGTCTTAGCAGAAACATTTACAAGAAATGAGAGGAGTAAAATCCTCTCCAACACTTTCTCTAATTTTAAAATAAATTGGTGACATAGTTTGAAGTTCAGTCTAAAGATGTGCTAATTATACAGGGAAAGATCTAATTAACCAAATCAGGAAACCCATAGCAACTATTGTCACATTCTTGTATGACAGAAGCATCATTCTGGCAGTCACTGGAGCATACGCTCAATAACTGCCTGAACTCAGATCCTTTTTCATCAAGACCTGCAAAGTTAAAATGAGATACCAGCTATGACAACAGTTCGGCTTCACAGGCCATATTGCATGAAGCAGCATTTCCTTCTCCCCTTTTTTTTTTTAAATCTAAAAAATAAATAAATATATAAGAAACCTCCCAAACAAAATGCACTTAGCATACTTGTAGGTTGAAAGTGTTGAAATATTATGAAAATTATATTCCCTGAGAGTGAAAGGGGATGAATTTGTAATATAATGGAATATACATTTTTTTCTTTCTGCAGCAGTTAATATATTACACTGAAAAAACATGGAATTCCTGATAAAGATAATGGGACATTTAAAGATAGAGTGAAAAAATGCCAGGAAAACTAAATCCAATGTATGCAGGAGAGATGAAATTGCACCACTGATAAAAATGATCACTTCTGCTGGAATTTCTCTCTTCCAGCACTCATTATTCTGACTACAGGAAGAAGTTAAAATATTATGGACATTTTGAAGGCTCTTCCTTCTCAGAAAGTATCACTAAAAACAGGGAGAAAAATGCTAGTCTCAGAGGCAGGGAAAGATACACAACTTGTAAACTGTAAAAATGCAGGCCTTATTTAAATAAGTTTGGTACATATGTCTTCCCAAAGCTTTTACATTTAAAAGGTTCATCCAAACAATCCCTGGCATAGTTAGCATTGCTGGTTAAAGACTAGAGGACGTTTTTAGGGAGCGTAAGATTTTTTTTTAATCAGCTGATATAGCTAGAAGGGATACACCAGCTTTCAGGTGTAAAAGAAATTCAATACACTTAATGGTGTGAGAAGAATGATGCAGGGCAACAGAGTGTTTGGGAGAACCCAAAACTTCCTGCAGGGCTCATGTATGTGTTTCTGACATCCTCGAATTAGTGAGCTAATGTGCAAGATACATGTAAAGAAGAGACTATCAATGAAGCAGTAAATTCTCAGCTTTGTTTGACACAAGAACTAACAAAAGTCCAGTCTGGAACACTGTAACATCCCCAGTGGMAAAGCAAGATCTGATAGAAGGGTCGATCTGTGGCAAGGAGTGCACAAGGTATTAGGTAGGATATGGCAAATGCAAATGAAGATTGGGCAGAATTTTGAAATAAAAGTAATGAAAATGAGACCGGCTAGACAAGATTTTTCAGGACTGATAAAATGGTAAGGGGAAAATTTACTGCAAAAGGAGGTGAACTCTACTAAGTTTTGCCTGAGCAGCCACATCCTTCCATGGGAAATGGCATGCATGACACACATCTGGTCAGCARCATTGCACTTGGTGTTACTCTCGAAAAGACTCACCCACACTTTCTATGAAGAACCTGAAGTGAGATGCCCTTGTTACCCATGTAAGAGGCTTCACTTAAGAAAAATAGGATAAAAAACCGCCACAGGATTATAAATCCGTTTCTGAGTGTGTCTAGATCATAAACTCGTTAAACAGGTAATGTCAGAGATGGATTTATGTGTTCTATTTCCACTAAGACATAGTAAGCAAAACRGCACAATAAAAGAACACAAATATATATTCCATAGATTAAGGCAGTGTTTTGGGTAATGTGTTATAGAAGACACTATCACAGACTTGGTAGAAGACATTATCACTGTCACAGACTATCACTACAGATTTGGTAGCACTTGATGCACTTTAAATACCTCATSTATTACTCACTCAGCTAAAAAAATTTTAACTGAGGAGATACTAACTTACATGTGCTAGCAGAAAGTAAGATTGCTGGTCTGCCATGAAAAACACTTTGTTTGCCGTAATGATGAGATCTGAGTTATTTGTAAGGAACAAACAAATATATGTGACTTAATTTTATAGGTGAATGATAYGGTACCATGATCACTAGAATTATAAATCGTTATAGAGTGTGTAGGTTCTCTTTGTTGATCACAGCATCCTCTCCTTTGTCGTTTTGTCAAGCCTACACTTCTTTGTAACTGAAGGTAGCATCAGCTTCTTTGGRTTTTATATCGCAGACAAACAACCCCCTTTGGATTGTATTGGATTATCAGTTATTCTCTAGAACCTGGGTTCTGAGAAGCATGAAACCCTCTTATAGTAATTTTTAAGACAAATGATGACTTTGCTGCTGAATCCCTGGTGCATAGAGTAGCTACCACTCAGTACCTGAGACATTGCTTTCAGGAGGCACTTCTCGCTGTGAACTCCAGCACAACAGTTCCTCTTATTTACAACCTAATGAGTAAATAAATGAATATTATGAAATGTTTGCTTTAAAACAGTGACTTCTGTAGCATACTAGAAAGAAAAGAAATCTATTAAATCCTTCCTTAATTAGATTAAAGAAACCTGATCCTTGCTGTATGGGCTTGAGCCTAACATACCAATGGAGGACAAAATCAAATAATTTATTAATCATACCCTACTCCCTGATTTCAGGGCAGGTTCTTGCCAGTCATCAGCAAACCTACAAGTTATCATTTGAGTCATCAGCTAGAGAAAAGTTTATATCCAAGCAAGCCCATTCTCTCACCTGCAGTGATTACAATGATATTATTTTCTTCAAGCTAACAAGGACATTATTCAATATAGGCAGGATCCCTCACTCCTTAATGAAGACTTAACTCTTAATCTCTTGTCTAAGAGCTGCTAGGTTTTTTCACTAATGCTTACTGTTATATCACATCTCTCAGGATAGTTTTTTCACAGGGGAATCTCCCAGGAGATAATTTTTGTAGTGCTGTATATGACACATTAAATTCATTCAGCATTTAACACATTTACTTGTGATTTTTTTTCCAACAGTAAGACATAATTATGAATCTCAACATAATATCGGAACATATGCAACAGCTGTCTTTCAAAGGAACTAAAAGGTCATTAGAAAACTGGAAGCAACGACCAGCTGCAGTAATGCTTGTTTTCTCCTAAACCATACAGGGGGACAGAGGGGAAGGTGAGAGACAACTTCTCTGGTTGACTAGCAATTGGCAGTAGAAGGTATTGCTGTGGGTCTTAGTAGGAATACACAGAGTTGGATCCTTGCAGCAATACTTATTATCTGAGATTTTAAGGACTTCAGCATTTAAGTAGCTAAGTTGTCCTTTTAAAGGTGTCATCACATGTATGCTCTGCTTTACTGTATTTTGTGAGGCATCTTCTGTTCTTGTTGCCCTGGGATGTTTTGGGAAAAAAATTTAGAATGTGTCCTATAGAGAAATGTCTCCTGTTTGTGACATTTCTCAGTGCCTTGGCCTTTTCATTTTGGTTAGAACTGTACTGATAAAATAGAGGGTAATGCATCACCGGGAGACAAGACCTGTGGGGTTTTAAAAGAAACATGCACATCTGTGTACAGGAAAGTCAGTGACAGCAGAAATACAAAGCCAGTTCCATATGTCCCCCATATTGCCAGTGAACAGGCAAAAAGGATGAGCCACCTTCTTTCATCCTGTTGTCAGACAGATCCAGCATGTTCCCACACGAGGTGAAAGGGACAGCACAACCCCTTACCTCAAGAGGGGCCCAAGTTTCCATGCATAATATCTGTAATTGTCCATAAGTATCTCAGAGACTCTGATATGTGGTTTCTTTTCAATCATCATTTTCCAGGGTGTGAAGACAGATTGGGTGTTGTCCTTCAGAGGTTCTCATAAAAAAATGCAACATTTTAAACCAGAAGGTGCCAAATGACAAGCATGAAGGAAGAAGTTTTAGCCAAGGTGCAGACACATCAGCTCTGGAGTCACTCCCAGAGCACACCAAAACTCAACAGAAGAAGTCAGAAATTGATATAAAGGGCCACTGGGAGTAATAGTTAGGGTACTCTRTGCACCACTGTGAGAAATCCCTACAGATCTTCCAGAGCATCACAGAGTTATGAAGGCACATCTCCGCTGCCCCAACCACTCCTACAATGGAAAAGTCTTCACATCTTCATAGTGAAAAATTTGTCRCATTCCAATAAGGCAACATTTCTGTTTCTGTTCTGATTTTTGTTGAGAAAGATTGAGATTCAWTTTGGGTTTGTAGAAAAAATTTCCGTTGAACTGTCCTTTGGTTCAGGCTCGACATTACTATTACAAGTATTTTACTAATAAATGTGTATTCAATTTAAAGCAGCTGCAGCCCAGAGGACTTGTTTTAGGCACTACTCTCAGAGTGTTCATAAGAAAATGTTGAGAACTTTCTTCGCTCTGAGGGCACAGCCTGGGGTCAATCAACACGTTTTTGCTTTGTTGTAGTGAACATCTGGATATTGAACCCCTGTTTTCTGTAGCTGGTCTGCTACAGATTTTTTTCTGGTACACGTAACAGGCTGGGCACTCTCTGAGCAATAGCTGACCCGCCTTGTGGAGCATTCAGGAAGGTGCTGAGAAAGCAGGAGACAAACACCTCCAGTGCAGYAGTGGGATGTTCTGGCAGTCACTTGGTACATCTTTTACTTGTGCTGCATTGACCCAGGTTTCATCAAGAGTCCTATAGCGTAGCTTTAGATGCAGGGAGCTGAAGTGCTCTATGTGAGTTTACTSGCCCCTTGCCTGACTGTTCCCTAACACCACCCTGTGATAAACTGGGATGTGATCTATACCTGCAGGTAATTTTGTTTGGCAAAGGCCTGCCATTACATAGCAGGGACATATTTAATGAAGAGATAAAATTGCACAGTGCAAACAGTGAGCAGAATACTGGGTTTCTTTCACTTTTCTTCAAGGACTGAGAGAAGGAATAACAAGCATAAGCATTTTCAGGGGGTGAACTTCAACGGAACAATGTAGACATTGGACTGCTGGTGAGTGGTAAGTTACAGTATCCTAAAAAGGAAACAACTGGGAAGGAAACAATAGTTCCAACCATAAAAACAGAAAGAAAATTATAGTGGATTTTTAAATAACACTTAAATGAATTTTCTTAAATAGTCTAAAGTTTACACAGATAAGCTGTTTCTTAATTTTCTGTAACAAAAGCCTGTGAATGTTTTTCATTAAAATCTGATTCAGCTACAATGAAAAGAAATCGGGAATTTTTTTTTTTTTCAATTTTGCAAGGARGACCTATCTGTCTTGCACRGTTTCTAACAGCGTGAGTACTTCTCATATTTTATATATATATGTATATAAAAAAAGATAAAGTAATTGACACTGTCATTGAGCTGAAGCCATTAGATCAATATTAACTTGAGATGTCCCATAATTCTTGCAGTTTTAATGTTTAAATGACATTGYTGAATATAAAGTGTATCAAATGTAAATGATTTGAGTATTAATTCCTCATTATTGTGGAAAGAATGATTAACTTCGTTGAACCTTCACCTGAATTTCTTTGGCAGAGCATTAAATATTGGTCTTTATTTTCTTATTTTTCTTTAAAAGTCCAGGTACAGGTAATAAAATGAGTGTTCAAATCTTGATTTTTTTACTTATTTATAGAGACAAGGATGCCTATTTTGTGATAATGTGAAATAAAAAGGAATTTTATGTATTCTAATTTGAACTGTTGGTATCATTGCTGCTAAAGAAGTCTCTTCAGTTCACAGAAGATGGTACACTATTTCAACAAGACCAGCAAAATATGTAAATCAGCATGTGTGAAACAAAAAGGGAAAAATAAATCCTGGTGCTGTCATATTTCCCTCTGAAGTTCTGCAACAAATTAGAAATAATTCCAAAGAAAGGATTATCTTTTACTAGATGACACTTTTATGAAATTGTTTTAGCTTTTCTCTTTAGTGCAGGAAAGAAATCATTACAAATAGGATACAAGTGACCTACAGATGATAAATCTCCCCCTAGCTATTTCTTTGTGTTTGGCTCATTGGGCATTATATATAATAAATACATTAATTTTAAATATGTTTACTTATATTTAATTTTGAAATAATTATTACAACAATATGTAAGCCTTGATGTTATTGCCACAACCATTTCACATTCATAATTTATGAAACGGCATATAAAGCATATTAAAGCTTTGATGATCAAAAGGCCTAGATGTAATCTGGCCTCTTTGTTGTTTTTGGCTGGTGATTGTCTACAGTAATCTGTTTATATTTGATACTATCACGGTCCTCTAAGATACTAACATACAGCAATATTAGACAACTACAATGACTGTGAGATGGAAATTTCCATTTGGTCCAGAAAATATTCATCAGCTCTGCAATGACAAAAACCATAATCACTGTAATCAGGTTGTTCAATATACAACGAATTTTGATTCATCATTCTTAGCTATATTTTCTCCACTTCGCCATACTCTAACTCAAATATATTTCTTTTTTATCTTCTCCAGAGGTCTTTGTTGTTTCAGTGATTCTGTGAGATGCTTTGGAAGTAACTGGAGTCATACTGAACCAGCTAGCTATTTTAATATCAAAAGTTCACTAATTATTAACATCATTACGACTACTTCACTTCTGTGACTTGAATATCCATACAGTTTCATGGATTTTGTCATTTAGAAAATGGYTATTCTGGTTGCCTCATATACCATTCAGAGTTTTCTCTAGAAGAACCTTCATTGATGTTAATAAGCTTTAGATCAGGAATTTTGGACTGTTAGTTCATTGTCTTTATGAATAGCATGAGGATGTCTGGACTGATTTGCTGGTAATATCTATACTTGGGCAACATACTTATGGGATAATGAAAGACAGAAATAGAGAATTTTCTGCTGAATTTATTTGAAAAAATTAGTCCTCAAATGCCACRGTCAAAAGGCCATGGTAATGGTAGTGGCACAAGGAAACAGAACAGAAATTTCACTTTCAGGGAAGCAAAGAGTGCCCAGAGGAGGCCGGGAGGCGTGTCCTGGGCAGCAGGATCTCCTGGGTCTGCCATCATCACCTGCACCTGGGCTGGCTGGCACATTTTGAAATGTGTAGAATTAAAAAAAAMCCCAACAAAATGAACAAAACTATCCACTACAAACCCAATAGGAAAACAACCTCCCTTGGGTTAAATGACCCAACAAACTCAGCATAAGCTTTAATTCTCTGTTTCTTCCTTAACACATTGAAATGCATTTAACAGTAGCAAGTGTTCATATTAGATAAGAGGAATTGTTGCTACTCATACAATTATGCTGTTTCTGTAGCAGAGTCTGGCAGTGAGAGAGAGCAAGACATCATGTCACACTGTCAGGACAGTTGGTGCCTTTGACAAGAATCCATTTTCCAGTGATCAGAGATGCAGTTTCTATTACTTCTTCTGTACAAACTCAAACATCAATGAAACAAACCTCTTTCAGAAGTCAAGTTCCTTTTAAACCTATTTTTTTTCAATGCTGATGTTTTTAACGTGTTTTTATAAGACCGCAGCAAAGACAAGTGTGCAGATCAAAAAGTGCGTACAAATAGAATCCTTAATCTGTATCTGTAATAGGAACTGAGCTTTCTGTGTATTGCAGAGATATATTTTTTTAATGACTCAGACAAATCCTTTCCTAAATATATTCATTAGTTTGGGGTTCTTTTGCTTTTTCCTTGCCTAGCATAACCTCTTCAGAAATCTTRATACTTAGAGTCATGTTCAAAAGCTGTTCACTGTAAGTCATCTGGGGTACAAGAAAGTTTTGTTGTTTCAAAACTCTCCTCCCTCCGCCATGCAAGCCCTACTGCTGAGGACTCGTGCATGCCATCTGCTGGCACTTTCTAAACCTCTTATAAGCACATTCCTGTTTCGTGGCCTCTCCCTTGTTCCTCCCAGCGACACAAAGCATCCTCAGTACTGCTGAGGTCAGGCACAAGTTAGCGGCGTGCCTAAAAGACAGCAGCCTCCCAGTGGGATGCCCAGATACTGAGCTATGCACACTTACTAGACAATTCCAAAAAGATTTCTTTGCCTGAATTTTTTTTCTCTTTAAAGAATGTTTATTGATAATGACGGTATAACTACTTCTTTTTTAACTAGGAAAAGCATTTAAGACATACTAGTTAGCATTTACATGTTCCTGTATGAGAAATATTTTATTTCCATGTGATTCAGTATGAGACATACACCCCTCTATGTGGGGTTTTGATATGAAAATGTTCATGATTCATGCCAGTGCCCCTGCTCATGGCAGGGCACTTGGAACTAGTTAGTATTTAAGGTCCCTTCCAGCCCAAATCATTCTATGATTTTATAGTTTATACAATCTTTTGAGAGTAAAGAAATGTTGAAAAAGGCATGCCTACATAATGTGAAAGATCAGGTAGTTCCTTTCAAGACCACATTTTAGGTTTTTTCAATCACTTTACTAATATGGCAGTTATTTGCAATTTTAAACGTATGCACTTGCAGTTAAAATTTTTTGTGACTATGTTAAAAAATACATGTCTGTACATGAATACGGAAATACATGTAACTATATAAAGATAGATGTGGGTGTTTGTGTGTCCAGTGTTTCTGAAAGGCAAGTAAACCATCTATGATTGAAAAATTTTGAGCACCGCTGGAATTTCCCTGTTTTTAAAGGGATGAACATTCATACATGCATGCAAACACACTCATATAATAGCCCTCCWTATGTGGCCTGTAGAAGAGCAGGTAAGCTGAACTGCTTTCTGCTGTTTCACATTAGCCAACCAGTATTCTTCAGGAAAAGACTGAAACCCACCAGAGTTCTTGTTCTGTAGTGCTAGTAGCCACTGGTAGGGAAACTGTTAAGTGGCTGAAGTGGTAATTTAAGAGAAACACTCCATAGAAAGCTTTCGTTTGGATGAGGAAAACATATTGTGATAAGATCAACAAAGTAAATGGGGTCTTCCATCCTGTTCGCATAAAATGCCTGCTGTGTCCCAGGGGTGGAAATGAGGACTTGTGCTCTCAGCTCCTACCCAAAAATGTGCCAATCTTATGTGAACCATTTATCACTCATTAATTTCTGGCTCATCAGCAATGTTATCAAAACAGGRATGAAGAGAGGCCATGGTTAACTTGAAGTGATTTAAAGCAGTAAAACCTCTGAATATCCTCACTGACTTTATTGAACCTGTCCTTCTTTTTGTCTCTTTGAAGGAGAAAATATGTTTATTTGCTTTTTTGCAAGGTGTTGATGAAGTAGATAGTTCTAAAGAAGGAGAAAATAAAAAGACAAACAAACGTGTAAGAGAAATTCTGTGTAAGGAAAACATTGCAACTCTCAGACCAATGCAAGGATGCCTGAATCACGTTTCCTGAAATGCAAGATGTGGCTTCCCTGAGTCAGCCAGTCAATCTACCTCTAAGGATGTCAGTCTGTGGAAATTCAAAACTTAAATGACAAGCATTCCAGTCTAGAAAAAGTAATAGTGGCTAAACAGAATTAAAAAAAAAAATCTCTTAAAATGCTAGCATATGAGAAACMAATTATAAATACTATAACACATGCAATGAAATAATACAGTGAAAGTAAATCTTCTAACCTCTGCCCCTCACTCTACCTCCCACACTATAACAACAACGAAAGCCTTACTTTTTGGATTTTCTTGTTTTACTTAAGTTATCTCTGAAATGGAAAATCAGCACACATTGAACTTACATCGGTTTCTGAAAATTAATGTATTGTATGTTTTCAGGAACTGGTTGGATAATCTCATGAAACATTAAAGTTAAGCCTTTTATTAGGATAATATTTAGAAAAATGTCACAGTGACACATTTTTGGGAATCCTAATTATGAGAAAAGATACTGATAGAAGACATTCTTCACAGAGGAGTAGAAGAAGCAACATAAAATAATTTTTCTGTTACTCATAAAAATCATTTGGTACAATTATAACGGTGTTCAAAGATTAATACTGGAATGTTAGAATAATAACATTTAAAATAATTGCTTTTGTTCCTTTAATCTCCTAGTTTCATTGTTCTTTCATCTTCTGCTTAAATCCAAATGGCTGCATTTGAAAACTTTTAAAAACATTTCACCAGAAAAGCTCATAGAGATATATTATCTCACTTTCATTTCTGTCCTGAGGCTATAGTGTTTGACAGTGACAGAAAATAGTTTCAAGGACAATATAATGACAGAGATGGAATAAATTAAAGGAAACTACAAACTACTTAGTTGCAGAAATAATTTGCTCTTGTTCTAAAACTGAAATCTGGAATAAATATTTTAGAATGAAAAAAAGAAAGTGCCTTTAAAACAGAAGCAGGCTTTAAAAAAGCTGCTACTATTTAATTCATGATAGCAGTGGTTTGAAGGAACATTCCTAACATTATCCAATTACCACTTTCTCTCTGCAAACTATAAAATTTGGGTGAGAAGTTGATTACATATATATTCGGAAAGTATTTAATCATCAACAACGTCTTGCTAATCAGGCATAAATCTGAGGGATTAGTTAAAATATGGCAGTTGTTTTCTCAGTGCTGAAATACAGCAGATGATCCTCCAGTCACTACTTTTACAGGGGCCAAAGCTACTTCCACATCCTGATGTGGAGCTGAGGGCAACAGACTTTTGCCTCGATACCTGCAGGTCTTTTTCCCGCAGTTTTCCTCTCCCCTTCATACCACACACTTGATACCACTTTTGCTTGAGCATAACAGAAGGAAACACCAAGCATGTGGGGGTAGGTGCAAAGTCTCAGCTACAGCCCTGGATTAGGGATCTGGCTCATGGCATGGACAGGTATCTCCACGCCCCTGGGACTGAGAAACCTAAGTTAAGAGAATGATTTAGAGTTAATGGGATCCATACCAATAACCAGCATGTATCAATTAGGCCTGATCTTAAAAATAAGTTTGAAAGATACTGCTTTATTTCAGACTTAAAGGTCTACTTTTCTAATTTTAGTTTTTTTAAGAGTCTGCTGACTGTATTGTGGCTGCAGCAAAGTAATAGCAGTGATTGGTGTTTCCTCCTGATTAGAGGAAATTTTTAAATACCCTAAGGCAAAAATCCTTTGGTGTCTCTGCAGAAACATAAAAAATGGATAAAAAATTTTAAAAACGGAAATAAACAGCAAGTGATAAAAGAATTTCAGCACCTCAGAAGTGGCAATATGAATGTGGACATCCTTTCTTAAAAAAAAACATTGGTGTGAAGCTCCCCATGACTACTTTCTGAAATCCATTCAAAATCCTTTATTGTTTCCAGCTTTCATAACTAGGCTGATTTAACCCAGGGTGTCCATTTTGCTTTAGTTCTTTTGAAAGTCTCTACCATAATTAATGTTTTGTATAGTAACAGCAAATATGGTTGTTTATTACTTTAAAAAGAAATACAAATGTTTATAACCTAATATACCAAATTTGATTAATGATGTCAGGTAGCTAAGTTCACACRCTTAAAGAAATCTGATATTAAATGCTGATTTAATACTTTGTGTTTCCTTTCTATGCATATCAAAAGGACCACTCAGTGTGAATTACTGACTGCTTTCCAAAGTCTAAAGCTATATGTCTTTCAATTTTGATTAATACTCATAAAAGTAGAAGTATGCAATTCTGTTCAGAGTGGCTATGATTGCAATGCCTAGATTAAATCATTTTGAAGATRTTATGAATTTAAAAAAAAAAAGACAACAAACCCAAGACAAAACAAACCCAGAACTGTGTTACAGCATTTTAGAAACAGTTATTAATTTCTTTATATGTTTAGAGTTATTGTTATTTCAATAAAAGCACCAAGTAGAAACGATAAAGACTTGTCTTCATGAAGACAGGTTTATTTTGGGGAATCATGGCGTAATTTTTAACTACTGTACGACTACAGTGGCTCTGTAATAATTACATAAATGAATCCTGCTTTATTTCATACCATATTCCCACAATGCCTTGCCTTTTCCTCAAGTGCCATGCCCTTTCTAGTTTTCTTAATACTTTCCCAGTCACAGCGTACTAGAAAGATTTTAAATAACTTATGCCAACCTTTTTCTCTTTTTTCCTTTTTTTTTTTTTAAATTAATCACCTATAAAACTGCATATTCTCTAGATACTATGAGATGAGGATTGCCCCCATTTTGCATAAATTGCTTTTTTGCTACTATTACAAGTGTTACAGGCTCAGCTCCTTGTTAACATGGCTCACAATAAAACTGAGTTTTCTCAGGTCGCACTGGAGACTAACACTTGCCCAAGGACATTTCTGTGCTTATTGCCTTTTTTCCCCAAGAAGTCCCCCGCACAGAGCAATAATAACATTGTTAAATTTGCATCCAGTTCACCTGGGTTTGCAGCTGGGGGCTTTTCTAATGTACTGCCTTCTCTTGGCTTCACATGGGCCATAACTTTCACTTTCTGATTTGTTTTGTCTGACTGACAACTCAGCAGTGGAGGAAAAAGAGGAAGCCTTTCTCCATTCACCCACCCATAAATCCATCATTCCCTTCAAACTTATTTCCTTCTAAGTCCTTCTGTAATTTTGGTTATGATTGTCCTTCCTGAACAATGACAAAGGTTGAAAAGAAGTCACTGGCAGGTGTAAGGCCACTGCTCTGGTAGGTACCTGCCTCCTTGGCTGCTTGTTGGAAGGTGGCAGCAGGATCTGAGAAACTAATTTTTCTTTCCCAAAGCCTGACGTATTTATATAGTTTGTCCACCAACATCAGAAGAAAAGATACAGAATGGCACCTAAAATAAAGAATGGTATAGTCGTTCCTCCACGTGTGACTGCATACAAAAGCATGTTTCCTAGCTTGTACTTGTTTCTATTCAYATGAAAGGGGCTGCAATTCTTGAAGAAATCAGGCCTTTTGATTTTAGTGACTTGTTACTCTGTTTTCTAATCARTGTCCTGATGTTTCTGAGCAGCATCCTTCAGTTCTGGAACAATTCCATTACGGTGACAATTCAGTAATGCTTAATATGGAGTGTATGCTTTCTCCAACTTCCCCCTTATTTGCAAAATAGAATGTAGGTAAAAAATATAAATTCCTAATTTTAATACACATAAAACTGAAATTCCCACCTCACTCTCCTTGATACATGAGGCATGCTTCTGTTTCTGAACCAATATGTACTACAAGTAGAAAATACGGTCAAATGAGGAAAAAAAAAATCTCATTGCTCAAATAAGCAAGATATGTATATTCATACATTCACAAAGAAATTCAGCAATGTTTTYAAAATGAGAGAGTTTTGGACATTTTCCATCTTTCTTCTGGCACTATCAGTAGGGGATATTTCAAACTGCTGTTTCTTCATCACAAATGCAGTGTCACTATTAAGCAGCACCCAAGAATATAACTGAGCTGGTGGGTCTTGCTTGGTTCRTTGTTTGATGATCAGATCATGGGAATGTGAACAATTCTTACATCTAGAGGTGATGTAAGGCAAATTTCCAAAAAAATACGTCAACCATGCATTTTATTACGTTATCAACTTAAATAATACCAAGAAAACTTGTCTCACGGACTGAAATCAACACATTGGATACAGCTTGTTAGCAACCATATCAGCATCCTAATCAACACTATTTTGAGTTGACAGAGTGAAGCTAACCAATGCAGACAACAGGGCACACGCAGAAAGGCGCTGGGTAATATTGGGAAAGGAGGCATTACACGCTCAAATGAAGAAAAAGAAAAGAAAAGGCAGACAAGTCTCTTCATACATCCTTTCACTCACACATTGAAAGTGCGAAAAGGATATCCAAGAATCATTTGCCACATGCTCTGAAGAGCAACTTTAAAAAAAAAATTGTCATATTTTTTGTCACATTCAAGAATTTTACAAGTATGAGAGAAAAAGCTGAAATCGGACAGCGGTACACAACAGATGGGCTGAATTTCACTTTCTACCTCTAATAGGAATGACAGCTTCCTTAAATGAAGACTTTTCTGCAGTGAAGTTCCTTTTAAAGCTTAAAAAAATGTATCTTAACGATGCCTGTGTGAAATGAGAGTATTGCTAGTGTCCCCCCAYAAGACATGGAACTGACCAACAGGTGCTCAGTTGCCAAACGTAACAGCGAACTTGAAAGTGAGTCCAAGAAGCCTTTAACCTGACCCCTGTCTGCTGGCATGCCTGGGGGGAGGCTACCCAGGACCTTCAACTGCAGTTGAGAGTTTTTCATTTTTTCCACTGATAGGCCCCAAATATTTCCTTTTGCTTAGCCAAATTGAATGAATTGGGAGTAAAATGCATTTAGGGGACAACTGTGAAAAAATTTTAGTCACGTGCCCATGATTTCCAGGAAGCCTGTAGCAGAGGCCAAGAGAAATCCAAGGTAGAGTTTTCTCTCTGGGTATGTCTTCTTTGGGATAGAGTTGAAGCAATTTAAGAAGTTGCCTTCCCTTGCTCTTATATCCACAGCTACCTTGTTTTAATGCCCTCACCAGGAGATTGAGACGGCTTCAGCACAAAGCCAGTGGGCTTGTTTTAAGTCGTTAACGGTGAATACAACTCGGCTGTGAAGGCAGAAACCTCCAGCTAAAGCATAGTAATGAACAGCTGGTGGGCAGTAACTGGTATAATTGCTATATCCACTTTTGAAGTCTCAGGTGCTTTAATTTCTTCTTTGTGCATTTTTCTGCCTTAACTGACATAGCTTCCATTTTTACTACACAAGACTGGCATCCTACAGAGATTAACATATTTTTTCTGTGTATTGCTGGTTTGTTCTCAGTGCATAGTCCCTCCTTGTGCAGTGAACGAAGCAGAAGTCTGAAACAACCAATACGTAATCATGAACTAAATACTGTGATGTAACATACAAAAACAAGAGAGGTGAATGCTGAAATAGGCTACTCTAGTCCCTGGGTGCTTACCTTGGCTACATTTCAGGACAGAAGCCTGTCATTTCTCCATGCACCCTTGCTTTTCACGGCAGAGAGCTCAGGCTTCTAGGTAAAAAGCATGCTGTAGTGTTCTCCTCTCTGTATGGGAGAGCCAAGAGATGCACAGGAGCACATAGCAACATCTCTAGGCTGCTGCAGACAAGGACCAGGCCTCCATTTGTCATCAGCCTTTTCTCCTTGCTCTATGCGTACAGCTGAAACCAGACTGTGCACCAGACCTTTGTGAAGGTCCCACCAGGGAAGAACAAGCAAACACTTCAGTAGGTGGAATGAATGATTTAAGTACAAATAAATGCTGAAATAGAAAATGCCAGTTTCAGTTCTTGCTGGTTGTCCTTCTGCTACTGACCCCTACACCTGCCTCCAGCAAACTCTTGCCTCACTGTGACAATTCTCACGGGCTTTACTACTTTTGCAATTTTTAAAATCTACCCCTTTCACCCTCCCCAGCCAATAATGCCCCAGACTTTATTCCCTGTAAAAGCTTGTTTGTGTGCTCTCCAAATGTTCACCTTTGTTCAAAATGATTCTTCACCATCTGAGGTAAACAATAGGAGGAATGACCTGCAAGCAGATGCCCACCGTATTTATTTTCATATAATTTAATCACAGTCCTTTTGTGCCTTGAAAAACCCACATTAATAACGCACCTGTAGAGTCACAGAAGTACATGTGAAAGTGCCAATTCACTTTGCACACTACAGTGGAGAACCAAAAGGCCAGAGGCAATAGAATGAGGAAGACTGAAATGTTGTTTGCAATGAAATGTTGTTGTCTGTTCTTGTCTTTCCAAAAGGCTAAAATTATTATTATTCTCCCAAACAGTAACCCTATGGATTTGTTTGTATCTTGAACTGTGAGCTTCCTATTTAYGGCTTTTCCCAAGTTTTATCATTTGCCTTGCTTACAGTGTCTGACTGTGGAAGCTGAAACAAGCTTCCTCTGTGGAGCAATTGCAAGAGTTGCTATATATTATGAACACGATCCCACAACACATCTGGCAGTGCACTACATTACATAAGCTTGTTACCTCGTTGTATGGGGTAAGGTCCTGAGGAAATCATCTTAAAAGTGTCAAAAGGATATCTACTGATGATGTCTGGAAACAAAATATCCTCTAATGAGACTGAGAGAACAGAGAAATGCTGAATGGAAGAATATTTCTTTGTGCACTAAGTGATTCCAGCAGCTGAGGTGCTAAGAAACCCTTCAAGTATCATGGGACTGAAGAAAACATTGTGGGGATGGCAGAAGTGAGCAATGAGTGAGTGGGAATAACTCGTGTTTGCAAGCCTTGCTGCCTGTGTAAGTGGTGTACTTACTCATACAGAGTTTATCTTAGGTATTCTTTGCTACTTTCATTCATTTTAACCTGCAGGCTGTAAACACATTTGTTATGAGAGGCATAAAGAAAACAAAACAAAAGAAGAATTCACACAAACCCTGTGTGAAGCCTCTGAAACCTGACTACTAGACTATTCATCACCTTCCTATCCTCATCACAAAGGCGCTGCATTATTTGTTATTAGTAGAGAACATGAGAATGAGAGGAAAAAAACAACAACAACAAAAAAGAGAAAGAGACAACGCAGAAAGGATTTGGGAAAATGAACAAAGGCAGAAGAGACTTGCTGGCAGTTTTGGAGGGAAGAGAGGAGACATAGTCATGATGGAGAAATGAGATTCAATTCAACAACAGTTGAATTGAACAACAATACTCCTTTATGAAGGAATGTATTTATGTTTTCTCTTGCCTCAGTAGTTTTCCTATTGCGATAAGATGAGGCTTTTGAGTAAGTTTGAATAGTGTTGTAGCAGTGATTATCAAAACAGTCTCGTGTACTTTTAGCCAAATAGTCTTCAGAAGTTCTTAAGTCCATTTTGTGAATTCAATGGGAATTTTAATTGACTATTAAAATACAACATTACACAATAAAGACATTACTGAACTGCTGCAGAAATACCAGCAAATGTGCTGTCAACAGAAAAGTGATTCTCTTCTGTAGGTTTATCAGAACTGCTACAACAGCAGAAATAGCCTGGAGCAGCAGTAATTGACGACATAGAAGAGCTTACCACACACGCTTTCCCCCCAAACATAAGCAAAGCAAAGCAAAAGTCCAATCATTAAAGCCTTAATCTTACATGATTCTCTCTTCTCATTACTTCATATGCAGTAGGTTCTTTCACTATGTGATGTAGAATGATGGGAGGTACATGTGTACAACAAAGGGTACAAATTACATGACTAAGTGAAACTGGCATGACAACAATGCAAAGAACCCATCTCTTTGAGCATATTTGCCCTCTTTGAAATTTTCAGAACAAACCTGCCAGTAACTGCACTGGTTTAAGACATGAGGATTTTTGTATCCTTGGCTTCGTGAGTTCACAGGGGTGAGCTGAACCCCAATTTCACCAGAATCCTGTCCCAGCTGATGGTTCCATCCATACCAAATTCCTCTGAACAACACTAGAGGTGGAAACGTGCCTCACATGAGCTCTCCCACATGCATGGCTCAGGTGATGTGACAGTGTACCAGGCATCAAAGTCAGTGACAGTTTGCACCAAAGTCAGCTCACGGGTGAGGCGAGTAAAGCCTGTCACGGCTCTGCCATCCTCAGGGAGGGGTGAATGCCACAGTGTGAACTAGTGTAAGTTATAAACAGACAACTCGTGTTTTGAAGAAATGATGCATTCACAGGAGTGTTAATATCACCACATCACAGAAATCATCTGAAATTGCATTTCTGGAAATCAAATAAATGAAACTGAGCTTGTACTGAATCTGTCTAAAGGAGCAAGTGACCTTCCATCTAATCCTGAGTTTCTCATTAAACAGCAAACAGTTGAGAAGAAAGTGCGCTGGATTGACAGTGAGCAGCATGAAGACCATACACAGACCAAAAGCAGTAGGAATATTACACCACTCCTGGTCTCAAAGGACTTTATTAAAAACAAAAGCATATAAAGTAGTTCCTGAACAGGATGTTTTTTAATTGTGTCCTCCTGGGAAATCTGTACAATACAGACTCGCTTGCTTCCCTTGTAATCTAGAGAGACCTGACTAGCTCTCAACAGCTTCCCTTTGGTCTAAAATGATTTACTGCTGAGTTTCTGGACGCTTGTTAAGTCATAGTGGCAAATAATACTTACCTGGTTCTGAAGCAAACGAAATTTTATTGACATGTTTTACTAAAAGAAAAAGTATCCCAATACATAAAGGGTTCAATGTGACATCTTCTAGTTCCACTTTCTTATCAGCATAAATCTCTGAGCATACACAAACAGCAGCGTAAAAGCAGCCAATAGCAGCCATTAAAACAATACCTGCATCATGCCCAAGTGCCATGGTTTCAGTGACCAGCCTGCATGGCCCTACACTTGTTAGAAAGCCAGATTACCTGTTTTCTTTGGCCTTTAGGCAGTGCTAGGCTTCTTGAGCTGGATCTAGAGCAGGAATCTGGGCACAGCACTACAATGCCACACTTTACACCCCTCCATCATCTACGTGTGTTCTGTATGTAGCATAGGCAATGCATTGGGAAGGCTGGGAAGAGGAATAACTAYGTAATAACTATGGTAGCTGAATAACATGGGGGAAAATCCCCAAACCCTGAAAGAGAAACCCTCTGCAGTTAACCAAGCTAAAAATAAGGAAGCACCAATGGAAAGGATGTGCCTTTAACTTTGATCCTGCCTCTGTGTCATTTCAGAATTTTTCCTGGGCTAGCAGGGGTGCTTCCTTCCCATTGGGATTTACAGGCTAACATCTGTAGCAAGATCAATTATTTATCACAAAACATAACCAGAGGAGAAAGAGCAGAGCCCTACTCTACTATCCCTGGCTTATTTCACAGCTTTATAGCTAGTGCCAGACAAAAGCCATGCACCAGACAGGCAGGACTCGTTCTCTGATGATGAGGCACCCACTTGAAAAGAGACAAACCAGGCTTCAGCGTCTACTTGGCAGAAAAGGGGACAAAGCACTCCAGCAGAGAAGCCTGGCACTCTTCAGTTTATGTTACTGAAATCTCTATGCCAAGAGGTCTCTGCATGACAGCCTGTAACTGGACAGCTTCTACCAAAATTGGGTCAGCTCCGTTCACAGGSACCAGCTGTGGATCTGTCCTCCCAATTATTTATGTTTGCTGTGATGTGGTAACGGTATGGTACATTCCCCAACCATCCCATTGCCTTACATTGATCTCTCAGATGTTGTGAAAGATGATGAAAGTAGCAAGATGAAAGTAAAAGGAAAAGAGCAAAACAAGCTGATATTAAATATTCATAACTGGTAGTAATTACAAACAGAAAGTAGGAAATAAAGCAGTAGTGATTATGCAGTGTCAAAATCATCCATCTACAACTCCCTCCAGGAATTTTTCTCCGTAGATTTTTATTGCTAGAATTGGAAAGCTACCCAATATTTTTGACCTGTGTCTTTGGTCAGATTTTCCTACTTTGTTTATCTGATACATAAACACAGGCTAGGGAGAGTTGAGAGCAAAGGTAAGGCTAAACCTATAAAACCTATAATGAGTCTCTCTCTTCAGCAAAAACAAAGTGGCATCTCTACTGTGCAAAACTTTAGATTTCAACAGCTAAACTGTTGGGTTGTCACTTCAGATGTTAAATATTGTGGTTTCATAAAAGGAATTGACCTCTAATTTTTAAAAGTTCTTACAGATTAAGGGTTTTTAATATTATTTCAGTCTATTTTTGTAGCTCAGGTGATTCTGATTGGCCATTATTAATTCTGTTAACCAAAATCTTTTTAAAAACTAAGTGTATAAAGGGTTCCTTTTCAAATGTAAGATGAGAACAAGCTAGGAGCTTTATCCAAAGGCTTCTCTTTCATGTAAAAATTGATGAACATGCTGACTTTCTTGGAATGACCATTTTTTCAACTGCATAAAATCACAAGATTATTCCATTCTGTCTATATTTCTATAGTCTAAAAGCTGGTGTTGCTTAATCAATGTTAAACACCAACATATGTGGAAGAATCATGAAATATGTCCTAGGACATCACAGGTTAAGATATGCGGAACGGCTGGATTTGAATCTCACACCAGTGCTAGAGAACAAGATGTTCTGTCAGATCAAGGGTGAAAAAGTTTGTTGAACTGCAGTATTAGTTTCCTGAGCCATACCAGTCATCTCAAACCACAGAAGTCACAGATAATTCAACCTGTTACTAGTGTGCATAATCTTAATGTTCCCATGAAGTAGCCTTTTCCTCTGATAAGGAACATCAGTTCATAGAAAAAAGTGAGAATTCTACTTCCACAGTGAACTTGTCAGTTTTTGCCATCTGAGCACTCCACTCAGCTTTGGAGACCACAGTAGCCTTTTTGGGTTTCTAAGGCACCCTAATGACACACATTTGAGATTGAAGAATGCTTCAATTTAAGCCAGCATACAATCAAGTGCTGTGCTTTCACAAATATTCAGAAACATCATCTGCCAGAACCAAGAGAAATTGAACTGATATCTACTGGGTTTTATCTGCAGCTTTGATGCATAATTTTTCATTTTCTTTAGAAGGGTTTAATACAAAGAGAGAACATGCCTAGAGTCCCACAGAGGTGTTTTGACATTAGGCTTAATAAAGCATGAAGAAGTCATTAATAAATAATGTTTTGCTGGTTAACAAGTAGAGCTGAATGCATTCACGAGACCCAGAAGTAGATCACATCACGCATGCAGCCAAATAACTTGTTAAAATGACTGCAATGGTCCCGTTCTTTCCATTGTGTTTGGCACAGCCCAACACAACATTGCACGGATAAACAAGCACTGCAGCACATACACGTGCACCTTCAATTACAGTGTTACCTGTCAATTTTTATTTGCACTCAGTGCGATTGAGGGGTTTGTAAACAAGCATTCATGAAAGTGACAAAGAGCTATTTATACATTGTTAAGCTTTGCTGAGATTGAGTATTGCTGTCTGGAGTTTCAAAGAAAAAGACCTTTTGTATTCATTGAGTTATGCGTCATCCCACCCCTTTGTCAAAGCTACAAGCTTAATACATTTTACTGCAGACACATTTGAGCTACAGCTTTCAAGTCTGTGTCAATATTTCCATATGTCCTTATTTTCCAAGGTTAAACATTCTGGCAAATTTTGAATCAAGGTCTGAGGAGAGCTTCTATGTGCTTGGGGTCAAATACACAGCTCACATCCTCTTCGGCTACAACCCGGTTTCATGTGGGATCTGGATTGGAAATGTGGCAGCGTGAGGCTCTGGATTCACTCTCCATCATGATGACTTTCTCAGTTAAATGCCTAAGTTGGGAGCTGAAGTCACCTCAAACTCTCCCTGTAATCAGTGCCAAGAGACAACTGTTTCCAGAATGTGATTCAGATCTGGGCTTCTGATTACAGAATCAGCTTAAAATGAGCAAGTTCTCAATTTAGAGACTTCTGCTACATGCTTACGCTTGTAGGCAGGAAAACTCCTGAGTCCCTCCAATGAGGCCAAGGAACAGATTGTACAATTCAAGTTTGGGCCTGTGAGATCTACGCAGTTTGTGAGGGGGAAAAAAAAGATAGGAAAATGTTTCCTCATTTTATTTTTAGTTCGAGATATAGTCATATTCTAAATAAAGAGTCGTGATATTCAGAAACAGGGACAAAGATTCCRAATGCATGTCTTCACGACTACAGCACAGTTTGTATAAGCACAAAAATGTTCTAGTCCTCTATGTTAGTTCACTGTCATTTGTAGGTAGTGCAACTATCTTGGAATGAACACTGATTTAAAAAAAAAATAAATATTTGATGTCATCTATTTACTGAAAACCCAACTCCCAACATATTTAATGTGCTTATGAAAATTAGATTATTTTTCACACCTGATTGAGCTGTCAGGTTCCAAGAGTTACTGAGAATAAGAGGATTGGAGGAAGCTATAATAACTTCTGAAAACGACTTAAAAATCTCTGATATATGTGAGGAAAGGAATAGCTATTTAGGTGGGGCAATTTTTCCAGTTGTTTGGAGGGTTTTTGAAGAGAAGATATTAAGAAAATAAACTTTGGATCCATGCAGTTTTTAGAACATGAAATTGAAAAGTACCAAACCTTTAATCTGAGTCACAAATGAGGTGATTTTTCTGTGACATTTTGAATTTTGCAAAAGTAGAAAAGCCTTTTTTCTAAACAGCCACAGATTTAAGATGTTCAGGAATCTGAAATGTTAAATAAGCATTTTTGATATGGAACAGTAAGTAGGAGTGGATAAAGTGCATAGCCCATTTATTTTCCATGTTTTTCTTCCATTTACCACTGAGCATCATTTCTATCCATGATAACACAAGAATGCAAATGCATGAGCACAAGCCAGTGAAAACTGAAGTATTTTAGTGAATACACTTTCTACATGTTATCCTATGGCTTCACAATCTCTGCTAACTTGGTGCTGGGAAGTAGACTTGGGTGTGGATTACCTCTGAAAATGAGATGTAAATTTTAGAATTCAGTCTCTATTCAACTTTTTTCCTAATTAAAGCCTAAGTACTCAAACCATGAAAAACTTGCCCACGCTCTCAGGTGAGAATCACAAGATTACTAAGAAGCTTTCACTGTCCAAACAATGCAGAACACAAATTTTTGGAGATACTTGTCTTGTGAAATCTGAACTGCGTGTGGAACGCAAGTATTAGCTGGATACACAACACAGCCAATATAGCAATGCTTCTGGGTTGGGTGATCACAGGATTTGAAGTGACAAGCTTTCTTGCAGGCTAAGATACTTGTGAATCTTCAAATGATATCTGCATTCCAATTCTGCTTGTATTATACTTCAGGTATTTACATCCTTCTAGGACCATGCCAATAATCCTGAAGCATATATGATAACATTGACTTTTGTTCTTAAGGACATAATTTAGGAGTAACTTAGTGTTACAAAACATTGGACAACAAAATTACATCAGAAAGTTCTATCACAGCATGAATTTGCATATTTTTAGAATGCAAATTCTACATCCACAAGATGTTAAAATAGCAAACATCCAAGCTTTGTTTATGGTAAGCCTTGTGACTTCATGAGGGTGTAGCTGATGCTTTCAAAGAAGTTGCAACAGATATTCACATAGAAATATGTATATATTACCATGTGATGGAATCGGACAATATATACAGCTGTAAAAGGAAGTGCTTTATGGAAAGAAAATACCATTACTACCTCATTTCAATGCACATAATTCTGCAAGGAGGAAAAATCAGATAATCATATTTATGCTACAAAACATGAAAGTTAGCTAGAACAGTAAATCAAAAACAATAAGGAAAATAAAACTATTTAATTTTTTTCCCTTTTGCATTAGTAAGTTAAAAGAAACCTGCAATTAATTTTTTGTAAAAAATGTTTACATAGTTTTGGTATATTTGAGATATTAAGAGGTATTTGAAGCAAAAGCTGTTAAAGCAGGGATCACTTTGTCAAGCTGGTTAAGACAGTAGTTTCTTTGACCTTCATCAAGATACCAGCATACTAAAAATGGAGAGAAAATGCCACCCTCTATCAGAACAATGAGGAAGGACACAGAAAGCATTTGGCAAGCTTTAGTATACACATCTTGCAATTGGATTGGTAATTCTCTTTTAGGGAAGGAAGAAGGATTTGAGTTTTCAAGTAACAGTTCAACATATAGAAAAAAGCACCAACCAAATCAACAAGCATAAATTCTCCAGAGAATCCAGTATTTTTATGGCAGTATTTCCTGTGAGTCTCCTAGCAGATCAAAACATGCCAGCTTTCGTTATATCCCCTCAAGAGAAAAATGTTCACACTGCAGCTTCTGATTTGCAGAGGCTCCAGGAGGCAGAGGCTGATCAGGAAAGTGTTTTGGAGTGTTCACTGCCCTGTCTCTGCTGGGACTTCCTGCAGTGACAGGGCATTTTGGGGGGGACAACACTACTAGACCATGACATGGATTGGCTGGCTGCTCATTCCTTAGAGGAGCTGGTTTACACGAATGGGCAAGGAAAAGAAATTCCCAGATTTCTAGTGGAGTCCCGTGTGCCTTTTTAGCTGGTCAGACTGCAGTCAGGATTTATGATTATACCTTATGATTTGAACACTGAAACTGGAGAAATTCTGCGTTTCCATGCCTTCTCTAACAAGCTCTGTCTTTTAAGTACCCTTTTAGGAATATACACACAATTTAGAAAAACAAATGCTTTATTCATGATGGCAATAAGTACAGCATGGCTGTGCACATACCGATTGAACAGTAGCTTTGCATTTTTTTATTTTATTCCTCCCAATAACTACATGTTCCTACAAGAGTCTCACAAGCTTGCACTGAGTTTTTACACAGCTTTTAATGGAGAACATTTTAAAGAGTTTTCATAAAGTGAATGAAGCTGTGATAAGCAGCACAGCTGGTGAGCCAACAAGAGACTACAAGGAAGGCATTACCAGGAGGAAAATGTTCTAGGAATGTATTTCCCTTATGACGCCCAAAGATTACCCAATTAAGATCAATGCTCCAGTTCATATATGAAAAAGACAAATGGAAAATAAACAGGATGACTAGAGTACTCTCTGAATACACCTTTGCTTTTGAGACAGAAATTTCTGACAAGTATCCACCAAAAATCAAAACCATTCAATTACCACTAATAAAGGCAAAAAGCTGAAGAGCTATATTGTTATTTTACTCTTCCTTACCCCTGAATGTGAACTGGAGGAAATACAATGGAAATGTTTAGAGGAGCACATCTTACTTGGGTCATGTTGTGGCCTCAGAAAATCTAGGGAACTACACCGTACGTGACTGCTTATACCAACAAAATCCTCAAGAGCAAGACCCCAGGATGACTTTTTCTGCTCCCTGTTGAGGAAACTGAGTAAAGCAAAGATAATGCTTCCAGGGAAAAGGTTCCAGATTTTTACAGTGAATACCAACAATTTTACAGGTATTTCTCCTCCATAAAGACACTAATAATTTTTCATCAATGTTTGGAAACAGGTTCAAAGACCTGTTCCATCCTGAAACTGGACTCCACCTTCCCCAGGAGTATTGTGGGTGACTTCTCCCATTGTGTATTTTCATGGCACATTATTTGTTTACAGCTTTCACCTATGCTTTCATCTCTACTTGCCAGTCATTCATTACTGTAGGAGCTGTTGTATCTGTTGTATCTGAAACTTCACAGATGAAGGATGTTTGTATGACCTCCCAGACCTTAAATCACCTGTCTTTAACCTTTTTCCCACCAAGAGTAGAAGTTTTAATTTTAGCAGACGTACAGAACCTCTGGAAGTCAAATTCTTTGTTGAAAGGCCTCTGCAGTATGTACAGACCATAAAAGCTCACTGTATAACTAGAAGAGAAGCATTATGCCTCTCTCAGGGTCTCTCTTTGCTCACAAGCTTTCAGATTGTTTCTAGTAGAAGCTGTCCATTTGCAGAAAATGAAAAAGCAATTGTGGATATCAAGAGATCCAAAATGGCTGTACCCTTGAGAACAAGATTAGTGCTTTCCATCCTGATGCAAATAGCCTTGGAGACACTGCACTGTGGGAGCAATGTTCCCTTCCTGTGAACAGTGAAACAGCCCTGGATACACTGAGTTGTATCAACGCCTTAGAAAGTAAGCAGAAGAGTGCAAGGGTTTTTAGATTTTTTTTTGCTTTTGCTGCCTCATATTGTAAGCAAAGTGAAAACTAACAAGGACAGAAAAAACCCCGCGTTGCAGATGCTTTTAACTGGACTGTGAAGAGTTCTTGGTTCATTCTCTGGGGCCACAGCTGGGCAATGTACTTATCCTGCCTTTTTCCAAGGATATGAACAGCCTCATTGCAAACTAATGCTTAAGGCATGAATGTAAGAATCTTGCTCAACTGGCTGTCTGGATCATTTCTGTTTTTCAACCAGTATCATCTGGATCTCACCCAAATTCATTCTCACCCAGATGCTCTTCTCTAGGAGCCATTTTCCTCGAGGCAGTGCAACATCTTTATGATGGCTCTGGTTACATCTGTAGAAAGTGAGATATACACTTGGGTGTCATCTGCAAAGCTTTTAGCAGCTTAGCCCCTCTCTGGAGTTTTCTGGAAGTATTGGAAAGGGATGTAGGGAAAGGATTTATAACCCTGTGGTCAGACCACAGGTGCAGGATATTGGGAAAAAAGCAAATGATGTTACCAGTTGTTCTGGGGTCCTATTGAAACCAGATTTTGTGTCTGCAAGGTATACAAGATTGGGATATATTTGCTTAGCATTTAAAGGAGGAAGAGAGATAAGCAATTCCTTGGCCCTGTCTGAAATTAAAAAGTCCTTGCAAATTAATACAGCCACACCAAGCTGGATTAATAATACCAGCAAATGGAAACATGTTGCACAATATAAAACTCCCTGCATAAAATAGATAGAATGAAGAATATTGTTTCTAACTGCAATACATTTTGGCCACTGTGTATTTTACATTTAATTTTACAGTGCAAAGGATATTACTGAAAGAACAGCTTTAGTTGATAATTTTCTTGTTTGGTAGAACTGATATATTAAAAGGTTAATCTACTAAATTTACATTTTTCTAGACTGATCATTTCTTACTCCAATCTCTCTTTCCTCATTCTTAACCTCTTCAAAAAGAAATGATATAAAATAAGACTTCTTTTTGACTATTTTAGCCAGAAAACCTTACTTTCCCTGCTGATTTTCATGCTCTACAAGCTTTGCCATCATAAACCACTTTGCATGTATTAAGGAGTATTATATTAGATGAAGCAATTTAAGTGTATCCCATTTCACTTGGTGAAACTAAGCAGCTTTGCATTATAACTAAGTTGAGCTAATGAGAATACGTTTAAAGCATGTGTTACCTGAAACTGAAGTTAGCTAGTCATTCAATACTGCAACCTGTGGGTTTGCAAAACGATGGCAGGAATCCTGCTGTGAGGGAGATAGGAAAATTATAATAATCTTCATTCCTAAATTGAATGAGTATTTTGCTCAGCAGAGGCCTCTTGACTGCAAATAGTCTGAAATTACATCCTGCTGTTTAAAATGCCTTTTTTCCCAAGTAAGTAAAAATGCCCACGTTTTCTTAAATCAAATATTTTTTAAATCTTACATGAATTAAATTATTGAGAGAGGGAAAGTCATAAATCCTTTACTACCTCTTGTAAAAACTGTCTGATATTCACATTTTTAATAAAAGGGACAAAGTGTTTAGAATTCATGGGTTTATATTTTTAATTATTTAATTATTATATTGTTAAAGCTTATCATCATATCTCTCTCATCAATTTTTTACTGAAAAATAATTCCATGTTTACAAGTTCTTTAATTTGTACAGGAGAAATTTGTATGACAGATAACAGAATCAGCTAATAGATGTGATGCTTAATGTACTACTAAGGTAAACTCATATTGAAAGTTTCCAGAAAAGACTATGCAAAAGCAAACAAAACACCATGAGCTTACAAGACGACACAGGGGATAAATTTCTGCCACAATAGTAACATGGTAAACATAATTTCATTCAAATGAATTCTTTATCTCATTAAAGCCAGAAATGACACCAAAAAAAAAAAAAAAAAGAAAAAAAGGGCCCTGGGYATAAGAATTTGGGGTCTCTGTAGTCACTGTAGTTGTTTGAGAAATTGTTTTCTACTGTGTAAAAGCAATAAATACTGTAAATACTTTTCATTACATCCTCTCTAAGAGTCCAAAATGGAAGAGGAGGTGTCTCAGCTTATCCTCCTCAAACTCTCTGTCCTTTAAGTGGTGACCAGTGAAAACATTTAGAATAAAAGATATCTGTGCTCCACAGCTGGAGTCAGTGGGGGCCTTGGCTTTGCAACACTTGGCAGTGTGCATGTTTCTAAGTTGAACAAACCGGGACTAATTCTCTTGCCCAGAGTGTAGGTGACCCTGTCTCTTTACTCCTCAAAAATATGTCCTTAATTTTAGCTGCTTCCTGGAAACTGTCCCTTCCCTATCTGCTCCCTGAAATCTACCATGCATTGAATCGGACTGTGGGGCAAAACCGAGGAAATATGGGAATAGATGGGATGGATGAGCAGGAGCCAGGGATCAAACTCATGCCTAAGCCTTGTTTTGCTGTTAGAGATAGATGTATGTAGCTTTACTTTTCCTGATAGGAAATAATGGTTGAGAGGAAGATGACGTTACTCTTGTGTGAAAGGTGGTTCTCAGGAGAACCAACGAGACAGGCAAAGGTGATGACAAGGGTATAGACGTGTCTTAAACACAACCTGTTTTTCTGTATCTTAAGGGACCTTATGCTGAGTTTCAGTCTTGTTGCTTTAGATTAGGATTCACAGCTCTGACCTACTTCTGAAATGGTGGATAGATCACTTCTGGGTTTTTTTGTCACAAAATATATTTGACAGAAGGCATTTTTACTTCCTCACATTGATTCAACCTCCTAGGACATGGAAGGGCAGAATTCAGTCTTTCCTGTATCAAGGGACTCTCCTTCCGACCTCTGGGAGGAAGTGTAGCCCCCAGAATATAGTCTGTATGCTGTAGGCTCAGCATAAAATCTCCAGGATCAGTTTTAAGTCTCAGATTATGCCAAATGTTCCCAGTTCCCAAGCCATCTTTTTTTTTCTTCTTCTTCATTAAATGCAGAATATTTCTTTTGACCTAATAAGCTAGGTACTCAATTCAGTATAACCATCATTTATTCACTTACATCAGGGTAATTTCTTACTTTTGCTACCTAAGCTTTTGCAAGCCTTGTGTATAAATCTAGCTGCACATGTTTGATACAGCCAGTAACAAAAATTAACCATGGAAAATTTGGACAGGTGGAATTCCACTGGTTTTGCAGCCAGTCAGATGATTTAGCTTATTCGTTTTGATTTGCACTGTTTAAATGAACATATATATTACCTGTCAAGGACAGTTTGTTCTCCAATCTATCAAATAATTGTAACAGTTTTTGTAACATTAACTACAAAATCCACAAAAATGAAGAACAAAGCAAATTTTTTAACATTGTTTTCCATCCAAATTTATATATTGGCATTAATGAATGCATAGCTTTAGTAGCAATACTGTAAGTGAAGTGAAAGATATGGAGGATGTTTAACCTCAGCAGAAGTTCAACAAGTGCAAGTTGCACCTCAGTTGGGGCAATTCCAGATATGAGTACTGGGAGATGAACTCATTGAAAGTAGCCCTGTGGAGAAGGACTTGGCAGTTCGCACGGAGGATAAGCTGGACATGAGCCAGCAGTGTGCTCTCACAGCCCAGAAAGCCAAACACATCCTGGACTGCTTCAAGAGAGAAATGTCCAGCAGGTCGAGGGAGGTGGTTCTCCTCCTCAACTCTGCCCTCGTGAGGCCCCACCTGAGTGCTGCGTCCAGGTCCAGAGTCCTCAGCACAAGAAAGATATGGACCTGTTGGAGTAGGTCCAGAGGAGAGCCACAAAGTTGATTAGAAGGATGGAGCACCTTTCCTGTGAAGACAGGCTAAGAGAACTTGTGTTGCTCAATTTGGAGAAGAGAAGGCTTCTGGGAGACCTCATAGCAGCTTTCCATTACCTTAAGAGGGTTTCCAAAAACAAGGGAGAGGGACTTTTTATATCGGCAGATAGTGACAGGACAAGGGGCAACGGCTTCAACCTGAAAGAGGGCAGGTTTAGATTAGATGTTGGGAAGAAATTCTTTATTCAGAGAGTGGTGAAGTAGTGGCAGAGGTTGTCCAGAGAAGTTGTGGATGCCCCATCCTTGGCAATGTTCAAGGCCAGGCTGGATGAGGCTTTGGCATCCTGGTCTGGCGGCAGGTGTCCCTGCCCATGGCAGGGGGGTTGTAACTAGATGACCTTTAAGATCCCTTCCAACCCAAACCATTCTATGATCCTATCTTCCAGCATTATCTGTCCTAAGACAGCAAGGTTCTACCAGCAACTATACTGAGCTAGCCAAACCATAATCCTATCCTTTATGTTTACTTATCCATCCACACACTGACATATTACACAAATCTCCCAAGAAGTACAAACATACGCACAGTGCAGGAAGATGGAGTTTAAAATGCATTTGTCATTTTAACTCTGCAACCAAGATATTCATTCACCTCATAGTACACACACACAAACACGCACAGAGGTGTAAAAGATGTAATATTATTTAAAAAATCCACATATTAAAGCTGCAACATATGCTCTGTATGAATTTCACTTTCTTGGAAAATATTTAAGTATCACATTGAGGGCACCCCATAGAACTAACACAGCTCTCCTCCACACAGAAAACTTTGCACAATCTTGCAACTCCTCTAACCTTCTGCTTTTAAATGGAGTCTATATTTTTATATTCACGTTTTTGTTCCTCTTGAAGTCTATTACAAAAAATTCACAGTAACTTCAATAGAACTTAGATAAAATAAATCCATACTGGGGTTTTTTTTGTTTATTTTGGTTTTTTCTCCTCTTCTCCTATCTGGAGTAGACATTTGGTGCCAATGGGCAAACAACTCTTTTTGATGAGAGATGATATTTTTGTCTTCTTTTTGTTTTATACAGGGAGTGTTTAGAATACAAACAAAAATGCTGGCTAGAGTAGCAGACAGAAGAAGATTGATTAGAAAGCTATTATTCAGACATCACTAGAATCCCTCCACAAAAAAAGAAAAAGCAGAACTCAATTCATATAGCTCTAATGCTCAAACTTGAGCTCTACAGCTCAAGTTTGAGCTCCATCTACTTTAGCCAATAGGTTTCCTGAAATTATTTTAACACATTGTGGAGATGCTTAATAAGAAAAAGTAGCATTTGTAAAACTAATCTTTTTTAAAATGTCCATATGAAATAACATGAAGTTGACAGAATAAAACTGAAAAGAACTTTCCTCCCTCTTCCCCCAAACCCAGATAGACCATTAATCCTGAAGAATATTCTGCAAAAGATGAAAAACAGATGGTAATCATAGAAAAAAATCAAGGTTACATGATTGTTCACTTCTCTACTGCTCGTAGCATTACCCACATCATTATGAACATGGTGGTTTTTTATAATGTTATGATTAGTGCTGAAAATGCTGATGTATCTCTATGATCTTGCTATTTTCCTTGTCAATTATGTGTCTGAGACATGACTTGATGCGCACATATGCCCACACACATTCTACCACCTTTCTGAGCATATATCTGTTCACAAAATTATTTCTTCTATGTTTTCAATCATACCATAGAAAAATTATGTCAGTGTGTTGTTCTGTTCAAGGTCAATTTCCTGAGATGGCAAAGCAGTGCCAGAACGGTATGAGTGGATTATATAATATTTTAAGAGAAATCAAAGGGTAGAAAAAGCATTTTATTAAAATCTCAGAGTTTCGAGAAAGTGAATAGCTGCCATTAAAAAGAAATTAATTTTTTCCAACATATTATGTATGTCTTTGGCATTCCCCTGGAGCCTACATGCCATCTAGAACAATCAAGCACACAGCTGAACAAGCACCTACCCCTGATCCCCACTGACTGTAAACAAGAACCATCTCGTGAACGGAGGTAAGTAGAACACTCTTGTCCCCTTTTTACCAGTTGAAAATCAGGTGAGAGTGATTGAAATGCACTAAACACAAGTTTAGAAAAAATACCACAAAAATGATTAGTGGCAATCAAGCTCAGAGCATGGGTAGAGCTTTCTCTTGTTGGCCAGAAAGTCATTCAGAAGGCTTTAGGTTGCCTGAGCTCACTAAGCACATTTATTACATGGTAGTTAAAAGCATGCTCTCAGCTGTATATGTCATGCTAGTCACCATTTTATTCATCTGTGTGTCTGTTTAAGCAACAAATTGAAAAATAATTCCCGGTGCTAAAGGTTAAATGAAACAGTCCCGAAAGCTGAGGCTTTTAAGGAAGACACTAACCTTTGTGTCCTTAGGCACATCCAGAAAGTCCAGTACATCTACATTTGATGAAGATCATTCCAAAAGGATTTAACTCATCTGTTCCAGTGTTCAATCCCAAGAAGCCTTTAGTGGTCACTGTAAAGACCATTCAGGGAGTAAAGCATCTCCAGGTATGCAGATGGAAAGAACAGACATCTCTGCTGAAATGGTGTACAATTCGCTGAGCCTGTACAAAAAGAGAAGACACTTGCTGCATATTTGAAAAAAAACAAGAACAAAAACGACCCAACAAGCCAAACCAAACAACTGAAAGAACCCAAACACTCAGTTTCCCTGTTAAAGAATGAAAAGAAATTTTTTGTAGTAGGGCCCCAGAGGTAGTACTTGTCAGCTCATGTTTCTGGAAGTACTGTGTCAGTATCTTGTAAATATTGGCAGTTGGAATCTGGAGCACGGGTTAGAGAGGAAGGGGAAAGGGAAAGGAAAATTGTAACAAATTCATTTCACCATACTAAGCCCCAAACAGAAGTCATTCCTAATGACAGAAAATGGCTAATTACACTTATTTTAAGTGAGAAAAAGGAATGTTAGAGATTTACTGGAAAGAGGTAATATATTGCACATGCTACTGCTGCTCTGCTACGTTTCACCCTTGACATTGGCCAGAAATGTATTTTACAGCCATTTTGTAAATCACTGGAAAAACTACTTTTATCCTGAGAACAATGCCAGACACATCTGGAGAAAATGGTAACAGCATTTAGCGAGAACTGTTTAGTTGATCTTGTCTTTTTTCTATTTTCTGGTTTTGGCTTTTTTGTTTTTTTTTCTTTAATAATCAAAGTATGCCTCCATATTGAAGAAGTGGGTCACAGACACAAACATGAATATGGTACTTAATTGCAAACCCTGTACTACAATATCTAGCTTCGGGCATGAACACATCTACTTTCATTCAAGGTAAATCAAGTCCCAAGGAATTTGGAATACAGTTAAGCCCTCAAAATCATCAATGCCAATGTGACCTGCCAAAAGACATTAACTCTGCAATTATTCTGTTAGTTGGGAAAAAATGCTTGTAGAAGATCAACATTAAATCAAAAAGTTTCTACAAAAATATTGCAAAGAACGGTCAGTTTGAGAGCCTTATAGTGCGGTTGGAGTCTAACAAGTGCAGATGCCTTTGCACACTTGAAACTGCATTTTGCACCAATGAAAGAATGTAGAATCTTGTAAAAGTCTAGGAGAATAGCAGCCATCCTTTCTTTGCAATGAAGTGTTTATTTCAACACATAATTTCCATCTGCATTACATAAACCACTTACTTGGCTCAAGAGCAGTTTACTTCTGACTGCTGTTGCCTGTAGGATACATGATTTGCAACGCTGAGTATTTTGTTTTTCCATCACAAACACTTATTCATTAATAATTTATCAGATAAATGGCTTCTGATTGAGCAATTTAAAAAATGTAGGCAAATCAATGGCAAAAGACACCAAGCACCATATTATAATGATACAATAATTCGAGCTCATACATTAGACCGAATTGATAGTGTCCCAAAAGCCCTCTTTTGATAGCTCAGCTTCACAGAGTAAATGTTCAGCTGAAATTACTAATAAAACATCTCAACTACTGCTCTGAGAAATCATGCCAGTATCATGTACAGTATCTTTGAGAACTAATAAGTTGGCTCTGGAAAGCAAGCAAACAAACAAACAAACAAAAAATCCCTAGAAAACATCTCTCTGAACATACAAGCTCTCCCTAGGGGGAGATTAATAGTCACATGAAGAAGACAATGAACTCGTCTCTCAGTCGTGTCAATGGGACTTTGAAAATCATAAGGGTCTGATTCCTTTGATGCCAGTGATACTTAGAGATATAGATTGTAGCATGAGAACCAAACAGCGCTCGTTATCACTCCTTTGTGTGACACAGACAGTGAGGGAAGCAAATGTGATAAATCCCTTAATAGGGAGCTCTCAAGGGCTCCTAATGTATCATGAACAAGTCCTGCCCTGAGTTACAGGATTTTCAGCTCAGTTGCTCACAAGGAAAATAAAATGCATCCTAAGGGCTGTGCTATGGCAATCATCACCACCTTTTGAGGTTTCAGAGAAAAGAAGGGAGATTTGAAAACACTTTTGGAGAAAAGCTGCATGTAAATATTTTCYCTCTTTCCTAGGTGTATTGCATGAATTAAATTACTTAAAATTTTCTAAGGCATTACTCAAGCTCCCTAAGAATAATGTTGTTAAAAGTCCTATCATTTTATAGGCATCCTGTATTTGCAGAATGGACTGGTTTCCCATCAGGCTTGAGGAGACTAGTCAATAACATGTTGACAATATGTAGACATTTCTAAAATGGATACTGTTCAGTTTAAATGAACACATATATTCTACAAAGAATAGATTGTTTTCAAACTTAGATGCAATTTATCTTCTATATCTGATGAAGACTCTTTAATTATATACAATAAGTTTCAGGAATGACAGATCTACCAATAAAAGCCACAATTCAACATGGAATATATGCAAATATCAATATATGTAATTATATATAAATGATCACAAATATAATCAATTTATTTATTGTAAACAATTTAGACAAATACATATGAAGTGAAAAATCAAATTAAATGGAGTAACATTTTTTTTTCTTATTTGATTTCTAATTTAACTGTTTCTGTTTGTGCTAATGAGAACACTAGACATTCTTGTTTAGTGACAATCCATTTTCAGTGTGTGTTTACCCACTCTACCTAAGACTGGAGTCTTTGTCCACACCAAAAGTAAGACTTGCTGAAGATCATGTTTTTTTTTTTAAATAATGGACTTGAGTTGTTTTACAGGTTTCCCTTTCTGAATCAGTTAGACGTAGGAGGTTTTTGTGCAGTTCAAGAACAAGAAAGCACCCAGGGAGAAATATTATAAAAACAGATGACGAGATGAGAGTCTCCTGGTCCTCTAAAGACAGAATTTAAAAAAGAAATTTTCAATTCTTTTGTTTTGGTTTGGTTTTTTTTTTTTTAATGATTTATTTTTCTAGTTTAGAAAATAGCAAACTGCTAAACACTTGGACATTGTAAGTGACCTTCTCTTTATTCACACATGAAAGTCACTCTTCCTCAAAAAATACCAAAATTTGGTCATGTGCACACACCTTGTCCCTTTCAATGAAAAATAAAATGAGTTAGATTAAACCATGAGAGCTGAATCATACTTAACACTTCTACAGAGTGAGACAGAAGGCATTAACTCTCAGAGCGTCAAGGTTACACTGGAAGCTTCAAATCACAGTGAGAATTGGTACCTACAAAAATAATGAATTTGCCATAATGCCATGAAAACAGATACGGAGAGCCATAATTGTGTGACAGGGGACAAAAAAAAAATAAAATCAATTGTCAGTCAGTCACTTACACAGATTTTCATTTTCAGGCTTCCCCTGACTTCCTTCTGCTCCATAAAAATCATTTTCAGAAAACCCCCAAATTTCTGAGCCTATGGCATCTGTCCAACCCTGATAATCAGACTGTCCCAACTTCTAAGAAGCCAGAGCTTCTAGTGTTTGTGTCTCTGGGAAAAACCTTTCTGACAGACGCCCTTGGGGCAGTAGCATTGGGAAACCCTCCAGATGACCGCACATAGTCCAGGAGCTCTTGATGAAATCTGGGAGGAATTCCTATGGATAGCTTCTTCCACCTGCTGCATAAATATGAAGCGTAATTACCCTCAGGGAAACAACCCTCCATTCTTGCAAATTTAGACATGCCACATATTATCTTTTCAGCTGTTAGTCAAAATGTTTTTGAGACCTGTGCAGCCATGGCAGCTCACAATGGCTACTACACCACCATGYTCATCATCAGCTTTTCAGTTACAAGGTAAGTTTTGGTTGCATGATAGAATGAATTTCAGGTAGCTCAATGATTTTTCACCAAAAAGCTGAATATTAGCAACCTGCACTTTTAAAAAGATATATTTTTCCTTTTGAACCCAAATTTCAGTGTAATAAAACATGGCTGAAAATATTTGCATCAAGGTAATAGATGTTGGTAAACACTCTGCCAGTGTGTCTACATTTCAAAATAAGCACAAACCTCCTCTTTTTCCTCTGTTTAACAGTCAGGCAAAAAGTGAGATCAGCATTCCACATTAAGTAATGTGTTACTATGGTGTAAACCTAGTTTAGTGAGTCTACACTAAGAAATTTATAACAAGTCAAAAAAATTATCGAACTAAAATGACATTAAAAAAAGGTGTGAAATGTGCAGTAAATCTCTTGAGGCAGTAGTCTTAAATAACGAGGCTATGTTGCAATAAATATTTAATAAGAAAAGCAAGAATAAAATAATCATGAACAAATTTTCTCAAAGTACCCAAGAATAGGAGTTCGTACAGCACAGAAAATCTCATTTACATGTGAGTACTGTTCAAAGTACCACAAAAGGGCATGTATATACCTATAATCCACCTTGTTTCATATGTACAATAAAAATGTACAGTACACACTTTACATGGGTTCTTGTGCACCAGTTCTGCAGCATTTATTCAGTACAAATTGCTTCCTGTGACAAGAGTAGCTGCTTTATTGATGTAAATTCAGTGCTTTAGCACAACTGTACAGACAGCTACAGCAGTGGAATCTCTGTCGCATGATCTACAGAAATAGGTCAGCTTTATGAGGAAATCACTGTTTCTTGGAGGAAATAAATAATGAATTTCCACTTGGGGAGAGACCCCCTTGCAGACATGAGGCCAATGTGAATTTTCTTAGCAGGAAACCTGTTTTCTATGAGAGTCAGAAAAAGGAAGAGCATCCCTGCCTGGGTGCAGAGAGATGCCTTTCGTCACACTTACATGAGACACAGTGCAAAAGGGTACGAGGAGAGGATGGAGCTATGACAGCACTCATGTCACAGCCCTGACAACAGRGGTATACCATGCTCACTGGGAAGGGAAGGCTACAACACATAGTGACCCTCGGCAGCTTTGTGTCACAGTGAGAAAATGAGGAGGGCTAGTGGGACTCACACATGCTCATCAGCACATTACAAACTGACAACCCTGTCCAAACATTTCATGAATGCAGTTAAGGTACCCATATTGAAAAAGAAGACATTTGTCATGAATCTATTTCTCATAATATATGTATTTTTACGTTCAAATATATTTAAATACATGTATTCATAACACCAATTATTTTTGGGCAAAAGGAAGAGGGTAAAATCAGCATAAATGATGATAACTGCTATGGATTTTTTACCTTCCAAATCTCGGTATGCTAATATCAGCTGGTTAATCTCTTCACAGCCCTTACTACATCTTACCATGTAATGTCTGATACAATCTATAAGTGAACAGCTGAAAAACTACCATAAGGGATTCTTCTCTCCTGTGTCGTGAGTCTCTCTGTCTTTCCTAATCCATGAGTTCACAGGCAAGCTCTTCCTTATTTTAGTGTCAGGCAGTGTGAGGATAGCTATATTTTTGCTCATGTTTCCTGCCCTCTCAACTGCAGCTTCCAAATATTCTGGTTATCCAGATTTTTAAACAGAGACAAGAAAATCCACAGGAATACCCATTACTGCAGCCTGTGAGATACAAGGAGAAGATGAGGGAACTGAGTTCGTTCAACCTAAGAAAGGAAGGTTAATGAGAGACCTTGCTGTGGTCTGCAGCCGCCTGAGAGGAGGATGTGGAGAAGGTGGAAACAGACTCTCCTTGAAGGTGCATAGTGGGAGGATGACAAGTACTAAGATGAGGTTGAGGTACCTGCTGTGTGACTGGCCTGTTTTTAGTGAGAGGCTGGACCCGAAGCACCCTGAGGCCCCTTGCCCCTAGGTGACTCTCCTGAGCAGAAGTCCTGGCTCCCCTGACAGATCAAGCGCTGCTTCTCACAAAATGGTAGGTGCTGCTTGAAGGAAAGGGCTTATCATTCTGAGTGAAATCTACACAGCAGTACTCTGAATCCCAAATAGGATTTTATACATTAGACCCAAAGAGTCTCAGCCTCGTCAGCTTTCCAGAGGAAGTACAGTCCCACGCAAATGTAACTTCACAGACCTGAGATGACTTATAAAGATGCACAGATTGTAGAGAGCAGTAAATATAATCTGAATGCAGATATCACTTTGACTTATCTTTTCAGTTATTTTGCCCATTAAAGTTCTTTTCTCATTTGGGAATGAAGCACAGGCCAATTGTAAAATCAGTTAAATGTCTCTCCTTGATCTCCTTCACTCCCTAAACAGATGAGCATGTAAATTAGATGAATTATTACTTTTTATTCTAATTTTTCTGACTGGACAGCTTATTTATTACATCTGTGTTTATAGGAGCTTCACATCTTCTCAATGCGAAGGTTTTTAGTACATTCCCAGGCAGGCAGTGAAATGCTGCACTGAACCTCCTGGTATCTGATTCAACCCCCTCCTCAAAAGCAGCATCCTTTGATCTCAGTACCTTGCCTCTGGACCCCTTCTGTCTCCTGACTGCAGCAGCAGCAGCCTCATGTGACACCTGCAGCTGGTGGGGAAATGGGAGTTTTCCACAGGCACGCAGAGGGACAGCTGCCAGGTGCACGAAGCAGCACTCTGGGTACGGATGCATTGTGTATCTGTCTGTACAGGCTATAAAAGCAGCCTATCACTACCCAGCCAGTTGTTTAAGCCGTGTAAATGGCCACTTTTTCAGAAATTGGTTCTGTACTTTGAGTGAAGACACTGTCAGCCATGAAGAATACAAAAACTTACTTGTGCTAACAAAATTATCTTGCTGTTTCCTGGTTTCTGTCATAAACACACACAGGAAGAGTTGCTCTGCACCATGTAACAGCCACATTTGAGATAGAGCAGCAGTCTTTATTTCCAATTTGCTTTTATGTCAGTCCCCACCCTGCCTAAATCCTGCCAACAATTATCGTATTTACAGCAGATTTGAAAACTGTTTTTCCTTTACAGAGCAGAGATATTCAGTCCAGTCTCAGATGACATGGTTAAAGTTTCACAGTGTTCTCCTGTCGCATGTCAGATTAATTAACTCAACCCTGATTAATTTAAACTAGAAGTTTCTTTTATTCAACCATCTAAAATACCAAATTCCACTGATTTCCTGCAGAGATACACAGGCACAACAATTCCCATTGCAATCTTTCATTATTCTTTACAGAGATTCTGTGCCATATTCCATATTCCCACTAGAATTTTACTGATGTGGCAGTACTGATATTGGTAAAATCGTTCTTGATTTATTTTGGTACAAAAGAGATCAGCATCATGTCTGTTGGGATAAGACAGTTCCTCCCCATGGTCATATTTACTTTACTTAAGACTACCAGGAAAAAGTATTGCTCAGGTAGCTTCAATATACCATCCTTTCTCATAGGAAAAAAATAAAAAACAAAGAAAGATGTAATTACAGACTGCTCTAAGGCAAACTACTGCTTTTTGTGATTACCTGGAAGAATGAGAACAGTTATCAATCCAGCTAAATATCTCCAATGTTCCATTTYAAATGTATGCACAATATTCTTTATCCAATGCTACTTAAGAAATAAACAGGCCTGAAAAAAAATCTTTCCTCAAAAAAAGGGAAGCAGCTTTCATTAAAAATTGAAAAAGCAACTGAAATGAAAATAGTTTAAGCTCATGTTATTTCTATGCACGTATGTTTGCCAGCTTTGGCAAAAACCAATAGATCCTCTAGAATGGACCACCAAGAATTGCTGTGTTTGGCTTTTAGAGTTTCATCAGGTAAGCAGATAAGAAGACTGGGAAAAACAACTAAAAAAGAGGCATTTGATAAATGAAGATTTTCAAGGATAGATAAGCAAGTGACAGAAGCTGCTTCGTTGAGAAAGGAAGAGGAATGCTTCAAAAGACTTTCTTTTCACACTGGTGAATATCTTCCACTATTTCTGTTTAACATATCAAGATGAGTGCTATCTGAAAAACTTATTGGCTTCCTAGAAGCCAATTAGCGTTTGTAAATAACCACTTTACTTATCATGCGTATCATTTTTGGAAATTAAGTGTACATCCTTAGGGTGCTCAGGCACCAGAATGGCAAGAGCAACACAAGACCTTGAAATGAGTAGAAACTGTAATCATATTGAAACAATGCTAATAATGTGATAATGTTTCAGCAGGCTATGTGGAAGAGTGACAGAGCTTCTGCGGATGCATAGAAAGTTTGTTTAGCCACAAATCTTGGCCAATATGTTTTCTCTTTCAGCACTAGTTTGCACCCTAGCATCTCCTAATTAATCTATGAAACTATGGGTTACATGGTGCAGCCAAGAAGCCTTAAAGGCAATCCTCCTAGGCCTTTCTCAGTAAGAACGTCACTAACATTAATGTGAATACTTTGCATAGACAGCTTGCAAATGGGGTTCAAAAAGTTAAGCAGAGACTCTGTTAGCTCTTCATCCTGGCATAACAAGCTGGACACGAAGAGCATTGATTTAGCTCCATGTGTCTATTACTCAACCCATGAGCTTTAAAGACATGAAGAATAAAAATTTTCTTAGGAGTTCTTATGCTGTAGCATAAAAATCTTTTGCAGCTGAAAAACCTCATTTGAATTAAAATATAAATAGAGGATTTCCTCCCTCCTCTGATAATAGAGGCATTATTTTCTATTATTTTATGGTGATCTTCCATGTGCAATTAGGGCATTCTAGGTTTTACTTTTCCTATAACTTGAGGTCTATTTTAATTCATTCCTCAATGAAAACTGAGGTTCTTATGTGCTCCCTTTACTCTGGACTTTACAAAACTGCAGCAAAATATCATTGTGCTTAAAGAACACTGGCAACACTGAAAAAAACCACAAAATGAAATACTCAACTGCAAAACACCACCTTTTCAAAGCAGGTGTTTATAGAGAGGAAGATCTCTCGTCTTACAATTCCCTCTTAACTTAATTTTGCATAACATCCACGGTTCAGTGGCAGATTGGGTGGATCTGGCACAGCGTATGACCCAAGAAGGTCTTCAGTGGCCATGCTCTGAAACCTAAGGTGCCCCCTGCACACAGCAGCAGAGACTGAAATGGATGTCAGAGGCAGCTGGATGCCAGAAAATGCAAATAGTTGTGTGGGTTTACCAAAATGCTGACGTCAGCTCTGGTTCTTACACCTCCTTGTGCTCAGGCTGAAGTGACACTTCTGATGTTGATAAATCTTCCACTTCTACCTCTGGTTTTCTTAAGAGATCAGCATCAAGGCAATGAAAAAGGCACCAGGCAGAGTTGAATTAAACATACAGACACATTTTCAGCCATGTTCTCTACACCCTGCCCTAAACGGTTACGAGTTCAGTACAGGTGGGGACTGATGCATGTCTGAGGAAGGGGTTTAATCCACCAAGTTTAGTCCATTTAGAAGGACTGCTTTCAGGAGTACAAAGAAAGAATCATTCTTAAATCAATATCTGAGAAGATCTGTGTCCAGTAAGTGCTTACTCCTTTTTTCATACTCTTCTCTGGAGACCCGTGAGACAGATGGTTCAAAGGACCTAACCCTCCTTTCTCCAGAGCAGAAGGCTTTGTCCTTGGGCTTATTGCTGACACAGCATGCATATAACCTCCACTTCTCTTTTTCCTGAAGCTCGGCTTGCCCACCAGTTCTAGGTCCTGTGATGACTGATATGGACAACGATTATTTGTCATCAAATAAGCTTAAAATTATACATAGCCCCAAAAAGAAAAAGACAAAACTGGAAAATAATTTATGAAAAATGTTATCTTGCATTTTTAGGGAAAAATTTTTAAACTTTTCAAGCTAGCTTTGCTGAAAGTCAAAAGAGTAATCCRATTTGCAAATGTGTGTATGCAAATGAACTATACCTCTCAAATGAGAACTTGCATAGACAAACTTTCAGGTTCAAGAACCCAGGTGTAGCAGCTGTGGTCATTTAATTTCTACAGACACATTTCTGATGAAACAGATTAATTTTAAAATGTGCAATATGGACAGAGATGCAGCAATTCACACTGCATTTCAAACAATTCCTGCTCAGCATTGCTAATTAGGAAATCCCAGCAAAACAAGAAATATGATACCTCATAGTGCTATCAAAAGTCTGAAAACCAGCAAATTCCAAACACTCCAAAGAGAAATTCTTAAGAACTCCCAGTGCAACAAATCTGTTCCATATGAAAGATTTATAGATCTCGTTCAAAGCTTCAACAAATGCAAATATCATCACTGCATACAGACTCTGAGCTGATGCTATTTGCCATACCTCCATGGAAGTCAATGATGATACATTGATTTCCACTAATGAGGGTCTGACCTAAAAAAAATGCTGCATTCACTTACCTAAGAAAGGTTTCTTTTCCTCCCACTTTCAAACTTTATTTAGCTTTTCTCCAGAGGACCAGAAGTGATGAATTAGCATTAAACACATTCAGCATCCACACCCAGAGCCAACCAGACCGTAAGAACAAGGAGGGCATAAGAAATTCACCATCGTGTCTCAGTCTTAGTATAGATTGAGATAATCACTGTCATAGACGTGAAGAAAGCGTGACACAGAAGGTGTTCTGGAAAAGATTTCAGTTGCCTAGAAAACCCATGGCAGTAATTGGGAAACAAGTTAGGTAGTTGTAGGACTCCAGAAACAAATAAAGGTGTAGCAGTTAGGAAGAAAAAATAGTAGAAAAGAGTTTAGTTGGGTTATGCCTCAAAAAATTTTAAAGAAGAAAACTTCTGAGAAACAAGATGGATTGGAATAATAAAAATTTTTTAAAATGTATACTGCTGTTTTAGCAGTATTTTTTAGTCCTATCAAAGTACTATGTTTTTTCTGATAGACTGTAAGAACGGAAGTATAACTTTCCTTAAGAAGAGTGATGAGTGACCCAGTTTTAGAGGTAGCATTCATACTGTYATCCTCTGGGTTTTATGTTTAAAAGATTATCTTGACATTAGTAAAGAAGCTTTACTGTATTTTTCCCGGTTAAGTTTTGGACTCTATGTTTACGGGGAAAGCTAAGCTGATAAGAGAGACGAAAAAAGGTTTCGACCAAGAATTCCATTAAAAAAAACCCAAACCCTTTTAAAGATACATGTTTCTGAAATTTCCTTTTGGGTTCCATTTCCTTCCCCTCCAAAAGTACTTGTTGGATGGCTTATTTGATACTATCCCCCATCTAGAATTCAAAAGTTATGCACAGTGAGGCTCCTTAGGTTGCAGCAATTTTAAGTAGGACAATTATTCTCCCCGCAGAAGAGAGCAAAGCCCCAGGCACCCAGTGTACTTTCCTGCCACTTGTCAGAAGTATTCGCTTTGTTTGGTTTAGAAGCTGGGAATATACCAAAGATGAGAGTCATGGCTATGACTATTTAAAAAACCCATTTTATTCTTGCACCTCGATAGAACTGGAACCCACATCATGGTCAGCTCATTCAGTTTCTCTCATTAAAAATATTCTTTCACCAGAGTCACAGATACAAAATTCTTATTATCCAAGAAATTAACCTATAAAAGTAATTTATGCAAGAAAAATATTTTACCTATCCAGGCAACAGTTAAAAACACACCCATTTTCCTCACATGCCTTTCTTTCTTGATCAGTAATAAACAGAAGGTCCTTGTTTGAATTTTTCAGTGATCAAAATCTAGCTAGCAATGAGACTTGAATGAGATGTTGGTTGCCAGGCCAGATAAACAGATTCACTGTCATTTCAGTATTCCAAAGGTTGTTTGTAAATTGAATYTTTTATTCAGGGATGACATATTCCAAAGCTGTTCTGGAGGGCTTAATGTAGTGGTTACAACCTGCAGAGGTTGACCTGAAATATACCACAAACAGTCTGATTTAAGGCCAGAAGGAAACTTGTACCCTTCACTTTTCCATGAGAGCAACTCAGACATGTGATGTTATTATAATATCTTTATAGTTTTGAAATGCAAAAAGCCAACCATATAATCAGCACTTTCTATTCTACATAATTATAGTAATCTTGTAACATATCCAGAAAGTAAACACAAAGGAAATGTAATTGCAGTTTTCCCCAACAGCTGGTAAAACCACTGTTTTAAACTTAAACCTACAAAACCACTGTTATTCCTTTGCTAGTGATGCCCGGGACAGCAGAAAACAATCCTAAAGCTTTGTTGTTTTATAAAACGTATTGATTAAACAGTTGACTGAAGTTAGAAATTTCAAATAGTGGAACATCCCAAGAGATATAAAAAGGGTTTTGCATATTGTCAGTGGAACAAAGGAGCAGAGAGCATTTGCACAAAGTGGTTTTGATATCAAAAGGCTGAATTGTCACAGCTATGAATCATCATAAAAAACTGCTGTAACAAGTAATACAAGACTTTGTAAGACATTCTTTAGTGAATCATAGGTTTAAAAAATCCCAAAACTAAACCCCAAACCATTTAACTTCTTTTAACTTTTTTTTTCCCTATCAGGATAATATCACACAACACAGAAAACAGATTTTCACATTCTAGTGCCCTATTGCACATGCCCTCAAAAGAAATATAAGTGTTCTCTTTTTATTTAAGGTAGCTATGAATATTTGAGAAAATATCAAGACTCAAAACATCCCACTATTTCTTTCAACACACTTGCTCATTTTCTCAGAACATGCTTTCATATCTCCAAAAGGGGGATAAGTAGCAGGGAAACAGTATTCTAGTTATTTCAGCTTTTGTCATCAGGAAGAAAATGGACAYTTTTTCGTGGGATAGGTAGGCTGCAGGGATAAGCACATCAAGCTTACCGCGGTGAAGGGAAATGCGACTGATGTAGATAAATCAGACAAATGATATGCTCTGTACCCATGTGCAACCTTCTGCTCTGCCCAGCACTCAGGCAGCACCAAACACAAAACAGATTTATACATATTTTAAAAAGGAGATGTGGTTCCAAGAGGCTGGGTGGCATGAAACAGAGCTGYGTGGTGGCACAGACATACAGTTGCTGGAGAAGGGGAGCACAGCTGATTTAGCAGGTGCATCTATAGCTGTGTGCAGGACACCAAGGATTTCTTCCCCACGATCCCAAGGGAAACCTCAGTTCCAAGACCAGCTGCTAGAAACACTCAGCTTTGCAAGTTTGGTTTTTCTAATATGACACTTGCRTAGGGGACAGAACTGAATGATGAAACAAAGCAATGAAATTGTTTCCATTATTGAATTTTTCTTCTTTGAATAAAATGGGATCTATTTTCACATAAAAAGTGTAGAAGATTGGCTGCAGTAAATACTATATAAGACAAAACTATTTCTTATTCATGGATCTGCTGGGACTTTTTGCATGATCTTGGTTAGCTCTACAAAGCAAGCATTCAAAGAGCAAAAACAGATTTCATGAGATTAGTTGACAAATAACTACTTCTTTTCCTCGTTCTAGACCACTTTATCAAAAATTCATAGAAAGGAATCCATAACCCAATGGCTTTTAAAGACAGAAGATAACATTAAAGGTTTTCAATGCAATCTGAAAACATATTAAGATGAATTCTTCAAAGAATTTCCATGGGGCTTGGAACATGATAAGTGTAAAACCTCAAAATCTGTGATGACAGTTAATTATCTAACGCAAGAAAGTCCATCTCCTAAATAAGGCACCTCCCTGAACTGAGCTGCCTTACCAAGCTTTAAACTTAGAGCTTAAAGATTAATTTAAAAAATACCTCAGTGAAAGATGATTTTGACACATCTTTAGCATCCCTCATGTCTTCTTATGCAATACTTGGCAAGAGTTATTGCGTACTTAGAAAACAATAAATACAGCATAGAAAGCCAGCTTTGAAGGGATACAAATACACTTTTTGGGTGTTTTGCATCTCTTACCTATTCCTAGAAAAAATACCACTTACTAAAAATTTATACTGTTTCTATACATATGTGTAATTGTAAATTAGTTTTGGTACAAAAAATACCCTTTAACTGTTGACTAGTAACTGTGAGTTCTCCCAATAACACTGAAATCTGTGACATCCATTTTCAGAATATCTGAAATAATACTTATACRAAGCTCCAAAGATTAAATAGAGAAAAAGATAGACTAGACCTTTAGCACTCTCCAATGATGGAAAAATGTTTAGAGTCAAAGATTTAACCATGTGAATACAGTCTTTGGCCAACAACCACACCAAGAAGCTCCTGCACTGGCACAGACGTGTGTGCATAGCTCAGTCATATGAAAAATAAACTACAGTGATCCCACAAGGGAGTGAGCACTGAGGAAGAAGAGGAAACAAACTTGACAAGGTGTGATCAAACAAAAAAGAGACTGGGAAAATGCATTGAGATCAGAAAACCAAACAGAAAATGAAACTGATATCTGCATAGGCTGGCATGCTAAAATTGATTTTACAATAATTTCTGCCACAAATCTAATGTGGCATAATATAGCATAATTCTGAACTGAAATTAACTCTATTGCATCAGCTCTTATAAGCAGTTTTCTTGGTTCTCCTGTCTAAAGAATGAGTCTCCTATATCTGTGAGATGCATTTTCCCACCATGTCCAGCTAGACCCTTCTGATTTCTCGGCAGTGTGACTGCTCTGCTTGATGAAGGAAGGCTGAACCTCAGCTGAGGTTTCACATCACATTTAGGCAATGCATACAGAAATCAATGCTGATGGTGAACATGTGCCCTGGGAGGTGGGTGAGGGCGATTCTGTGAAATCTGACAGACTTTACTGCCTTGCAGAACAGTCGGGTCAGCAGAAAGCAGACTCAACTCTTCTGACTTACACAGGCAGTGTTGGTAAGATTTGGATCTTTATTAGTCTTTCATCATCATGCTTTGACTTTCTAAGGACTTTTAGCTGATTCTGTTTTCATATCTCTTCAAGATGAAGCAACCAGCAAAACCCTGATGTGACTTCTAGGAAGGAAAACTTGCAGAAAGTCTGCAGAAAGGGACTGGTGGTACAGACAGAAATCTCCTTTGCTTTATTTTCTGGCTGMAGACAATTTTGGAGCCGTATGTGTCGGGCAACACAATGTAGAAACATTTGATCTGGCTGAAGGAGCATCATAGCCCTGGCCATGCTCTCAGGCTTTCTCAGCAGAATCTCTTTGTTTAGGCACAAAGGTGCTCTTCCACCTCATGTCCTGCAGTTTGCTGGAAGTGAACATATTGTCTCAAGTCAAGGGGATCACCATCACATACAACTTCTGCAGATTTTCCCTCCATTACTGTCCTTCAGCGTGGTCTTAGTCACTTGGGATCAGAATTCATCCAAACAGCAATAAGAATATACTCTTGCCTTTTAACCATCTTTCCTATCATGGTTCTCTTTTCCTTCTTCTACCTCCCTCCAGGAATAAAGACATCAGGAAAGCTTTTTACCCAGAACTCTTGCTACCTAAATCCTGGGTGACATGACATCCAACTTCTTTGAAAGTTAAGCATTGAAGACTTGCAGGTCAGAGAATACCCAAACCTCACAAAATGTGATGAAATGTTATGAGCAGTTAGGGAATTTTTAATATGGACAAAAATGTCTTTTTGTACAAGACAAGTTTATTTAGAATAAAACACTATTTTTCTTGAGCCCTTATGCTTAATGGATTTCTTTTTTCCTCGAGCAGTGTATCTCAATAACATAGCACTTCTCAGAAATTGACATGTAATAACTTCTGTTTAGGAAGGCTGAGTTTTATTAATAATTTCTTTTGGCTCTGGAAAAAGCCCACCCTTTTATCCCTAAAACACAAGGACTGTTTCCTCTGGGCTTTGATTCCAGGTGAAGTCTTGCAAGAAATCTTTAAAAAACAACAGGCTAAGCAACAATGGAGGGGTTATTTTTTCACCAGTGGTGATGCTTTTGACTCCTGTAAACTCCTACTGGTAGCTCTCTAGGACATCTCAACCTGTGATGTTTGTCTTTAGTGCCTCCAGCTGGGGGGGCAAGGAGGAGCAAGCAGAGGTGTGGTTTTAGCAGAAGCACTAAATTGGATAATACTATTCCTAAACCATGACAGCTATCGATTTCACTCTTTTCTACCGTGTATATTTGGTCAGAAACAATCCATTATTAAAAGATCATAGAATGGTTTGGATTGGGAGCGACTTTAAAAATCATCTAGTTCCAAGCCTCCTGCCACAGGCAGGGACACATCCTACTGACCAGGTTGCTAAATGCCCCATTCAACCTGGCCTTGAATGCTGATAAGGATGGGTCATCCACATCTTGTCTGGACAACCTGTTCCAGTGCCTCACCAGCCTCACAATTTTGCATATCTACCTAAATTTTCCCTCTTTCAGTGGGAATCCATTATTCCTTGTCCTATTGCTATGGTTCCTGATGAAGAATTAAAAAATATTAATGAGTCCTATGCTAGCAAGTCCTGTGCTCTTATGCAGTAGGGAACTTGCCATTTTCTTGTATCTGTAACTCAAGGTGTTAGGCTCACCAGGAAACTGGAGCTGCTCTTAGAGATACTGCAACAGATATTGCCTTCTTAAGCCAACATAACTTGAGAAAGAAAATTATCCCAGGTAAGGGAGAACATTATTACGGTTGTTCTGCTGACTTCTATCCTTTCAGCTCACATATAGGAAAACAGACCATATCTGGGAAAAAGTGGTACAATGCGGTACCAGCCCCACATCTCCTGTTGCCCCATCAAAATTGGCTGATACCAATGTTAACACTTGAAGCTGGTGCTACACACAAGCCTACCTTCTCTGTGGAGCACTGGCTGGTGCCCACACATGTGGACAAAATGGATACATTTTTCCTAACACCGTATAACTGTCTTTGTGCAGCTTTATCAGCGATAGCGCTGACTCAGAAGTTCCACTTGTGGATCTGCTCAGACTGGCAAAAGTCAAATGAGGGATATGTACATTTCAAATGCTCTAACTCACAGTGACATCTCTTTCTTCATAAATAACAGTGATTTCTAGTCTGCACTCTTCTCTGCTGCTTCTCCCGTAGACAGTGCAGGACAAGCTCTGTGACAGTGATTGTGAACTCTGACATAAACAGCAGGATTGTTATCTGTCCTTCGACAGGTAGGAGCACTGCCAGCAGGAGCTTACTTAAGCTTGTGAAACAAGCAAGGTCATTCACTCTTGTCAAAGTTTTGTTTTCAAATTTCTCTGTGGAAAAAAAGTTTTCTTCATTTCTATTATCATTCTCCTAATGTTTTCATTCACTGGTGAAACTTSTCCAGACAAAGGAGGAAATGAGGCAATTTTCATTTTAGTCCCTTAGCTATATATATTACTTCTACCTTAACAGCAAATATGTATTACTTTGCACAGTCATGTGTTAATCTATATAACAGCCAACACAGGAGGTTATGCAGTCATCTTYAGCACTCTGCAGATATGTGTTTTCCATTATACTGTGCTCAGAAAGCTTTTCTCCCTGGGGGGGGCTTCTAATGTGATATTTAGCTTGAATCCTAATGCAGCTAAGCTCCATAAAAACCATGCACATGGACTCAAGGGTAACTGTAAATAATGCAAAAATAGATCAATACTAATCTTGACTTGTTTATGTGTAATTCTCACAGAGCTCTTATGACTCCAGCCACATCCTGTGCCATAGGTTCTGACTGGCTGCTCATTCCCAAGTTGTGTCAGAGATTTCAGGAGTATGTAACATTAGCATTGCTCTTACAGATCATATGTGAAATGTAAGGAGAATTGCATTCTCTCTCTCTAAACATATTTAAGGATATATAGGATATACTCTGTAAAATATATTCTTTTCTGGAGAAGAATGAAGTTAAAGATGTAAAATAAATAACTTCAGTGTTGCTAACTATCATGGGACTTAATTTTCTGATCTTGTTGGGTGATTGTGTTTTATTCATCCAGCCTTCCATGAATAAACAGAAAACAACTGTGATTTCTTCTAAATCTTAAAAGAAGTAAACTGTTTTCCTATATTGTACCTGTTATGTCAGTAGACTATATTTGTGCGTGTGTATTCTATGCTAAAAAAAAGTCAACCTTTCACAATCATTTATTGAAAAACTATTTGAATCCAACTATTTGTTGGACTCATTAAATAATAATGAATATTTAGTTCTTATAGTGTGGATTTTTATTTTAAGGCTGGAGTCCCATGAACAAACATCTAATTATCTTCTAAAGGTGTTCTATTTGGAAATCATTCTGAATTACACAACTTCTTGGACAAAGAACTGCCTTCAGTCTCCTCTCTTCTTTTCCCATTCTGTTTATATGTTGTGATTTTTCTTGTTTTGTTTTTCCATTCACCAACTCCTCTTAGGAACACTAACCAAAAAGCTGCTTTCTCAAACATCAGAAGAGCATTATGTTGAGGCAATCAGCTCCTTGCAGGGTTCTAGAGGTAGATTTTGCTCGTTAGAAAGTAGCGGACAGATTGTTGATGAAAATTCTAATAAGCAACATTAAAGCATTAATACCATGAGCTCAGGGTTTTGTACAACATAGCAAACCGTATGTTGCAGAGTTTGGGATCTCTTTCCAGCTGTCAACTGACAGTATCCCTGGGTTCTGGCTAATTGGCGACACACTAAGGCAAGCAAGTCAGCTAATTCCAGAACAGTGAACTGATTAACTTTGGGTGTATATGCATATTTATAAAGAGAGTGTTGCTTTTGTCTCAATAATCAAAAATAGGTTTAGTTTTCAATTTTAAAAGTTGTGGACTACAAAAATATTAATGGCACAAAAAAAAACCAAACCAGGACAAATTCTTTGAACTAAATGTTTGAAAACTGTATTGATGTCAAAAATAGAGAATGTATATGTATGTAGAAAACTGGGATTAATCAGTCATTGCATCATTCCTGTCTACTCATAAAGGCATCACAATTATCTTTCTACTATAAGATAAGGACATTTGACAACAATATAACTTTTTGACCAGAATTTTGTGGTCTGGTAAAGAAAGAAAACAAAAGAAATCAAAGAGCTGGGAAAGGAAAGCACATTTATAGGCATGTTGCAGAGTGATGGCATTAGAAGCTGTAGAGGCTGAAGACAATCATAAAGAAACTTCTGATTATATTCGTCTCCCATGCCTGATCTCCTTACAAATCAGAGTGTGCATATCCACAGATGGAGGCCCATGTCAGGGTTACTCTTTTTTATGACCATGCTGAAAGCAACTGTGGTCTCTTTTCAATATAACAGAAGCACAAAGAGTTCTGAAAGCAGAAGCTGAAACCCCATGTGTGGTTAATAGCAAGAGTGTCTTCCATTTTAAACCAGAAATGGGTGTCTTGTATTTGTACTTCTTCTGATCCCATCACTTCTGCATTCCCGCTTTCAATGTGGCCCAATTAGAAGAGAGAACTGGAAAATGTTCCAGTACTCTGCCCTGCTCTCCTGGTGAGGGGAGCTGTGCTTTTAAATGCCCCGAAGATGGGAATGGCCTTGAGATTTGGCCTCCCAATTCCCAGAACAAATCAGTAGAAAACATCCATGGTTAAAAGTAGAATTATTGTGGTGATGCGTGGTCAACTATCATTAGCTTTTCTTATTTCTGAGGAAAAAAATCAGACCCTATTTTCTCCCATAAATAATTTTAATAGTTTTAATAGTTATAGTTTTAATCTATAGTTTGTCCTGTGTTTTTCGGTCAGGTTCACTATACATTTATTATTGTGATTTAACAATTTAAAATCAATCACTGCAACCACAGCTAATTTCAAGCAGCCTAAAAGATTGGGGATATTATGTTTTGTTAAAGAACTGAAGACCTTATTCTAGGACTACCTCTCCACCACCTCTTTTATAATTTAGAGCAACTCTACGCTAGTAAACAAACCTTCTGCACCAAGTCCTTGTTACTGTGAGTTTCCAAACAACTTTCCTTTTAACAGGGTTTCTTATTGGTAAAATGCTATACCTGGAAATTATTTTTAAGTGCTTWGTTTTTCTTCTTTTGCCTACGAAACTAGTCTTAATTTTATGCGAAATTCTCTTCCTGAAGCTCATTGTGTCCCTTCTGAACACTGTCCACACTCATTAAATTGAACCATTATATGGCACAGAATGCTGCTATGGCTGCAGGCAGGAGCAGGAATCCTAAAAGATACTTATTCAAATATTAAAAAATTATATGCAATATTTTCTGTTTCCTGAATAAGCAAATCAACAGAGGAAAGGGTTATGCTTATATAAAGTATCTCAGCTTGAGTGTGACAACATTAATTATCCACTGTAACATGCTGATTTATAATTATGAAATCAGTAATTTAATTGGCATCTAATGCAGTAAAAACCTTCCTGCCAGTGTCATTATCTAAGTGCCGGTGCTTGATGCTTTCAAACTTAGTTAAGCTGTCAGAAATTGTTATTCTGTTAAATGCTTATACCTGCAAAACTGATAACTATTTAACATAAATATTTTAAAAGGTKCTACTACATGACCGATGAAGGTCCTATCTACACATTTCAGACAAACCAGCCAAGCTCACTGCTGGTCATCAAACACCTCTCACTGTTGATAGAAATAGCACCTATGCTTCTTGGGAGGAGAAGCTGCTGCTGAATCCCACGATTGGTATTTGGACCACTGATTATGTCAATCTGAGTGTCAGAACTTAACTCCTGGCTGCAACTGCATCTGTGTGTTTGTAGGTTTGTGATGCGTGGTATCAACTACGGATTAATGCACCCATCAAAAGATGAGAGTGGCCACTTTGAACGAAGCACAGATGAGCTGTACAAGAGCTGGGATCAGGTAAGCCAGTTCACTGTACTCGAGGTACTGTATGTTAAAAAGCCTGGGGACTAGTTTTATTCCTACTAGTCCTTTCACTCCTGCACTAGAGATCATAGCCAGAACAGCAGGCAGTTCTTCAACCTTGTAGACTTGGGTGAAGGGCCTGATCTTCACAGAGGGAGTCATACAGAGGAAATATATCAAAATAACCTTAACAGGACAGTGATCTGCATGAATGATGCTCTGTCAAAAGAAGAATCTAACTTAAAAACTGGATACAGCAGGTGGTAGAAAGCAGAAAAGAGAATGAAAACCCAGTGCTGTAGTCAGTAAATCATTCCACAATGGTTTCTTAGCCCTGCTCTACATGACGTATTGTGCCGTGTAACTATTTCTGTGATGGAAGGGATTCCTTCCTCTGAAATTGTTTTACGTCTCCAGCTGCTAATGGGTCTGAAGTACTACCACCCTATGCAGTTCATTAAACCCTATGGGAATAAGCCTGGATAAGCTAGATATAACTGATGACATAACAACATGAGCCGCTGAAATATTCAGGCATAATTTTCAGTTATTGCATACTGGCCTTTTTTGGCTTCCTAGCACAGTTGAAGTGCTGCAACTGCTGAGTGTGAACAAGACCATTTTCTCAGATCATTTTAGAAGAGTGTCAGTTCCTTAGAGAATATGTCATTTTGATATAAATAAAAGTGTTCTACTAAAAGCTGCTAAGCTAAAGATAGATATAAGTATAACCAAGAAAAATATAGTATTACCAAGAGCATGGCCTATGAGGATTCCTGAAGGCAAATAAATAACGTCACATTAAAAGTATCATGCTGTCAGATGTGTGTATATGGAGTAGGATTCAACTCATATTAGCAAAAAGTTAAACAACAAACTTAATAGGAATCCTTCTGCAGCCAGTGGAGACATGCATTTCCCTGGAGTGATCCATCCCTTCCCAAGGTGGTGTTGCACAGTGTCTTTGTGTTTTCTATTACAAAGGGCTTTCTACTTGCAGTTCTATAGCCTGTCTTTCACTTGCAGCTCAGTTCTCTCATTGAAGTCACAACAGAAGTGTTTTCTCATTTCTTATGACAATATTTTCTTGGTCTTGTGGGAATGAGCACCAGCAGCGTGAGAGTCACCCTTCTCCATCCTTTCCCCACATCTTTGTTACTCAGTGGACCAAATGGCATGCATGCAGACAGCCTAATTGGTTGCAGCACCTCCTCCCAAAGTGTGCTTCCATCAGCACTTCACAGCATTATGCCCATAAAAGCTGTCAGTTTGAGCATRTCTTGAAGACACCCATACAGGTACTACTGAAGTTTGTGTGCACGTGTGCTGGTAAAACACCTGCTGCTGATGGAAGCAGAACCTGAGGGTGCTCAGCTGTGGATCTTGTCACTTCTCTCCCCTGATGGCCACCAGGGAAACTTTTCATTTTCCCTTTTCTCTCTCTCTTGTTTTTGTCTTTGCCCAAAAACTACTTTGACTGCCCATGTACACCACCAGCTCTAGAGCCTGCTGATAAATCTCTGTGCATGTGATTCTGTCTCCTTTGTGCCAGAATAGGTGACTGATACCTTTTAAACACCTAATTTTCTGACAGCTGGAGTTAGGTCAAACAAATCCCGCCCTCAGGCAGTGCTAAGATGGAGGGAGCTGGCAGGAGCCCTTTCCTAACATCTGACTTTTAAATACTTAGCTTGTGTGCAGAGTCCTGAAGACTGTGAGCAACGCACAGTAGCAATAGGATTATAGCTTATGCTGGTATAACAATTTAATTGTTTGTGCTCAGTCTTTCCAATATTTCCCAYAGCTTCCATTCTGCTTGAAAGTAAGCCTCAGCCTCACAAGCACTTTTAAGTATGTGGTAACATTAATAGACCATAATCACAGAAGAATTAGAACTGTGAGAAGTAAACTCCCTAGTTTAGTACTTGTAACTCAAGACTCACAAGCTGCTTTGATCAATATAAAGGTAATTATCTGGGACACGAAAAAGAAATAAAAAAAAAAAAATAATGAAAAACTAAGCTATTATTTAGACAATTGAAAAAAACAGGATATGCAAAAGAATGTGGAATACTTAATTCCATTTCTTTGTATGTTTTTATTATCAATTGTCATCACTAAGATTCACAATGGGAGCATCATCCCAATTTTTAATCACTTTAAACACAGATTTGTGAAGCATCACACAATTACCTTTTATTCTCCCTTTTCTCCCATAAGAATGATAGAAAAAGAGCTGTTTTTAAAATACCATGCTGCAATAGATAATGGCCAAGTATTTATAAAATATTAACTGTTAGTGAGACTCCTCAGAATAATGAATTGTTACCCATTATCTAGTGAAAATGAAGCCAATTCAAAGCAGTCACTGTGGCAAAAATACCCACCACAGCATAGGGTACCGGTTGTAATGAGAAACATAATATCTTTAAAAGAATAAGAAAGAAACGTGAAATACAAAAAGTTCCTGTTTAAGTGCACAAAACACAAAAGCCTTCAATTAAGGCATTCTAAGAGAGGCCTGACCCACCAGCCTTCCAAACYAGGCAGACAGTAAGAGAGACACAGCAGAGCAAATTAGGAACACACAGACATAGTTATGTAGTTTCTGGAGCAGAGCTGATTCATATTCAGCCTAAGAGAAGCCTAGGGAAAAAGCTAGCCTGGCAGAAGTAGTCTGTTAAAACATTTGCTTACTCATTTTGCTATTAGACGTAATCCATAATTCAGCATTAAATAGTTTGTTCGAGACAATTCAATGCTGAGAGTGCTCCTAACTTTTTGTGAGTCCCTTAATGTGCTTTTCTTAAAGAACTATCTTCTAGGAGTTATTTTTACTTAATTGTTGAGTTGTAATTGTTAAGCATAATTCTGGCCTCAGTAGCTGTGCTAGATTTTGAAAATATTATCAGACGATGTAAAACSAGAAGGCAAATAAAAACAAGTGAAACTGTTGTTGGCTTGTTTTGACTTATTTTTACACTGTGATTTTTGAACAGCAAAGATTAAGCACATGCTTATATGTTTTGCTAAACTTGAGCTGATGCGTGTCGTAAAAGAGGAAAGAGAACCGATGTGAATAGGAGGCAAGTAGGACTAAAGGCTTGAAAACTAAGGGCTTTCTGGAACTGAGACTTGGGACTTGGTCTGTCTTTTGTACAAGCTAATTTAGATTCTACTTAGCTAAAACACAATTCAGTGACATATTAATTTATTCAAGTTGTTCAAAAGTAATTAGTGAATAAGTCAAGAAATAAAATTAATCAATGTTACAATATAGCATGTGTCTGAAAAAAAAAAAAAGCTACAAAGTATATAAGGAGAAAGTAGCCTTCATTTATATTAAAGAAAACTCACTTCAAATAAATAGTAAATGTCAGTTAAAGCCAAGGGAAATATGCACCATGTTCAACAGTATTAAAACTGACATAACATGAATGATTGTCAAAAACTGATGGGATTTGGCAATGTTAAGAAATATTAAATAGGAAAGAGATTTTGATACTGTTTTACCATTTTTGACAGTTTATATACCTAGAAAAAAGGTTCATTTATAGTTGTAAAATGCAGCCTATTCAATTTTGTTTCATATTCTCTGAGACACTTGAGCAGCTATGAAAAGATAATTTGGGCTCAAATAAAGGCTTTTGTAATTGCTGTCAACTTGGCCGAATACTGTTTTGAGCAATCTGGACACGAAATTTGACAGTATACTTAGTTCAACACAAAATTAATAAAGGCAACTGAAAACAAAAGCTGCTTCTTACAGGGAGAGGGAAAGTGAAGGAACCTGCTATTTCCACACATTTTTTCATCTTTCTCTCCTGTTAAGGACTAAAATCCATTCATTTTGATCTACAAGTTTCATTTGCATGAATGGGTGCCTCCAGGAATTAGCCTGTGTCTGAAATACCAGTTTTTAAAATGAAAAGCAAAGTCTTTGACACTGAGTCATTCACTGACTTGGGGTTATGTGAACACAGCATTTGCAAGTTGCTCTCTTCCATGTATATTTAAGAAAATATGGTTGATTGTCACTTCCTGTTTTAGCCAAGTGACACGCAGTTTTTGTTTTCCAAAAACAATCCTGCTTCTTTATTCCACCATTCCCCATCTTCCCCTCACTTGATAATTTCTATTCTACAAGATGAATGGCACTCAGGAGGAAAAGAGTGGCACCAAAATTCCAATGCTGTGGCTTGAATTAATTGATATAAATTTGTTTGACTGTTTGGACCAACATTGCCTTAGTATTTATGGAAGATAATGATATATCTATCTGAAAAAGGACCTGTGACCTACATAAAAGAGGATTAGAATCAAAAAGTCCAAAAAACCCCCACTTTGCCTCCCCTGTAGAATATAGAAATTTTGGAAGACTATAAAACTTTAAAATATTATATTAACCACAGAAAATTTTAGCAAGAGAGAGATGTTTGGAAAATGTTGCTGTATTGTCTGAAGCTGCATAGGAACTTCAAAACACAAACTCTCAAGCACATGCACCATAAATATACACACTGGAATGAAAAAAATGAATTGAAATCCATAAGACCATTAAGAGCCACTGCTTCTGCTGTCAGCATTAATGATTTTTCTTTTCTTCTCTAAATGTTGATTGCTAACACTGTACAGCATCAGAGGCTTCCATCAATATGATGAAAGAAGAAGCTATTCCAAGACCCAAATCTTAATTTTGCCCAGATTTGTATCTACAAGATCACATTCTTCAAATTAAATGTTTTCCAATGACTTTTACATTATAATATTTTTCCAAAACACTACAGTTTGAACACCAACAACCCTTGAAAGGAAAACAAATATAATCRCATCATTTTGAAAATACGCACACACACAAAAAACACAGCCACTGAAGAGGTAAAGAAAAAGGTAAAGTCAAAGTGTCAGGAGTTGTGAGAATGTGAACACAGCGTCTCACATCAAAGGTATACTTGTATAGTGTTCTGCTGCCGCACTCATACACGAGGTAAGATCTATGGGTCACACCCTCTGGGAGAGAGGTTGAGTTAGATGGGGTTAGATGGTTGAGTCACCAAGGCAGGATGCAGAGGGCAGCTGGCCCCACACCTCCCTGTGCTATTCTGGGGCAGCTGTACCACTCCTGGTATTCAGCCCTGAACGGAGCCATTGAGACATCTCAGCTCACCTGGGCTTGATGAATCTCAGCTTTCAGTTTTTGCTGAAAGAGCAGCTAAGTCCGCACTTTCCTTTGTGGCTTTTTCCATCCATTTTTTTCTGTCTGGAACATTTCATCCAAATCTACTGGTGTTTCAGCCTTTGCTATCTGGATGACTAAATAGGACTGCCTAAAAACTAGAGAGTTTTATCTGGAACAACACCTCTCATTTTGCAGCAAGGACACATCACTGAAAACACCTTTTGCAATTCCAACTTCCCCCAAATTCCTTCCAGGAGGCCAGAACAAGGAAGTGCTATAAAAAATCACCACAGCACCTTGCATTTACATCACAAGAAGACATGAAAATATTCCTCCAGAAAAGATACCAGTGAATGCAAGAGTGTATAAATAAACAAATAAATAAATAAACATAAATGAACATTATAAATAATAAACAGTAGAAAGAAATAAACATTAGAAATAAACATTAGAAATAAACAGTGCTAACATTTTTTATTTTTGCTCAGCAAAATGGCCTCTCTTACCCTAAAGAAGGTACCCTGAAAGCGCAGCAAAGTTGGGAGACAGTTCTGAGGAGAAGTTGAGTAGTTGGGGTCTCCAAACTAAATGAATTTTGCTCCAGGTTTAATTAATAAATGCAGTTTGTATGGGAAGACAGGAAGCAAAAAAAAGTGCTTTCAACATCGCCTGTCTTAGAGAGAGGTAAGAATTTTGAGGCAATGTGCTCTAATGGGGTCTGGTTTATATGCATCTCTTCAGTTATATAATGACAGCCTTTAGTTATCTGACTCACATCCTACCTCTCAGTGTTAGGTATGAATCAAAGCCATCCCTGGTCAGAACGCATTACCCTTTGTCACTGGAATACCATCTGATGGAACAAGAATTATATAAACTCTCAGACCTTTCGTTTTAGGCAGTTCCATTTTTTCTCTCAGTGGGAAAAAAAATAGTCCTGAAAAGTTGAAAGCAGAATTAATTATGAATTTACTTGTTCATGTAGAATAATCTGTCTTTAAAATAGCTCAGCATTGAAATTGCCTCAAAGGCAGAAACATCTGCTGTAGAGCAGAAGCACATACACCCTGGCTAAAAACAGAAACCTGAGATTTTACTGTTGATCAGCTTTGCCATTGCTTGTACTTAACATTGGTGCCCAATTGCATTGCAAGCACTACAGAAGTTTAATGATTACCCTGAGTGGCACCTAAAACACAATATGTAGGTAGGATGAGTATGTGGAAGCAGAAAACCAATGTCAAAATGCATTCATGTAAAATGATACAGTCCTAAGAAACCTGCCCCTTCAGCACAAAAAGCTCATGCATACATAGATCTCAGAAGGATTGTATTCAAGAAGCWGATGGAAGTTTGCATATTTTTCAAAATGAAAAGTGAAGCAATAGGAAATAGCCTGCAGAGAGCTAGGCAGTCCAGATAGCTCACCAGTAGCTTACCATTCAGGGACTAGGAGAGCAGGGAAGGAAAATAAAAACCAAGAGTGAGCAAAATTTGTTCACCACAATAGGCTGTAGTATTTGACACTGGGATTACTCATTTTCCTTTACAAGAAGGAAGGAAAGTTCATTGTGCTGGGGTGAGAGACACTAGCTGTGCAACTGAATAGTGCTTGCAGTAATGACTAATCAGCTAAAAGGAGMCTGCAGCAGGGAGTGAGTGTGGTATGCAGCCTCTTGCCTTGAAACAGCAGCTGGGCTTATTTTGAGAGYGTAGAACTTTAGCAGAGCTTTTCATACCGATAGGAAAATGCACAGGAGCAGGTAAACACACAAATACACCACCTAGGACCATTCCTTACTACTTGGAGGTCAGTGGGTGACTGCGGGTCCCCAGGAAGCTTTGAAGCTCTGCCTGTGTACTGCTCTGAGCCAGTTGCTACCAGCTTTGTTTTCACCATGAATGGAGCAGTGGGGACATGTTCTCCTCATAGAGGCTCTCTGCTCTTCATGGTTTCTAACCCTGCTCACAGAAACACGGGGTGAAGACAGCTTCACCAAGCAATAGTTCTTGTGTTGGACGGACTCGCTGGAAATTCATTGCTTTTTTGCTGTTCTAACCTCCTTCAGAAATATATCTGCTAGAAGCCCATTACACCTTTCAGCACRCATGCACAGGCGTGTTATAAACAGCTCCTGATCTTCGGGGATACTTTCTGGAGGGCCCCAGAAAATGGAAAAAACATGGAGAACACAGRAGATGTGTATTGTAAGTATATATAATTAAAAAGTAGGTGAGAAAACTTAGCAACACAGTAAATTTAAGGGAAATTTAAAAACACAGTTTTGACTGTGTACCACGGATATCTAAGTGATGTGAAAATGGCCAGTAATGTTAATTGTACCACAGGTGAAGTGATGCTCTGTTCTATAGTACAGAGCACCACTTCACCTGTGGTACAGTTAATTCTCAAGCTACATAATTTCCCTCTTCAAAAGCAAATTTATTGACTTTAAATTATTGGCTTACAATAACATACCATAACATATCTTTTCTGATAGCTGTAAAGTATTGCAACTATCCTTCTTTCTCCCTGTACGCAATAAAGGAAAGAAAAGAAGAGAAAAGAAAATAAAAAAAACCCCCACTTATATACCTGAATATCAGTCTTATTTTGCCTCTGATAACAAACAGGAAAATCCATATAAAATTAGTCTTTTTGTGATGTGCACCTGAGAAGCAGACAGCAGAATTTTTTAGCATAATAACTCACTGTTAGATTTCCACTTTCCACGCACCAGTGACAGGGAAGAGAAGAAACAACATCTGTGCTTTCTAAATAGCTGCAAACTTAGAAAAACCCTTCAAGAAATAAGGAAAGCCAAGGTCCCAGAAGGGCAGAGCAGAAAAGAGCTTGTCTGAAGCATTTTAACCACTGATTTAGGTCTGGCTGTGTTAACAGCTGACTCTATTAAATCAGATGAAATGACCACCAGGATGGTCGTAGCCCATCACTTGTTAAGAGGTTAAAGAGACTTGGATGTCCCTGGCTCTTCAGCCTGCAGAAGAGCTCCACTACGTTTAAAAGGGGATGAATGCAGTAAGTGCAAGTGGAAATGAGTAGAGAATGGTCATATTTAGCAGAGGATTTATACAACCCACTGCCTGATGAATTGGAAATCAAGTTCAATTCAAGTGCAACCATTTTGGAATTCAGAAAATCGTCCTGAGAAAAATCACTCAAAAAGGATTTAAGCAGCAATCAAATAACAGGCTGTGGTACTGAGCCCATAATGGCAAAACAAACAGCACAGAGGAAACACACTGAAAAGCTACAATAACTGAAAAGATGTAGTCACTGGCTTTTATTTTTTCTCTCTTGTTTTTCCATTGCATCTTCTGGACAAAGAAAGCGGAATGCCCTAGCCAAGGAGTTCCCCTGTGTCATAGTTAGCTCAAGTGCTTTCCCCAAGTCCCACTGGTGTAAAGGAACATATTGGCAGGGAAAGGACATGGTTATACTGTTCTGGCAAACTCCATCTGTCTCATATATGTCCCAGGGGTGCTGCAGACAGCTGGCATTAGTTTTAATAGTCAGATTCAAATCTTTCTCTGGATCAATGTGTACAAATCAGACCTGTAACTCTGTTTGTTGCTGTGCTCCTACATGAGGCAGGATTTTCCACAACTGAAAAACACTGAGTTTTGTCTTATTTGCTCATTTTTAAACCTAAAATATTATCCACTGAAACACCAGTCACCCAGCAACATCTTCCCATTTTTGGTGTCCTTCTAGCAGAGGAAACTGGGTTTAAAGCCCTTTAAAGGGGATCTATCTCAATCTGTCCTAATCTGCTGAAAAAGAAAACCATTATAACTGCAGCTCAATCCCTACAAACACAGGATATTGAACTCTCTTAACAAAAAGATCAAGTCAGTTAAAATGAACATCTTCTTCCWCTGGCAGTACTGAATATTGACAACAGACTGGATCAAATGTCCCTACAAGTTTCTCCATAAACAAAATCTAGCTGAAATCATACCTGAAGAATCTGTGTGGTACCTTAAAAATTTAAACAAAGAAAATTTTTTTAAAAAGCTAAAGCTGTTACTTACTTCTTTTTCCCAGATATCCTGAATGAGTACTTTAAAATTAATTTAATTAATTTAATTATTTTAATTAATTTGATAAATACTTATCAATACTAGAGCAAGGAGTCCAATAATATGTATGAAAATAGGTGTTCATTGCAGACTGTATCATAATTCAAGACTGTGGTGCAATACCACAGAAACATGGGCAACACAAATTGCTAAAGAGATAAATTAAAAAGATACCTATTATCTATTGCTGTGGAATTTTACTATCAGGAAGAAGTATAGCAGCCAAAAGACTTCTTTCACACTCCTACACCAGGGACTAATAAACTATTGCCCCAATACTGCAGACATTAGTCCTTGAGAACCGCCCCACTGAAATTTAAAACCTCAAATGTTCTTTTTGCATTGTGCTTAAAAAAGTCTTTTTTTAGAAAAAAACCTCTGAAATCATTCCAATATCTAAAGGCATTGTAGGATGAAATTGCTGCTTCCATATGAGATTCATTCTAACAGAAGAGTATTCAAAAGCTATCTTTTAAAGTTTAAAAAAAGCTTTCATTTATGTGAAATTTCCTAACAGTATGAATAATGATACAGACCTGGATAGCAAAAATACTTTTTAAAATAAGTGTTGGGCTTCCCTTCATGCTGTTTTAAGTGCCTATTATTCTCTTAACAGTTACATATCAGCACAGCACCAATTGAGCGTAAGTTCTTCCAGTTCTTTCATGACTCAGCTACTTAATCTGAAATTAGTGTCAAATGTTTATGTTCTAGTAAAAAATAAGGGTTGCTTGAGCAGGTTCTATGTGGCATCATATCCAAATGTGGCCGTTCTATTACTCAACATTTTAAAATATGATCAAAAGGGTAATTGGTCTTGAAAAAAAAAACCCAAAGCCTAAAATACTCCCTCTTCTCCAGTCCAATTCTTTCTTCTCTTATGGCTATACGGGAAGCTGTTCCAGTTTGACTCCCTAATGAAAAAAAAAAAAGAATGAGATAGGTTTTAAGATCTATCTGCTGTAGCAAGACAAGGGAGATACAGATTTTTCATGGTGTGTTTCTTCCATTATCCAAATACAAAATATGCTGGTTTATGTAACAGAGCATTTTCTCCCTCTCTGAGACACTGCTTTGAGTGAGACGCCTGAACTGCCTCTCAGCCACCAGTACAGTACTTCTCTGATATGTGCATCAGAACTTCATTGAAGAAACTGAGATTGAAGGGGGTGTGTGTGTGTGTAAACTTTAAAAACAGAGTGAGGGGAGAGAGAAAGAATGAGAGACTGGCACAATGTAACCAAAAGCAGAAAAAGAGGTATCTTTCATTAAAATGGTGTCCAGAAGGTATCAAACTTGTCTAATGGCATTTCCTTCTTTGGATTGCAAAGGCATTTGAAACAACCTTAACCTTAGTTTATTTMATAACTTATATTCAAATAATCTCTCTGTACATCCCAGAGTTTCTCAGTTTTTCCCCCCGTATAAATAAAGTAATTTTGACAGGACTAAGGCAGACTTTGCAACGCAAACAACTTAAATGTAGTATTTATTATCAAAAGTCCCTYGCCTTTGCTGGGAACATTTTCATTGACCTTGGTGAGCTTTGGCTGAGCTCTAAAGGAGATTATTAAAGTCTTTGATTCAAAATCTAACTAAAATGTGGAAGATTAAGACTTGTAAGGGACAGGTTTGTAGCTGCTATAAATTTTCATAGCTCTATTTCTTTGAGAAAGTTTGAATAATTTATATTAGCAGATGACTTGCCTTCGAAATTCACAAACAACTTTCATTCCCCTTCTATTAATCTTCCACATTGTACCTATCACATTTTGGAGAGTAAATATGAATGCACGGTCAGTACTTTGACTTTTATTTTTTTATTATCAGCTCTTGGAAGATGAATAAGTTGTGTGCCCATTGATTTCCTGCTGTTCTGTATGTGGAGCGGATAATAAATCCATATCACATCAAGTGTGCTTTAGAAAAGAATGCACTCTGGATTTTAGAGCACATAATTAGGTCAAAAAGGCAGCCTGGATAGCTGGCTTGTCTGGAATCAAAGAGAGTATCTGGAAACAAATTGAATGTAGCTTGTAGACATTTTCATTGACACGATGACTGAGAATTTCAAATTTGTATATAGTGTAGTAAATCCATAGGCAGCAAAGAAAGTAATTTAGAGATCTTTTTTTTTTGAGAGACAAAATTCAAAACTTTTGATTCCTATGAGTTATTGTGGCAGGAAACAAAGAGTTCTTTTGTAACTCTACAGAGAAGAAAGATTTGAGTGTGCTGGTAGGGAAAGATTATGAAGTTGGGAAGCATGCAGGTTTTTACCGGAATCATAAAATAGCTTAGATTTAAAAAGACCTGTGGAGGTCACCTGGTTCGACTCCCTGCTCAAAGCAGGGCCACTGTTAGATTTAGATCTTACTTTGAATGTAGATCATGTTACTGAGGGTAATATGGCGTCAAGTTTTAAATATCATCAGAGAAGAATCATCTCCCAGCTTCCCTGTGTCGCTGTTTTCCCCATGGACGAGTAGAGAAACGACACAAAGTCCAGGCTCAGGGATAAATGGAAGCACTTTAATGAATTCTCAGAAGACTTTTATATGTTAGTTTGCAAAGTGTATTAAGTGGCATAAGGTAATTGGTTTTTTGCCATCCACCCCTTAAGGGGATTGGTCAAGTTCTAAGACACCCATCTCTGAATGTTTTTCTAGTTAGAACCATAACAAATCTGCAAAACAACCTGCAGCTGCAAGAAGTTTACAAAACTGTAACATTGTTTTGAGTTACTTGCATGGAAAAGACAGAACTCTCACAAAATGCTGCAGAGAGCTGAAGAAATTCTCTGCTGAAGATTTTTCAGCATCCATGTCCCTGGGCAGTCTCTCAAAGGGTTTGACTCTTGTTGCTTTGAAAGGATCAAAAAATGGTTCTCACAGTATTTAACTGAAATATCAATTATTATAACTCATGCCCTTTTGTTTTGCACCCGTCAGAGGAGCCTGGCTCCGCTTTTCCTTCCATCAGCCTTTCCATATACCTCATGTGCTTCACCCCCTTTATCATTTTGGTGGCCATCCTCTGGACTTGCTCTACCATGTCAGCATCTTTCATGTACTGGGGGCCCCAAACTGGACACCTTTCTCCAGATGAAGCCTCACAAGCACCAACATGAGGGACATGGTCACTTTACTTGAATGGCTGCAAATAACTTGATAATACAGTTCAGCCAGTAGTTCACCTCCATTGCTGCAACAGCACACAGCTAACTCGAGTAGCACATTGCTGACCATCCTCAGATATAGCCCAGGGCTATCTTTTAAGTGTCAGGGACTGAATTTTCGGATGCCCCTTCCAGGTTCATTAGATATGGCTGAGTAAATGTCTTCCAAGGTTCTAGTTTGCCCTCTAGTCAGACTGTCTGCTTGTGGAGGGGCTGTTGCGCCAAAGAAAAGGTGAAAAGATGTCTATTACTGAGTTTGCTTAGCTGCTGCTTTAGCTGTTATTGTGCATGTTAAAAAAAAAGATGGGTGTTGAAATGCCCTTGAGATATAAGTATGTTTTAAAGGATGTGGAAGGTTAGACATTAAAACAACTGTGGATTATTAATTGTGCAATAAATTGCTTTCTTATCCACCATATGGGTCATGAGGTTTCTCAAAGGGATAGGGAAAAGGAAATGTATTGTCAGTAACATGCGCAGGCTACTTGTACAGGCCCTGGAACTTGGATGAGCACTGATGTTAATAAAGAAACAAATTGGAAATACGGATTGCACCACACCTGTACATGCCACGTAAGGCTAATTAATTAAAAAGATTTTTTTCATTGCTCTTAAGTGTTCATTTAACATCTAAGTAACACAGTTCTTACGCCTCTCTATGGTGAGATAAAAACATTTCTTTCAGATGGGAGTGCTGCTTCTGTTATCTGTGCCTTTGTCACCTTGAGACAAGGCTGCCAAAACACAGCCTGTGTGAAATCACGTATTTGTGAGATAATTTTGAAGCTAAAATAAGTTATGAATGCCATTTCCTGAATATTATGGGACAAATCCTATTGTGAAAACACAATTATAACAGTTCAAAAAATACACTGGCTGGTAATTTAAGAGATGCATTTGAACTTATAATGTCCTCACTATTTGGATCCAGGCAAACTGTCTTTTTCTCTATAAACTGGGAGTAGATCTAGGACTTGAGTCAGTTAAAACTGAATTATATCTCAGCATCATTTGTATTTAGAACTGCTCAGACTTGGACTCACTATTCAGTTTTGGTTTTTCACCCCACAAAATTATGTAGTGTTTTAAACTGTGGAAATATGATCAAAGACATAATTTATGGCAGACATAGAAAATTTTTTAGCAAGCCGATCTGTTCAATGTGGAGATGACATATGCAATTGCCTTCTAAATTTGTCAAATACTTAATTACTCAAAAAGGATCTTTCTTTATAAATCTTTAAACTTTGTTAGATTCTAAATGACAATGAGAGTGATCTAGTCAAGTCAGAAAGGCCTCTAGTTTACACACAAACACTTACAAAGCAATGGCTTGTAGACCTGCAGGTAGACCAAATGTTAGTCAATAGTGGAAAGCAGGGTGAAATTCATAACCTGATCTGAAATTCATTGAACTTCTCATTTCAAGTCTTTGAAGCCATCTGTTTCAAGAGGCTTCAGACTGGCCTTATAGAAGAAGTTGTTTCTAAAAAACAAACATTTGCACTGAGACATTTGTAAAGTGAGATGGCATATTTAAGAAATGCATTGTGAGCATCATCTTTCTAATGTGTCCCAGCCATCCGAGCTATGATAAATATCACCAGAAGACTATCTATAATATTATTTCCTTTGTTGGAGTATTTTAGTATTACTGGAATCACTTTGGGCTCTCCATGCATAAAGGTCACTGTTACAGAAGAGTCTCAGGGAACAAGCACCACTCCTGACAGCTCCCAGCAGGCAGCTGCTCAAAAGACAGGGAAAAGAATGGAAAGTAAAGTACTTTGACTCCAACAGGCTACTCTTTACATTGATATAAATTATTAAGCTGGAKGTGGCCCTTGAGAATTGGAAGACTATTACTATATCCTGTCAGAGGAGCCTGGCTCCACCTTTCCTTCCATCAGCCTTTCCATACACCTCATGTGCTTCATCCCTTTTATCATTTTGGTGGCCGTCCTCTGGACTTGCTCTACCATGTCAACATCTTTCATGTATTGAGGGCCCCAAACTGGACACCTTTCTCCAGGTGAAACTCCCACTGTTTCACTTCCCTCAGAAGAAAGAGGAGACATCAATGAATCTCATTGCCATGACCCATGGAAATTTTTACTGCATTAGTCTTTACCTGGACACCTTTTAGAAATACAGCCACATTGCAGAAAATTGTATAAAAATCAGGTGCTGCCGTAGCTAAAAGAAAGTTTTCACAAGAAAGCACAAGTTTAGCCTATTTTACAAACTTTCTAATCTCAAGACAATGTTGCTGTATTATTTAAAAATTTTAAACACAATTACTTACCTTTTAAGTCTTTTGTTCCTGGTTTTATTGTGTGATCCCTCTCTTAATGCAAGTACACAGGAATTAAGCATCAGCATTTTCCATTCTGCTTATCTTACAACAACACACCTGGTCTAAAATCTGTAAACCCAGTCACCCACCCACCCCACTGTCTCGCCTGAGCTGAGTCACAAGAATTGAAACTTGCGGTTTTTTTGCATCAGCGGCAGATGGACGATATTGATGGAAACAAACAGCTGCTGATTTGTCACTGACCTCGGGGAGRATACATAGAAATTTGATTCAGTCTCCATAGTCTCTAGTCTCCTGACTCTGAAACCTTGTTAAAGGTTTGCACAGATGCTCGCTACATAATCTCTAGGGCAGGGCATGGGTTTGTAAGGTCATTTTTGAGATGTTCCAAGCTTTGGCCAAAGATTAAATATACTGGGGAGATCTGTTCTTTAACTTCAAATCAGTAATTAGTGTTGCTGTTTATAAACACTCCATGCATGGTGTTCTCTAAAACAGCAGAAGGGAAAGCTGTGGAAACAGAAACTGACTAGACTGAGCATACTATCTATGGCACTCTAGGCTTTATAACACTGGGGATCTCTGAGCCCTCAGTAAAATGTGTGGATATTGAGATTCTCTGGTGCAAGGTCCAGGACTTTGGTGTTTTGTTGCTTATTTTTTCCCCTCTTTATTTAKCTTTTGTTTGTTTGTTTGTTTGTTTCTTTGTTTGTGGTTTTGTTTGGTTGGTTTGGTTTGGTTAATTCTATTTTACAGTTTGGGATGTTTTAGTTGTAAGCACATGTTCTAATAATAGGCTGTTTCCAATAGCATTTTAAAATACAAAACTTCTCTTTTTAGTCTTTTCCAAGCTTTAAGTGTAACTTCAGCTGAAATAAGGAACTKCTTTCTCCTGCTGAAGACTGATACATAGACCAGCACCATATATTAGACCAGTAATATTTGATGCCTTAATTTATGCCTTACTCAATATTGTCTGGTTTGATGCCCTTCTAAGCCGCGAGATTTTCACTTTTCCAACAGATCTCACAACACCAAAAATTCAATTTACCCACAAAACAAACATACTAGCAAATATAGTCCTTGGAGTGTAGAATCCAGCAGAATTTATTTCAAGTCACACCCAGGTATAGTTGAAAACTGCCAGTTATTTAATGTYGAAAACTTTGAACACTGCTTTTCCTGCTAAATGTGACTGGATAATCTATCTCTATTTAAAGACCAATAGGGTAAAACTCTTCCTACGGTGTGGGGAGGACAGGTGGCTAGATGTAATTACAATTACACAACTTTACAAAAACCAGAGTACTTAAAAGTTTTGGATTTCCATTCCTTCAATGATTAAGAAACAAAAACATTGATCAGAGTAATAGACATCACTCTTCACATAGAGGACCAACTGCTGTTCATGGTCTTAGCAGAAATCAAGGACCTACAACAATCTCTGCAATGCACCATTTGCTCTACTCTCTTTCACAGAAAGAAAAGTGCAATTTGCTTCAGAATTAGTGACTCCTTGTTCATAACTGTTGTATTGCTTTGTATTCCCTGTAGAAGTGAAACACGCCCAGATAATTTCTGTGAATATTCTATGAATCCAAAATACCAACAGTTGCAGGAAAGACTTTGTTTATGTAATTGTAGGTATCTTGTAGAAACTAAATTGCCAAACAAATCAATGGGTAATTTTCCAGATACAACTAGAAAAYTGAAATGTATGCTCTGACCAACAGTCTGCATTTTGACCATGTAGTGGATTTTAAATAAAAGATTAAAAGTTTAATATTCTTTTATCTGTGTTCCTGTCAGAGGAGAAGAATGTTGTAGAAGAATGGAAGATAGAATTTTTCCTTTAGTCAATACTTGCCAAAAAATGAGATAACACAGTGCTAAGGAGACAGCAAAATAGGTTTACCCTTTTAAAACTAAAATAAATGCTTATTGTTTTAGACTACAGGTAATATAATTTAAATCTCATCTGTACATAGCAAATTAAATAAGTTCTAACAAGTGAACAGGATGAACAGGAAAGTCAGACATTTCCTCCTGGGATTTACTTTACTTTTCTGCTCCATTTTTCACTGTTAGTCCTTGTGATATAATCACAACACAGAATAATGTGTCTTTCACATGCCACTGTGAATTTTAACATTTTCATTTAATTTCGTGATTAATTTCAATGTTTGCTATGAGTTTGATGAGCAGGTAGTGGTAGAATAAATACAGATTGTTAACGAGTATACAATTGACAAATACATAAAAAAAAGGCATTACAGTTTTGTTTCCTTGCTTTTTTTACCTAAGAACAATGTTTCTAAAATTAAAGGAAAATTTTAAAATAAGTGTACCTCCAATGAATCATCCCAGAGTTATCTTCCAGATGATGAAAGAAATTTTCTGCTGCCACCAATATGTTGCTCAACTTATTATTCTGATTTGCATTTTATGTCATCAGAGGTATCAAGATATTATAGAAATGACTTTAGAGAGCAGGCTGAAAAAAAGGAGTGGGGGAACTTAGTCAGGTTTTGAAGTCGCTGGACTTTGACTGCATCTACAACAAATCAATTACATGGTCCAACACGGATCTAAAGTCTGAAAAGCCTTGATTTAAACTGCTTGCATCTCACCTCTGGAGAATGGGAAGTGAATCTGATTCACAAAAAAAAGGGAGGTTGAGTGATTTTCCTGTGAAACATATTACAGGCCACCTGAGTTTGGAACTATATTCTTTTCAACAAGTCCCGTATGGAAGCAGATATCTTTGATACTGAACAGGAAAAGTGAGGTTGCAGCTGTTCCAAAGAAAAAAGAATTCAATATTTGGGATTACTCTGTCCCAGTAATGCTTAGCAAGTATATACAAGCACTAAAAAATTTCACACCAATACATCCAATTCAAAGTATGTCCAGCTTGTTTGATGGGATCAGCTTGATTAAAGAAGACAGAAGTTCCCAATTCTAATTCAGGTGTTTTGGACGAATGCAATTCACTTCAGTTACATATTCACAGACATCAATATATTTGTGACAAAGCAAATGAACATTTATTCTATGTCCTCAATTTAAACTGGACAACATCTAAAATTATGTAAATAATACCCAAACTAATTTTATCTAGGTTTTTTAAAATCTGACGTGAATTTAGAAAGAATTCTTTTTCTTTTTAATATTACTTCTGTAAAGTATTTATTTTATATCCTTCAATCAAAAGCAAACAGAAATATCTAAATGCGCTTATATATTTATTGAAACTTTATTATGACTTTATAGGAAAAACCTCATTTTTTAAAACATCATGTGAGATCATGTCATATACTTCACTAAAGCATTTCCCCACTGTTCTGCAAGAAGAAAATTAAATAAAGTCTCTTCTTCAGAAAAGTGTGCTGATTGCTGCTCATCTTTCTGTTATCAGACTGCCATCATATTAGTTAATATATTTGTGACAATATTACACTCATTGGCCTTCCAAGAATTATCTACTAGTAAATTCTCTCTCCTTTTTAAATTCAGCTTCTGCTTGTCACCCTTATTACAATTACACTTAATAAGTCTTTCTTTTTTTCTGAGAGAGAGTGGCTTTTTTGTTCTTCCTAACTGTAGCTCTGTGTACACTATCTCTGTGGCCTTTGTTTTATTCCTACATATTGTTGGTGGCAATCCAATCTATTTTTCTCTTTCCTTATTTTTTCTGCTTATATGGCAGTCAATAAACAGACTTGGATTTAGCCATATTCGTCCCTTTCTCTATTTCCATAAGAGTGGAATAATTTGAACCTATACTTTTAAAATTACTTGTTGAAAACTGCCTGTTCTTCCTGCCTCCTTTCCCCTTAAGCTTACTTCTCAAATCTCAGTGTTTGCTCACTGCCTGCCCGTTTGTTGTTTGTTATTCTGCTCTCCGGGCTCTTTTCTGAAAAGCTGTGAACTCTGTCAAATTCGCTGTTATTCTCATKCATGTTGTCTTCAGCCCTCATAGTACCAGTGAATATTTTCCTGTTGGCTGGAATCAGTCCAGAAAAACATCTCTCTCAAATATTTTCTTGAAGTTTTGTACTGAAGTCTTCTCACAGACACATTCTTAGAAACTGCTGGACTTCACATCCCTGCAGCACTCTCTACCCGCAGTCAAAACCCTCAATTGCCGGTGGGTAACTCTGCCACATACTTATAAAAAATGCTCTCAAAAAGTCTTATCCGTCTGGTCTGTATTGGGTCTACAGTCTTCTAGGGATCAAAGTCTAAAGTCAATATGTGATGTACTAGACAAGGAATATATATCCCTTGTTCCACTGTCTGTCCTTGGACAAATGAATCTTTTATTGCAATATTTATGCAATTTGAATTAAAAGGGGTAATTGGTATGTCTCTCTTATACCAATGACATCATATTTTGTTCTTTTAATGGGACTTCTAGCTCCCTTTCTTTATTCCTGTATTATCTGCCCTAGTATATTTTTGTGTATGTTTGGTTTTCAGTAGACTGAACTATTATCATCCTTCATGATCCTCTTATGAATGCATTCTCATTAAATTTTTCCTTCTTGCGTTTTGTTCTTACCTTTAGGCTTCCATTCCTCTCTGTCCTTTAACCTGTACACTTCCTTTCACAAGATTTTTAAAAATGTTCCTTTTTTCTTTTTCTTCCCTGCCCTACTGCTCTTGGGCCTCCATCTCAGATAAGGCAAACTGAAGTCCCCTGAGGACACATCCAGTCTGCAAGTGTCTACATATCATTAGATTATGTATTGGCTTTCACGTATTTTCAACCGGTCTTGGTTTTTATGCCTCTTAATGTGGAAGCTCGTCACTTTCCCTTACAGGTTATTTCCATTAGTTAACTTTTCCCAGAAAACATTTTAGTTTTCTGCCCTGCTGCAATATTTGATTTCTGAGATAAGATAAAATGCAATCACTTGTAGTTTTATTTTAATATACTCTGTAGTCAKAATGTTCTCATATTTTTACACAATAGACAACAATTTCAGCCACTTTTACATCATTTTATGACCTTAAAATTTGATTATAYTTGTATTTGTTCGACATTCTCATGGTCTTCTGAACTCTGAGATAATCCCAACAATACATTTTATCTGAAGATCCAAGTCAACTGAGTAGTCATCGGATCATCAATAAAAAATAATTAGTGTTACTAGGATTAGTATTGATTATTTGAAATGCCAAAATATATGCACATTCTAAAACTAGCACATGCAGTATGGTCATCATAAATTAGAATGAGAATTCCCAGAAAAAGTTCCAAAGTTTTGGTGTTTTTAATGTGATTTATCTATCCCTAATAAGATGTCAGCAATAAATACCACTCCAAAGATGGAATTTTTTATGACACATAGACCAAATTCTGAAGTCTTGACTTGGTTTGAAGGAGAAATACTGAATTCAGAACCTGGTTCCTCAGTACATTTGTGATGTTAGATACAGCATACTTGTGAGGTTTGTTGTACTACCTAACATTTTAAGACAATTAAATACTAAGCTATGTGTGAAATTCTGGAGTGGGTATTTCTAATTATCAGAACTGGAAAAGACTCTAAGATTTCTTAATTATGTAGATATTCTTATRTGTACTTTTAATTTTCAGATTGTTGTGAGGGGCTTTTTTTATTTCATCTGTATTGTACAATATTTATAAAGACCCAGGACACAAGCAGTTTGAATGAGTAAATTCAAACACGCATTTGATTAAATTCTTTGCCTGTAAAAAATTGTATCTTTCTCTACATGGGTCTTTATCTTGAGACAACTTTGAAAACTCAGATATCAAAGAGAGTGTCTGATGAGTTACTTTTCATCAGAATCTTGTCCCATCCCCACTGCTGGTAAAGGCAGCAGTAGACTCTGCTATGCCTTTCTCAACTACTGTGTGCAGTGCAGTGATTGACACTAGGAAAAGGCGACCTCCCTGGGTTAAATACAGAAGAAACAGACCAGGAACTTCTTGAAGACTGTCCCTTAATCTCAGAAAGATCTTCTCTCATTCAGCATAGGAGAGTCTCATTGCAGATCTTGTCAGGGTAATGTAAAATGGATTCTTTTCTAAGTAGCAACTTTTCTCTGTGCTACTACAAGGAGTATTAAACTAAAATGGAATAAGAAATATGAAATCAACTGTTATTTTTGCCGGTTTTCAATCTTGTTTCTATGTCCTCTGGTTTCATTACGTTATTTTTTTCTATTCAGAACTTCTTTTGGCTTTTAGTTTAAAATAGCAAGGATCAACTTTTGTTAAAATTATAAACAGCACACTTCTTGTCATTCTTCATGAGTACATAAATTATTGAAGACTCTCTGTGGTGGTGCAGCTTTCTAGTTTACTCTTATTTCTTACTAGAACTCAGTATGGCAATTGTAAATCATGTTTCTCTTAACCTTCATTCTCTTCTCTCTTTCATACATGTGCAATGACATTGACATAAGATATATATATATAATACACATAAATCCTTTCTTGTACTTAGCTATTGCTATTACATTTTCTGATTCACTCTAATTGACATTCAAAAGAGCAGTCTAAAAAGATATGCCAAACACTGCATGAATCAGCTTTTAAAAGTGTTCACTGTACCCAAAACAATAACTGCTGTATATCATGCTGGGGGCTGGAAATGACAAATACTTTGTTATTGTTCTTTTTGTAGGCTCAGAATAATTAGCAGTTGATTAGACTTAAAAAGGAAGGTTCAGAGATTTCTTCTAGATACAGATAAGAAAAAAATATTGAAGGGACAGAGTACAATTCTAAAGGCCCTCTACAAACTGTAGGTGTTGCCTTGAACTTTGCATAAATCCGGTCCTGCTTTAAGAAGAACCCAATCAGATTAGACRGCAAAATAAAGAAAAAAGTATTTTAGCCAGTCTTTTATATACTGATACACACTCAGACTTCAGAAAACCTACTTAACTAAGAAAGTGCATGTTCAATATCTGAGGAAATTCATATTGTCACCTGATTGGTGTTTTAAAGTATAAAATGTTAGATTAGAGACGATATATCAGTTCTCTTTGGTTGTGCAGATTAACTGGGAATCCGCTTTTATTAACAAGCAATCACAATGACTACAGTTGACTTCTGTACTTGTTTCAACAGCCCTGTAGCAGCAACTAGAAAGAAGGGATCTTACTGTTCTGCAACACTGAAAGTAACATTTGGCTTCAAATATACAATGAAGAGTATCTTGAGAAAGAGACAGTGACATAGACTTGCATTGAGGGACAAATCCTAAAAATTTATGGATAGTCATTATAAACAAAAACATTTTTTAGAAGGAATGTTCTTGCATTGATTAATGTTTTATATAATAATATTTAAGTAATATATATAAAATCATAATTATTATTATATATTAATAATTAAGTCAAAGGAACAATTTGTTGCTTTAAGGGTAAAATTCAAACTTTGAATTTAGTCAGAACAACACGACAATCCTAAGCAGAAGTGGACTTTGTTTTTGAAAGTTATAAGCTGACAACGGGATGTTAAATGAGCAATTCACAACATGAAAATTGTGTTTGTTCCAGTATAAATCCTACTAGAAATAATACGATAGAATATACAACTGGATTTAAAACTGATTTTTTTTCCTTACTACACAATGCAATATTGCCATAGAAAAATACAGCGTAAGTACAGATTCCTTTTTGTAAATTCAGCAAAAATGTCCACATTATCAATATTTCAACAACAAGGTATACATTATTTTTAATGTAATTGTATGTATAATCAGTCTTAAAGAAGGCAATAACTCTGTAGGATGAACAAACTGTAATACCAATCTAATTTTAACAAAAACTTCAAAAGAGAGAAATAGTAAATCAGTGACTATGGCTAGATATTGGTTTTCAAATGTACAATCCACTTTTCCTGATCTTGAAAACAAATCTGAAATACCAGCCACATAAATAATGATCATAACCTTTTGCTGTTGAGGCTGCCAACACGAAGCTAAATAGTAAAAAGAAAAGAGCACTTCATTAATCATTCATGCAAGATTATGTCTGACATGAAGTTATATGTATCCTCTGGTATATGTATTTGTTTTGTTTTGATTAAAATTAAATACTTTGAACATCTGGACAGAGGTTATGGTTCCAAATRTTTAGGAATATATGAAAAAACTTTAGAGAAATAGTGAAGAAAAGAAGGCTAATATTCCACTAAAAAATGGAATTGAGGGGAAGGGAGGATTTCCAGCGTTGGTCTGTGCAGATTACTCTCATTTTCAGCACAACAAACTGTATAAAAGTTCCAGCATCAAAGTCCAGATCTACCCTGCTAAGGCATTCTTACAGTAAGATGCTTTAGTAACACTCTGAGTGAGGTTTTCTTCTCGGCACTTATCCTTTCCTGATGACTTGTGTTATTTCTCCTCTCTCCAAACAGGTCTAACAGGATGAGGGAGGCCACCCACCTACCAAGACTGCAAATGGAGAGCGAAGAGATGCTGACCTTTATCTCAGGGACAGACTTGGACTCAAACTCAAATCTGTCACTGCCTTCAGGGGAAGAAATAAGGCAAGGTTTGCCCCATATTTTTTTTCAAACACTGCTATATATGTCTTATTTTCTGTTTTTTTTCTTGGGCTGTTTTGTGTTTTTGTCTATTTTGCAGTCAGTTGGTTTCTGTTAGACTTAAGGAAAATTAAGTTCATTCTATTGATTAAAATAATGACCCTTTCTAGAGTCCTTTCTTTCCAGTGTGAGTACTTATTAACAGTGCTGAGTTTACTCGAATTCAATGGGTCTAGTCAAACAAATGAGAATGGAGCATGACTGAATTATGCTGCAACCCCAGCAGTCACAGCTTTACAAATCCTGAGGTTTTGCTTGTGAAAAGCCATGCGGATAAGACACCATCCTTGGAACATGCTTTATTTAGCACAAGGAAGAATAACATCTTGATATTTCCTATGGTGTAAGAGACTTTAAAACCCCTGTGATGGAACAACTACACACAGTGCCAGAGCAGTTTCCTGCTCCTGCCTCCACCTATGGCATAGACTCAGCTGCTGCTGCTCATCTGACAGTTTGCTGAACCAGGGCAGCCCATCGTCCCAGCAAAAAAGGGCAAGTGCATTTTTGCCAGGTTACTGAGCACAGTAGAAGCACTGGGAGGCTGGAGGCACACCAGAACTCATCCAAGGGAGGGGRCAAGGCAAGCGGAAAAGGGGGCAACGAGTAACTGATGCTGGACAAAAGAGAGGGAAAACAGAGCAAGCAGATTTGGTTTGGGAACCACAACTTTCATGATATCTATGCGGTTACATTGGTTCAGCTCCATCATCTTTCTGCCATCTTTCATCCATCATAATATGACCTCCTGACTACTTGCTATTTTAAATTCAACTTCTGATCAGGAACTCACTGGGAACAGGGGAGCAAGTAAGGAGCTGATCCTGTGATGATGACCTGCAGACTGTGTGGTTTAACATTAATTCTGCCAATTTTAACAGCCCAAACATGATTTGTCTTCTCTACATTTAGCCATTCATTCTAGTTCCCCCTAGGAGATTTGTCTCCTCTCAGTTATGCTGATTTAGCTCTTCACATGGCTGACCTCTAAACTGGACTTGCAAAATGAAGTACTCAAAAAAAAAGTCTAGTCTTTAAATAAAAACATGCCATTTCATCAGTCTGATTTATAGTCAGGGCAAAAAACTGCAGAATAGGCATAAATAAATGTCAGAGCTCAAAAGGAGGCAGGAATGCATGGCCACTTGTGGGGAGGGAAGGAAGGAGAGAGACATCTTACACGTTATATGCTCCTGACAGAATAGGAGCATGAAGAAACTACAGATTTAATTCAGGCATTAGTTGAGACTTGTGAGTGGTATGGACAGGCGGCAGATTAGACTGCTTAGGGAGGTTGTATAGTCTTCTTTGGTGAAGGTTTCTAAGAACAGATTAGACATGAGCCTGTCAGGATGTGCACAGCTTATCTGAGCTTGGGAGTTTGGGTACTATAGCTTTGTTTTCTACCAGTTGGTGGATTGTTCTGAAATATTGTCCATGTCTGGTTATATCTATATTCCCAGTATATCTTCAAAATTAAGAAAAAAAGTTTTTTTAATGTCATTTTGTTGGAAGTAGCAAAAATGTGTTAGAATGTTGCATCTTTTTATGGATTCTGTATCTTCATGAAGACTCCTTTTAGCAAAGGGATAATAAAGCCATTAAGCAAGGGCCACTTAAAGAAAAAGAAYCTAAAACATTTTGAACTTGAATATCCACATTTATGTGTACTTGGCTTACGTCAACRTCAGTAGTATTGAATTGTGGAAACTGATTGTAACTAAGCAGGCAATTTGCTCCRGGCTGTCAAACAGCAACTTTACAGAGCTGAGTGCACTGCAATAGCTAGGTATGATACTGGGTGCTCATTCCAGGTGGCTTGGAGCTGAATTACAGGCTCAAAGTGGAGACAGGCAGTCCTTGAAAAATCAAGGTACTTTGGAGACTCTCAGATATCCATATTTGAGATACTCAAAATGAACACCGCAGGATAGGAGAGTCAGCCATTTCAATGTTTCSTCTGGAGAGGTTTGAGCTAATTTGGATGTACACTCCACCTTTCACAGCTGTCATATAAGAGTTTATCAAGCAGATGAGAATGCCTTGTTTGAAAATTTAATCCTATTCCAGTTAGATTTTTTCCCTAGAGGCCAAATCTTTACTTAATCAAGTATTTATTTATTTTTCTAAACAGAACTTACTTAGACGTGGAAATAGAATGATGGTGCATCAGGGGATGTTCAGATTGGACATGAGAAAAAGGGTTTTCACTGAGAGGCTGGTYGGTCACTGGAACAGGCTGCCCAGGGAAGTCATGGCACAAGCCAGTCAGAGTCCGAGGAGCATCTTCAGGATGCTGTTACTCATATGGTTCAGTTTTAAGTAGTCCTTTGAGGAGTAGTTAGTTGGACTCCTTRATCCTAGCTGGATCCCTTCCAGCTTGAAATACTCTATCATTCTATGATTATCATACAAGTAAAACCGGTCTGGTCACTTGAGGCTGCTTTGAATTCTTAAAACACTGTTTCAGGAGTGCTAGGTGTTTAGGAGTCATATATGAATGTCAAGTCAGCCAACTGTTTAAGTTTAGACTTTTTCCATATAAATGATGGATGTAATTTCATATCTTTTTAGATATTAAGAACATAAACACAAAAAATAACTTGGATATTATTGATAAATTAGGTGATGAAAAATAAACTATCTCCAGATTTTAGAACTGTGCAAGCTTCCTCATGCTCTATTTTTCATATTGCTTATATCTTACCTAAAAGTACAGACTTTCACTTGCAGTATCATATTCTTGTTTACTGAAACAGTTTGTACTAAGTTAGAGATTGAAAGATTGAAAGCCAAAAGGAAACAGATTCATAAAGAAAAAAAGCATGAATACTACTCTTCAGGTGTTAGATGCCAAGGGGAGGGGAAAAAAAAGGAAAGAAAGGAAAGGAAGGAAAGGAAGGAAGGAAGGAAGGAAGGAAGGAAGGAAGGAAGGAAGGAAGGAAGGAAGGAAGGAAGGAAGGAAGGAAGGAAGGAAGGAAGGGAGAGAGGGAGAGAGGGAGGGAAGAAGGAAGGAAGGAAGGAAGGAAGGAAGGAA
>RAHM01000010.1:8081283-8160393 GCA_003713295.1 Parotia lawesii
GAAGGAAGGAAGGAAGGAAGGAAGGAAGGAAGGAAGGAAGGAAGGAAGGAAGGAAGGAAGGAAGGAAGGAAGGAAGGAAGGAAGGAAGGAAGGAAAGAAAAGAGAGAAAGAAAACAAAATATATTATAAGTGGAACAGGATTATTTCTCCAATCTTCCCTTGTGTGTACAGCATTTTAAAAAGCAACAGCATATTATAAGTTTGTGCCAAAGCTACTAAGCCATTCAAAAGATACCATAGAGAGCTGATCGATTCTTTTTATGTCTTCTGCATACTTATTAACTCTACAGCTATTAATCAGGTCATAGTCTGAAATTTGCTTCAATATCCAAAAAATGTAACATTGCCTAATACTTTCCATTGAAAATCTTAATTTCTGTTGTTTGCAACCTCCCCRGATTTGAATAATAGGGGCTTAGAGCATTCATCCTAAGTATCTGTCTCAGAATGAAACATTTTGGTAAGTTCCATCCCTTTCAAAGAAAGAGACTTGGGAAACACCAATGCTAAAATAAACACTAAACAAACAAATAGAAAAAAACCAAATAATGAATGCCTGTGGGGACAAATAAGTTTTTGGATTTTAGAGTCCCCAGCRGTTTGGGAGCAAGATCCCCAAATATTGTACAGACACGAACTGAGTGCCAAAGATGTGTCTTTTATTTTTTCTCACATGAAAGCAAATATTTTCATGGGAAAAAACAATCAATACTCATATACTTAGCAGGTTAGATTTTTAGCTTTTCTTTTTTTTTTTTTCTTGATGTTCTTGTTCTCTTTTGGCGTGAACCAGCTTTAGATGGTGGTGTGGGTCATTCCAAGCATTGATTTGAGCCTGTGACATGAGCTGGCATGCCAGTCAGCTTAGTGGGAGAAAGCCAGCTAGCTCAGGTGACAAGTAGGCAAGAGGTAGGTACCCTCTATGGCTGGGCATGTGGTGATGGAGGAACAGCTGCGTAGCAGGAAGAATATTTGAATGTTTGGGGGTGAGGAGGGAACCTGAACAAATGATGGGGGGATGGCACAGCAGGATGTCAAAAGGATAGCTCAGCCAAAGGGGTAGGAGACAGAATGAGGAGAAGGTTTCAGATTTAGATCCATTAAATGACTAGGATTTACTGGGCATCAATGGGCCTCAGAGATATATTCAACAAGAATAGCTGGAAAACCAAGCATGAAGCAGATGTGGGGCCAGGAGTCTAAGAAATTAAGAGAGGAACAGGATAAAGAATTTGGAATGGGGTGTCCACATCAAACTTCAAGCTGAAGATGCTGAGGAAGAAGAGAGAAAGGGCACAATGAGATAAGAAAAAGAAAAACTAGATGGGTGAAGAGGTAGGTAAAAGGCATGTGGTCAGGGAAACTGCTGTTGGAGAGTGTCTGAGAAAGACACACCACAATTGGATAAGACGTGGGAATATATCAAGAAAAGAGAGACTAACAAGTTGCATTAAGAGAAAGTGAGTGAAATGGTCTAGAGAATAGCATCCAGAAGTCTGGAAGAATAGACTGAAATGGCTGTTGAGGTGATCTGTGAAATCACCCGGCAATCTGTGCTTCTTTCTCGTGTAACGCTGATTTATAATGATCATAGCCGTACGTTCTAGAGTGCTATAGAACTGTAAGTTCTGTAGGGCTACAGTGGTCTCACTATCTGTATGCAAATAAATATTTCCCCAAGTAAGAAGGGAATATGAAATGTCTCAGGTCTGCTGAGGTATGCTCAAGTGTCTATCTGATGCCACAAGATCACTTTTTGAGGGACGCAACATATTATCTTCAAATTTTATCTCTGTTTTCTATTTTAATAAGAGCCTTGTCTGGTTTGGTGACAGACCTGCTGTAGAAGGACTCTGGAACATGCAGAGGAGAAGACTAAGAGCTGCTTTTGTTTCACCTCCTATGGAAGATGGAAGGTGCTTAGGGATAAGACAAATGATTCCAGAATTGGAATAAAACGTATTTTAATGGTAAAGCCAATCCGGAGATATGGTTAAGTCACAGAATTTGTATGTGAATATCTGAGAGTTGTTTAAATCAGATTAATCTTTTCTCATTTTTTCCTTGCTCACATTATCCCGGTGTCAGATTTGCAGAAATTCTGGCAGTAGCAGGTGTCAAAAATGTTGAGTTTTGATTAATCAAACTGCTGTATAATGCTGCAAAAGCTCTAGTTTTTCAAYATCTGAAACAGGACTTCCTAAATCAGTGGACAATTTTAATTTTAATCTCCCCATGTATAAATTTTCAACCTGTAAATTGGAACTAATACTTCACATTTTACAGGACTTCGTGAAGAATAACTATTAATATTTGTGAATCACTCAGGCAAAATTGTAAGGAATTTCTACRTACGGAAAAACACAAGAAAAAACACTCTATTATATTCAAAATAAAAATAGCTTGTACACAGTTCTGGGTAAAGTCATACTGAGCCATAAGGACAAAGAACTACACCATGCAGCTGCATATGATGCTCTTCTGTGCCCTGGAAAAGTGCACAGAAATAGAGTCTKTGACTCTCTGAGTCCTGTGTCCTGATACACACCCTGGGGAACTGAATGAAGATGTCATAAACACCTTAATTCTGGCATTTCCTGGAATATCGCTGTTTTCAGTGTGTATAGTTTTATGTCCATGTTTCTTTACACTTTGACTGTTGGTGTAAATGTCAGAGTTGGTATTTTTTGTAAAAGTGCAATAACTGACATAAATATGCTACCACTCTCTCCTTCAGACTTTAAAYGACAGAACAAATTGCTTGTCAGAACAGTATCTCAAAAGAAACTGCTTCTATATCCTGATTAAATCCCTCTCCTCCATTCAAAAAAACATATTTCCAAAATATGGTATTTTCCATGGACTCCACAAATAATCATCTTCATTCTAAAAAGTTTTTTTAAGAAGAGGGAAAAGTCAACTAAAAGACTAGACGTTAAATATTGAAGTTATTTTAGGATTTGATAACAGGAATGGGGATTCATTGTGTGCAATGGCCATTGTGCAAAGTGGCACCATCAAAATCTTAACTAGAAATTAAGAGACTGACTCTTACTGTAGAAGAACTACAGGGTGCTTTGACTGGCACACATGAGRAATTAAGTACCCACCAAATCAAACTAATTTATTGGTGGGACACTAACCTGTGGCTTTTAAGAAGGTCAAGTGAAGCTGCCCAGCCAAGTGCATTCTGTGACAGCAGCAGCACCGCCAGCGCAGTGACAGGTCCTCCTTACAGGAAGAAACAAGSAAGGCCTGCTCAGGCTCAGAGAGTGAGGGTGTACTTGAACTCATCTGCAAGTTAATTTCTGTGCTTCATACAGCAGAGTAGTTGTACCCATGAGGAAGCACTCTCTTCTTTAGCCTCTTAACTATTTGGTTTGCCCCCCAGTGCCTWCCTCGAACTCACTGAACAAGGTGAACTTTACAGTAGAGTGGGGAGGTAGATTAAAAACAGCCTGCAGCATCAGAAAMAATTTGTATTGGCTAGTTTATTCCAACAATTTGCAGCTCACAATAACTAGAACTCTCTATAAAGARATTCCTTTAAATTAAGTGTGCCTTAACAACGACTGTAAAATATATACAGCTTTTGCTAAAAATCTGAAAACTGATCTCCATGCAATATCTTCAGTTTTGCAATTCACAAAAAGCTGCCCTTGTTTTGAACAGGTTGTACTGTCACTACATTGTCAGACTTGTTTTCAGTCACAACTGGGAGACACTGGCCTAAGAGGAGTCCAAAGGCTGATCTTATAGACAGCCAGTATCTTCAGATAAAATTAGGGTTTTTCTTAGCTAATGTAGTCTGACAAAATTCTTTCTATTAGTGGCATCTTGGCTTTTTACAATACTAATGTCACAGAGCCCTATAATTACAGGGCATTTATGTCTCCACATTGTCATTAGTATAAAATTTACTTGTATGGCCAAAAACAAGTWAAGCATTTGATTGAACCAAAATAGCTGAGGGAAACTGATACCATTAATCTCTCTGCACTGTTAAAAACATTCCTAAGAGATTAAGGATTATGCTTTACATTTAACTGTGCTGATATGAACTATGCTGCAGCTAATTCTATGGAACTTCAGTTAAAAATGACAYCATTTAATTCTCACATAAGTTTTAAGCATGCTATATTTTCTCTCCTTGAACTAGAGATTCTGGACAGCTGTCAGTGAACTCATTTTTCCATATTTTCCATACTTCCTTCCAGGAAGAAAGGGCTGCCTACTCAACAGAAAACTCATATGAAGACTAGCTGTTCAAAAAATGTTTACTATCTATGAAGAGTTCTTAAGAATATCAAAGTACAAATAGTTCCTGCATCTATAAAAAATATTAAATTTACTTTTCTTGTGATCCTCTTAGCATCATGTGAATGCTGCCTATCTCTATTACCAAATACTCAAGCAAAGGTGGCTGCCAAGTACAGCATTTTCATACATCTGAACTTATAGTAGGGCAAGAAGATGACTACTACTGAGTTCTCCTTTCTAAAAATTACCCCAGCTACACGTTTAAATTTGTACAGGTTATTCAAAAGTAAGCATCAAAGTGCCAATGCTTTTGTTGGCGTGTAGGTTTTSTGAGATATGGGACATATGTGAGAATACAGTAACTTTTCAATGTTACATAGTTGATTATAAATACATTTCAGGTATTATATATAATACATTAGCAATGCCAAGACTGGGGAATCTTTGTGTCAGATGTTCTTTTTCAACATGATACAATAACTACAGGGTCCTGACTCTTTGTTCCACTGTGAAGACACAGGACACYTCTCTTTTGAACTTGATAAATGTGAGACAAATATCTTATCTTTCAGAAAAAACTGAGTAAAACTGCATGGAATAATAACACTGTTAGCTTAGTCTGACACACCTCAGCTAAGGCAAAAACAGTGAAGGACAGGATCCTGAGGATCCTGAAAGCAATAGCCGATAAATTCTGGTTAGAAATGAGGAAGAAATACACGGTATAGTAAAGGGAATTGCTAAAATCCCAAAATAAACATGTCTGAAGAGACAGGTTTGCTTTGAGCATTTTCTTCAACTGTTGCAATTAAATTAAGACTGTAGATTATGTTATTAAAAAGAACTGCATAAACAAAACGAAACGAAACCAAACGAAACCAAACGAAACCAAATGAAACCGAACTTTAAAAACCCGACTAATTTTAGAGTTTTACCTGTACTACACCTCTGTCAGTATAGCTATGTGAAACTTTTGTTGAAGAGAATTTGAATGTAATTTTGGAATTCTCAGGATGCAGCCCATAGATATGACCTCAGGCAAAGTAAGATACAGCAGAGGGGATCAGAGCCTTGGGTGCAGGGAAAATAAAATCTTTMTTTATTCCAGTTAAAAAAACCCAACAAAACAAACCCGTATGGCTTCACATGTTAACTATAACGAGCAGATCAGAAAAGTAAGTGCTTATGTAAAAAAAGCAAGCAACCAGTTACAACTTACAAAGAAAAAATTTTTGGAGCCTAAATATTGGCCTACACAGAATTTTTTTATAGAACTTTTTTTTCTATAGAACTTTACATAGCCAATGCAGTAATTCCTTTAACTTTTTAATGAAAGTGATATATTGGTATAAGACCTGATAAGACTTACACAGTAAAAAGTTTTTTCCGGTCAGGGCCTATGTAAGAGTTGTTTGTGGTAGAATATGACAAGCGAAATACTTTTCTTGACAAGGAAATTTAAATCAGCAAAACTGTATTTCAATGAGTATATTTTACTCCAGAACACCTTTCCTCTTCCTATGATAAATAAGTTATCTTGAGAGCCTGGCTGCACTTAGCAGGTTTGGTGATAAGAACTGCACTGACAGAATTACACCGGCTACTCATTTGTAGTACAGAAATAGATCACGCTGATAAAAAAGTTTTGTTTTCAGGTACAGCTTAAGCCAGCTCCTTGAATAACATATACTATCAAAATACTTTTTGCTGACTTTTTAAACTAAAACTTCTGCCTTCTTTACTGTTTTGATTAAGGGTGTTATATCTAGAATTACCAGAAGAGTAAAAACTTTGAATGTAGACTACTGCTGACAAAATCTTAATATTCTTAGCTCAATGACTTCTTTACATGCTTTTAGGTACCTTCACTCCTACAGTTGTGTGTACCAGAGTCTGCACTGTCAGGCTTTTGGATAATATAGATATGCCAGTAAAACCTGTGATGTAAATTTGGCCTTAGACTAGTGTGACTTATTCCCTTTCCAGGTGGGATAGAACTAATATATGCCCACTTACACTTACCACTGGGTGACTGTTTAAATCATGTATTGTACAAATATAGATTTTAGTGTGTACTAATGCAGTAATCTTAATGTTCCACCTGCAGGGCAGAATTGCACTGATGTAACTTAAATTGCATTTAAATCTCACATAAATCTTTAACACAAAAATTCAGTCCTGGGAATCAGCTGCTCCGGTGTTCCTACRCATTATCTTACTCTGCAGCAGCATCCTCCGTACATGTCAAGAAGCTTACTCTCCTTAAGGAGGGTAACCCGTATCAAATACCTCCCATTTATCACGAGGAAATGGAGCATGCACAATGCACAGTTATCATGGAGCCACTGATGCCTGGTAACATATTGTCACCCGGTCACTCGCTAATATGTCAAAGCTGATAGTTATATTGAGATAGGCACCTGCACGGACATTAAAACAGAGTATGCCTAAATGCTTCACACAAGTAGGGTAAATTACCCTGTCCCAAGGTTTATGTTGCCATTACCAATACAATTTAGTAGTAGTCTATAAAGTTTAATCCTAGATCTGTGCCTAYATGGTACACTGAAATTGTCTCTGTAGCTGCGCTATGGACATATCTTTTACGCTTCAAGCATATGAATATATTAATTTCTGACAAGGGATGACATYCTTTCCCTGAAGAGCCTCAAACTCTTTAGAGTTATGAAGCAGCTTTATGAAGAGGTGGGCGCCCACACTGCCCTAAACGAGGGTTAATATAGGAATTTTTTTTCATGAAGTTTAAGTGAAGTGATTTAGTTTATGCCTTGACCCCTGTGTCTGTGTTCATATGTCCATCACTTTATATCAGTGAAAGGGTGATTTCATGCATAAATCTGGCCCCTGCTGTATCATAAAATACACAGCTAAGATGAAAACAAAGTCCACAGACRGATTTTCACCTATTTACCAAGGTCATTTTAATTAATGTTTTTGGTTTGTGCCCATGTAACTCTCCTGTGTGGCCAAGGACAGAGAAGGAAATGCAAGTGCTAGGAAGAATTTTTGCTTTTTTTTTTTTTTTTGTTGTGTTCTCTTTTTGAAGAGATAAGTGGGAAGAAGGAATTTGCATTTTTATTTAAAGCAACAAAAGTGAATTTGCATTTTACCAAGAACTGCAGTTTCTTTTCTCAATGCCTAATAAAATATTGATATTAAAATAAACAATGAAGGCATTTGAACAAATAAAAAATTTTAATTAGTGCAGCTAAATGATGAATTCAATTTTCTTTTCATATTTAGAACCCTTTTGGATGCTGCCCACTGCTCATTTTGGATTCAGGGAAATGTAGGTTTTTAACTACTGCATCTAAAACAGAGACGGAGCTTAAAGAACTGGAAATTAAAAATAAATAAATTAGCTCTCTGCTGTCGTGAGCTGGAGCTTTAAAGGTCACATTTGAGCTGCAAAGAGTGACTAGAAAGAATATCAGCATGGAAAAAAAAGCTCATTGTGGTGAGCAATAGGTAAGAGTGACTCCAGGAAGGACTTGTGAAGTTTTCAGGAAGGGTTCTGGTTGACAGGAGAGAAGAAGACATTATCTTCTTGTTCTGTTTCTCTTCCGCTGAAATGAAAGATTGGTCTTGGCTGAAGGTGGCTGTTCTTTTCTTGGAATCCCACTGTTTTTTTAATAGTGACAAAAGGACTAAATTAGGCCTTTCTGCTCCTCCAGTTTTTGTAGATTGACTTCTGCCAACTGTTTCACCATAATTCCTTGGCTTGTATTAAAACTGGAGTCTCCTGTTTCCCTTCTCAGTGCTAAATGGGCCCAGCCATGCTTTACACTGAAGAGCAAATAGCAGTGTACMATCAACACAGTGAGGCAAAGTGCGTTGATTTTAATTGAGCTTTTTGAATTTGCACTACTGATTCCTTATTTCCAGATCAGTAAGAGCAAATGGATATGTCTTCTCCAGAAAAGAAAGTGAATACAACAGATGATACATGGAGAAAGAATTCATGGAAGACAACAAAGAGCCCAAAGCAAAAGTAGAGCAGGTTTAAATAATGGAGTGTGCAGCAGCCTCTGCTGTGATTTCAAAAGGACACTTGCAACGCATACATGGAAGCACTTTTATTTAAATTAATAAACACTGCTATAAAAATAATGCATTTGTATCAATAAATAAAGCAAGTATTTTAAAGTCATATTGTATGCATTCGATGTCCCCCTGGAGCATAGACTACACACTTCATGTGATTCACTTACTGTACGTGGGCAAGAACAAAGACAGTATCAGCATTTGTGTTAATGGTGTTGCTCTTTAGAAAATTATTCAAGATTGTAATGTTCTTAATATAGCAGAGACGTCTACATGAAGATTTTCAAACCCTAGAAGTTTATGTACCTAAATTTTTCTTTATCCAAACTGGCACATATTGAGATATCGATTTGAAAAGGCCTATGTTCAGGACTGCACAAAATTTGGATTTTTAGGGTTATGTCAAGCTGGGCGTACAGAAAAAATCTGATTGATTATTCAGGTTGTGGTCTTCCAGCTGCTGTGAATAGTTTTGACCTTTTCAATGTAAGAAAAAATTATGGATGCTTGATATAATTTTTTGAGACAAATATTCTTTTGAACTTTTAGTGGAATTTCAGTTTGCATTGACCTATGTAACAGTTTGTGGCCTGCTTTTATTGTCTGTATCCTGTGTTTTTAAAAAGAATACTGGCAAAATTTTTAACAGAAACTAAATAACACAGAGAGTGATGTTTCTCTTTTCTATTGCAGGCCCTGCATGTTTAGTAGTGATTTGCTTATCCAATAAATAATATATTGACTACCAAGTCTCGTGTTTATGATGACTTTGAAAGCGTAAATATCTTCCCCAGTAAGACTAGCACATAACCCCCTAACAGGCAATCACTCCTTTGTCTCTCACTCATTGCTAGATAAGGATACATATATTTCTGAAAAACTGCAGATAAACCCCTTGCTTTCCTGTAATGTTATACTCACCTAAAATCAACACTCGGTAATCTCAAACCATGCTAAACTTTTGATAATGCACAGCTTACCAAGTCGGACAGTCAAACATGAAAGGATTATGTTACACATAGTTTCAAAAATATCCCCATAAGATAAGGAGTAGGAAGATTAAAAATAAAGCAGCAAAATAAAAGATGAGAAGAGTACTGGAAACAAAAAAAAGTCAGTAACCGGGGAGGCTAGGATGAAAAAACTCTTCTTTATCCCTGTAAATATTAGCTTGAAATAAAAGGTATATACAAATTTGGTGATTGCTGTCAATGAGAACGATCTTCAGCTTTTGGGTTTTCAGTGCCTCTTTCTATTTTAGCTTTCCCTCTCCTCTTTGTGTTGCCATTTCTGCATACCTTACAATTCTTTTAACTTATTCATTGCCTTGATTACTGCATGCAAGGTCAACTATTATAATAGCATGCCTCTGAATCCTCCCACTCTGTACTTCACCAAACTCAGAACATTGTACAAATGGGATATGCTCTCTGGATATCTTTGCCAAACAGGGCATTATGCAGAGAGCCAAGTAAGCTCTACAGAGCTCTGAACTCCAGCAATATGCTGAGAGCGCAGGTTCATTATGGTTTTGGATTCTAAATTTCTGTGGACATAGTGTAAACTAAACACTGAAGAAAGGCCAAATATAAGAGCTTCATGAACAGATTTCTAAATTTGAGAAGCAAAAAACAGACTAGTAGTCAATTAAAAAAATGAGACATAATGGTGTTGGGTTTTTTTCTTTTCCTTCTTTTTTTCTGAATTGACATTGTGGAATAAAGAACCCTTCACTGCATGTCATCTTAGTGTAAAGTTAAAGAGGTCTGGATGGCAACAGGCATAGTAGAAGATGGCATCTCAACTGCAAGCAAGATTATCAGAAATTAAGGGCAGATYGCAGGGCACATGTGACTATTCATATTATCCTTATTGCTGTTAATCTGGGAAGCTTTATGCATATATGTATGTATGTATGTATGTGTGTATGTGTGTATGTATGCATGCATGCATTTTTAAGGAGCAACCAGTCCATGGCACCTGACCTCTCTTGTCTCTTTAGATGCTAGTACGACCTCAGAATTGAAGGAAACCTGGACTTTTCAGCTCTCTAAGTTTGCTAAGAMATTTGTGCAGGAAATAACTTCCTCCATGCTGTTCCCTGAAAGTCTCACAAGAGAGCTGTCTGGGGAGCAGTATTCCCCTGAGCGGTATAAAAGCTTATGCCTTGAATAGTCATTTCAGGGAAGGGGAAATGCACTAAGTGTGTAACACTGCAAATCAGGCATGACTGGCTAGATCCCTTGGATATTAAAGTGGAAAAATCCCAGCCTATAAAAATGATATTATAATTATCTAATTGCTATTGTTTGTTGAAATCTCTAAGATACAGAACCCTTCCCTCAATAACACAAATCAATTGGTTTTACTAGAAACTCTTCACCCCCCCCTCCTAAAATCTTTGTCAGTTGGAAGAGAAGAGGAAATATTCACTGCCCCAGCCAAGGTGGGAGCCACAGAACTGCTGCTGACCTGGTGAAGCAAATGAGCTTTAAGTTTCAGCTGACAAAGCAAATTTATTTTTCCCTCCGAACAGTTTTCCAGCTCCCCTTACAAAGAGACTGTAATGAGGCCTAGCAAAATAAAACCAACATTATGTCATGCTGCAGTGAGACAGCGCTTGTCTTTATCTCTTCCAAAATCTTATATTGAAAAGTGCTGAACCCAAATAACTCCTCTGAGTTTTCAAGGGAACAATGGTTTCTAAGGTCCTCAGAAAAACCCAATGCTTGCCCAGTCAATGCTCTACCCAACTTAATTATCAGAGGAAAGAATGAAGCTTTGACACCTTGAGGAATTCACTTTGACATTTACAGATGGATGTGTGCTCTGTGGATTATATTATTATTTCTTCTGCGAAGAGAAACATGTCTAAGTGACACTAGAGTCAGAAAAATGCAGAAGAACAGAAGAAGATGTAACTTTTTCCTCCAAATGTAAGTCATCAAGTCTCTCTTTCTCTTTAAAACTGTCAAAGTGAAAGCTCTGGAATGGACAGAAGGAAGGTGAGAATATTGTCTGCAGTTCAAGTGACTTCTTACAACTGTATTTCTAGAACAGACAAAAATAAAACTTCTTCTCTGTCAGCAGAGCACGAGAAGCAGGACTACAACATCTGTTCCTGAAACACTGTTATGTTTGAAGCACGGACTGGAACTTTCTGCTGTAGCTAGTTATTTCCCACRCCACGGGCTCACCTCCCCAGGCTACCCACCTGCAAAGCAATGCACATCCGGTAAAAAAAGGGATCCAGTGAAGGGAATTTTAATACTGGCTATATTTCTAAGCACTGTAGCTGAAATCTGTGGAAATTTATTAGAGATTAATCTGAACTCTTTATTAGTATGTAAATAACCATTAATATATGAGGACACTGCTGACTGATTTAAAGCCTGACTTTTTATTTCTCTTTCTCTGAAATATTCATTGGTATTAATAAAAAATTGGGGTATGCAACAATGCAGGATTGGGTCAGGAATACTCAGGCATAATTGAAATATTAAAAGGTTATTTCAGATACGTAGTTCTCTTGACTACAAAATTCTACAGCTAGAAGTACTTGGAAAGCATTTAGATTGTAGCAAATTTACTACTTGCAGCCAGTGATTTATTTCATGCCCTAATGCACTAAAAGGTCAGTAGCCTAAATTTATCTCAGTGATTTTCAACAGATTATGGCTTCTACAGTGTGTTCATACATCAGCTACCTTTGGATGTTAATGTTCATTCTAATCTCCAAATTTTTCAAGTTAATGGGAATTCCTTTAGATCTGAACTTTGCCTTTTTCTTCCTTCCCCTTTAATCTGAGCATAAAATCACCTCACAGCAAGATGTTATATTCTGACTTTTTGCTTTGTTTTGAGCTGCTAGTAACAGCTTTTAATTTGGAAAGACTATCTCCGAGTCTACTGCGCCTGACTGGTTTCAGCTCAATTGTTTCCCTAGCCAACAGAGCATTTCATTTCTCCTGAAGGTCACTGCAAGCTGCCAAGGCATTGAAACACATCAGCTTTTCATTCATGCTGCAATCTAATGTCGCAGTACCATTAAGATAGATGGAAGTAGGCATGTATGTATTACTTTTTTCTATCAACAATTACCAAATTTATTATAATACAAAGAAAATTAGTCCATCAGTGAATGAGCAACTGGTAATAACCTACCCTCTTTGACTCCAACACTGTCTTCAAATCACTAGAAATTAATCCTTTCATTAAAGTGGTTTGACTGCATGCTGATAATTATTTGTATAAATTACACCATCATGTCATCTGCTTGTRGAAGTGGCTCTTCCAACTGCAGCACAACTAGTTGCAATAAGATGGTGATGCAGAAAGCTGCATGGATCCAAACCATCCCGTAAAACAAACACAGTGGCCATCTGTTGGAGGAGGGCAGCCATTAACTGTTTTAAGGGCCTGGATGTGGTCCAGTATTGTTCATTYTACCACCAAAATGAAATGAGTATTCTAATCAACAATATGCATTTTAAAACTGGATCATTGTACGTCTCCAATGCCTGTGTTGTTTGGAATCAATACAAGCAGTGCTGACTCACACTATCAAAAGGCAAACTACTCTGTTTTCAAGCTGAACAATTTTCGTGTGTCTCAAGTTTGCAGAATTCCTTTAATCTTTATTGTTAAAAAATTTGTTATGGCTCAAATTCAAATTGGAAAACTGAGACTAGAGAGTCTGCCCAAAGAAGCTTAGCTTCTTAACAGCTCTGCTGGACATTTCGCTGTAGCAGCAAAATACAGCGGTCAACAGTGACAATAAGAATAAAGTTTATATAAGAAACCACAATACTATTAATAGCCAAAAAAAAGAAACACAAACTTGGAAAAAAAGAAATGTACTGGAGTCTGTACATTGGTTACTCTAGTTTATTTAAAATTGTTACTCTACAATTTATTTAAAAGACAAAACAAGTTTATTTCCTAGACCTTCCATATTTCCAGTTAAATGTTCTATTTAAATTTGGACTTCTGAGTAAATCTGGAGATTTTCAAGGAGGTCTTAAATCTCCTGTTGCAGTGGTGGGAAACCCATTAGCCGGATGTGAGAAGAAAATAATGTAGACACAACATGGCAAGTTTCCTCACAAAAGCCTGCCAAAAGGCATAAAATGGGTCTATCAACACCTTTGTTKTTTTACAAGTGCTACCTTGGGAAATGTTGCGAATTATGCCTAGGTCTTTGATAGGCTTGTCATACAGATAAATACTTAATACAATCAAAATAAATTAAGCTAATTTTATTCATGGTTTCAGTCAGAACTAAGCTCAAATCTCGAGCAGTGAATAACTAGCACACTGCATGCAGTCCAGACTGAAAAGGTTCTCAGCTGATAATTACAGATACAAGGAAAASAAGGGTGGCGTGTTTCACACAAATACTTTTCTTGTATTTGTTCCTTACGTAAAATTCTAATTAATTAAATGTTAGACAAATASTAGAATAACTAAATAATATTTGCATTTGAAATTCAGGCACAGAATGCTGGAGAAAGCTTCCATGTCTGAACACTGGTACTAATGTATTTATAATGCAAATATTTAAGTAAAAAAATAGCCTTTTATGGGATTTTTATCTATTAAACCAACCATATTACAAATGTATTATTTGTTGTAAAGATCTAATTAAGCAATCCATCAGTGTAACTGGTCTAGACCTTGTCTAACAGTGAGGCTACTTTACTCGTCTGACTAAAGTTCTAAAATGGAAAAGTAAGCCAAACTGAGCACTTGGGGTCAAATCATTCTCAAGGCATGAGGAAAACTTGCTCAGGTACACCAGGCCCAGAAGCACAACTCCCARTCATTCTTTTAACTTTTTTCAGAGAGAATGTATTTTTTAGTTAATCACGTTGAGGGAACGATAACACTTTTTTCTCTCCAAAGGAGTGAGCTARGTCTGAAGTTCTTGAACTTGTATCAGAGCTGGTCCTCCAAGAGGGAAATTTCTTGGCYATTGGCACCGAAATCCTATTTTAAGGATGAAAGTTATACAAAGACAGATTTTGAAGCCATGCTACCTCGGGTACAGAGATCTTCTGTAGATTTGAGTTGCAGGTATGTATTGGAGAAGAAATTATCCAAAATTCACTTTTTTACCTACCTTATATGTCTAGGATGTACAGAGTGGATATGCAGCTAAAGTACCTGTAGGTTTTTCTGCTCACTGTTGRGCTCATTCTATGTGCTTCCTCTGTATTACATAAAATTATTTATACTGCGACAGTGGCTGAAAAATATATCATTATTATTACATCAGTATTTTACAAGCTATTTTGTTCTTATTTTTAGTTATTTGAACTGCTGTCCAAATAAGAGGTGAATTCAGGAAGGGGAACAAATGTACATTTTTTTCCAAATACTTTAGTATTTTGTGAAAAGAATGAAATACAGAAACACCAGCCCCACCAAMTATTTCATTTCTATGTGTACAACAGCTGTAAAGAGTAATAATTCAGTGACACATTTGGATCTTTTCATAAGAGGAGTGTGCCAATTTTCAAGTAATATAATAGTGAGCATGTTAACTTCAGTGTGAAYGTTTGATTGCCATCAAGCAGAAGAAGGGCAATTACAGCAGCCAGAACAAACTCAGAACCAACATAGTCCTAAATCTAGCTTAACCAGTGTCTGATCTGTGCTGCTAAGGCATTTCAGCCCCACTCCTTCTATAATCTTCTCCCACAAAAAAGAGCAGTATGAATGAGTGTCTGATTCACTGAGATTCCTAGGTAAGTGATTGCCTATGTTGGTGACTCAGATTAAAAATCTAACTCAGACAAGCTGTGGGAGACTGCTCTCCCCCTTCCTCTGGCTGTGGATCAGCTTGCTCATGGCTTAAATTAGCCCTTGTTGAATACTTCCCAAAGAAACYGGCTGCTTGTCATACTGACTCTTCTGTTAACATATATTTTGGATCTGTCATGTTTACTAAGCACTAGACAAAGGATACAGAACTAGTCCACAACTCAGTCTTGAAGCATACTTGGGAAAAAAGTTACCTGGTGGGCTCTGTAGAGCCACCCAAACATCCTGTTTCTTCTTGCTGATTTTTCAACTTTGGCCAAAAGCTGAAAAGTCTGCTCCTCCTGACAAAAAAATAGCACAGTTCATACAGTTGATTCCTAATCCAATGGCAACAAAATCAGCTTACTTTGGACTAGCAGTTTAAACTGTTTAAATTGCCTGTTTCACTTTGTGCTGGAAGCTGGTGAGGGACTTCTCATACCCACACCACTCAGCAGGGCAGTGACAAGTGTGGAGCTGTGAGGGCTGCAAAGTGTTCACCCCTGCATGAGGAAGAACCCAGCTGTCATCTCATTTCCTTCTGGTCCAAAGGTTTCAACACCACAAAGACAGCAGAAAGAAAGAAAAAAAGACAGAAAAATATTATTGTTATGGAAAAATCATAAGCTCTTAGCTGAACTTTTACCTCATTTAACTTTTCACCTTATCCTTGCTCAGAAAGACACAAGAAAAATAAGAATACTCTCTCCTCTAGTGATTTGTTCTCATTAGAGTACAGTCTCTGGCTAATTAAATAGCCCCAGGTGCCAGACAGAACCTTGTTTGCAATAACTTATCTTGTTTTGGTCAGTTCCTCAGCTCTGCTAGCCAACAGCAAAGTAGCAGATACTTCTTTCTATTGCAGTACTGTGGTATAACAAAATTAGAGGTAATTAAACCTTCCATCTGAATCAGCATAAGTGGCATGGCATATCTCTAGGTCCTGCCATTTTCATTGCCTAAAGAAACCTTCRATACATGCAGGAACTTCTCTCTTCAGATCGTGATTTGTAGCAGTTAATAGTGTGGTTTACACTGCTTGACCTAAATGACACAGAACTTGACAGCCATCAATATYCTAATGTGATAAGAGTGTAATAAATTTGTTTCTCCTCACACCCTCCTGTCTATTGAAAGAGTTAACTCTGAGATATTACATAAGGTAAAAGAACAGGGGTGGCAAGTTWTGAGCAATCTCCAGGATAATACATGTTATGTTGGTTATGTATTAGAAATCTCCCAAAGGAATTTTATATATTTAGTAGTAAGAGCAAACACCATTAAGGGCTTGGCAGAAGATGAGATTTTCTCACACCTCTCATAAAAATATCTATTAGGCACAACTGAATGAGATCTTATTTGTTTTTTACTAGGCGGCACTCTCATCACACTGAGTTTGCTGCGCTGAATCCTAGGGAAATCTCAGTTCAGCTGGAACAGTATCGTGTTTCTGTCACACGAAACTATGTCCCTTGCTCTGACTTTAGCCTGGATCAGTTTTATAGATGTAAAGAACAATAAAATGGTCATGCTGGAGTAATTGGGTAGACAGTGTAATCTGGTGGAAGAGGGTGTCCAAGCAGCTGGAAGCAGGCTTTCTGTTTTTCACAGGCAGCCCATAAATGAGTTAGAAGCAGGGAGATTGTTTTACTGGCAGAGATATTTGTTGGACTGATAGAGTAAAGGTAGTCATTGAGACGACTTCATGCACAGGAAACTGGCATAACCACATCTCCAATGGGCACTATGCTAGCACAGGGTATAAATCAGGATCCCCCCAAGCACAGCAGCACAGCTTTGGTGCACTCAGAAGAGGAGGGATGGCTTGGTAAGCTATAAAATATTCCTTGTCTGAAGGGGCTTGTCTGGACACAGATATTTTTATTTATAACATATAAGTCATATAGGTATAGTGGCTCATGTGAATGTTCTCATTAAGTATGGTTCTATTTTTTTTTCTTGTGTTTTCGTATTGTCTGTTTAAATTGAACAACAACAACAAAAAAGACTCATCCCAATTTAAAGTTATTAAAATGAGATAATTTACAAATTGAATTTAGATCTGTAGACTTAGGTCATTTAAAACCCTGTCTTTGCTCATACCAGTTTACTTTCCCTAAGTTGACAAGACCATATTGCTCAACAGCCCAGCTATGCTCTGTCTCCAGCAAAAGCTAGTGTACTCAAAATGTTGTGGGAAAGGTGCTGCTGTGGGGGATGCTGACCTACCTCTTTTCCAGAGCACAAAGCAGCATGTGCCTTCCTCTCTCAGTGCTAGGAATAATTTCTGTGAACTTTTCAGAAGATTACAGAACCAGGTATTGCCTGCATGTCATGAAAAGAATGTCTTGAATATGAGAATCCTTCTATATTCGCGAACTAAATACCCTCAAGAATTAAACACAACAGTTTCTTGATAAGTAATTGACTTTCTCCCACCCACTGAAAAGGAAGAGATAAAGGCTCTGTATAACATATGTCTGGATACATTCAGGTCCTACATAGTGACAAACCACAATATGCCAGAGATTACTAAGTAACTTCATACTGTTTGGCAGAAATGAAGAGAGGAAGTCATAACATTTTGGCACACATTCAGCTAGACAGCGTATCTTTATTGAACAAATATACATATCTGATAAGTGACCACTCAAGAGACCAGTATAAATCGGCTGTATAGCAGAAAAGGTCCTCAACAAAAAGTGAAATGAACTTGTTCCAAATATGACATGGAGATATTTTTACGTTGTCAATTAAGAAAAAGGTTTTCCATTGGAGCTGATTCATAAGGTTATCAAAAGCAAGAATACAAGGATTGATTCTTCTGAAAGGCAGAAGGCATTCACTAGATTTACACGGGTTTGCTGGAAAAGCATTATACCATGTTGTGAGGACCTAAAGAACAAAGTTACACCTCTTAAAACACTCTCCCCACAAGATAAGCCATCACAACAGATCTTTAGATAAGTGCAGACAGCACAGCAGGAAGGAGCTAATTCCAGGCCTAATGGAGGTAAAGGTTTGGTTGGCATCTGGACAAAAATTCCCACTGTAGGAAACTGGGAGAAAGGAAATCACTGCTTACACTCACCCCAGCCCAAGTTATGGGAACTTCTGTGACCACCCCTTGGATACCTGGGACTTGAGCTGTATACAGTGGTACCTCCAGAAGAACAGTTCGGGAATCCCACCACCAAGAAGACCAGAAGAGGAGGACCAATGGGACTCCATCAGAATCCACATGGTGGTGACATCTTTGCTTAACCTTGCTCTCTCTCTTTCTCTCTCTGTCTCTTTCTCTCTCCCCTTGGCACCCCTTTCCTATTTTGATCTCTCTCTACCTCACATTTACTGTTAAATAAAATCTGTACTGTTGATTTTGGCATACGTTCTCCRTTGCACCTTAATTCAGGCAGAGGCATCTCTTAATAATAAGATCCTARCATATGTTTATACTGGTAAATCCTGACCATGGAGATAGAGCAACAGCAAAAGGAGTTTCGTTCCAGGAATAGAATAAGCTGTACTTGCAAATTGGCTTTTTTTGCTGTTTTAGAAACATTTCTACATCCAGGGATTTGCTAGCATACTTATGTCAGTCAGGATGATGAAAACATCTCACTCCTTCCTAGCCCAGCTATGTCAGCAAATTGTTTTAAGGGCAAGCATGATCTAAGTAAAGAAACTGTCATAGACCATTTTTTAAAAAGTTCTGCTTGTTTTGGTAAGATATTTTGGAAGTTATTTTGGACTTATTGTATTAGATTTTATTTACAACACATCATTATAAATCATATTTGGCATTTTAGAGGATTCCTACTACTGTCCTTCTGCTTCATCCTGTCATTTTTTTCTACCATTTTTCCCCTAGACAGTAATGTGCTACCACTGCAAGTAGAGTTCATTTGTGGGAAAAGACACAAAGAATAATGTTCAACATTGTACAAGAAAGCTGACTGCTTCCTGGGCTGCATAAGAAGAAACATGACCAGCAGGTTGAGGGAGGTGGTTCTCCCCCTCTAATTTGCTCTCTTGAGACCCCWTCTGGAGTGCTATGTCCAGTTCTGGAGCCCCCAACATAGGAAGGAGGTGAACCTGCTGGAGTGAGTTCRGAGGAGGGCCATGAAGATGATTGGAGGGCTGGAGCACCTCTCCTAGGAAAACAAAAGTGAGAGAGCTGGAGCTCAGCCTGGAGAAGAGAAAGCTCTAGGGAGATCTTATTGTGGACTTCCAATATTTAAAGGTGGCTTATAAGAAAGAAAGAGAAAAGCTTTTAATCCAGGCCTGTTGTGACAGGACACAATTATTTTAGGTTGAAAGAGTGTAGATTTAGATTGGCTGTAAGGAAGAAATTTCTTTATAACGAGGGTAATGAGACACTGAAACAGGTTGTCCAGAGAAAACGTGGATGCCCCATCTCTGAAAGTGTTCAAGGTCAGATTGGACRAGGATTTGAGCAACCTAATCTAGTGAAAGATGTGCCTGCCCATGGCAGTGGTGTTGGACTAGGTATGTTTAAAGGTCTCTTCCAGTCAAACTAAAGAGAAAAGAAYATTCTTAAATTAAGGCTTAGATGATAGAGATTACTTGTATATCAGCTCCATACAGAAGTGGATTTCATGAATTAATTCTAATCACTAAGTTGAAATTCCTAATTTAAGTAAGTGCAAAAACAATGAGAGTTTCACGTTTGATCTAGTCCTTTTAGGTTTTCTTTGTAGTGGAGGTACTTCTTTGGTRTGCTTCATCCACTCCTAAAGTAGACATCTGAAAAGGGCCAAATGAATCATATTCTAAAAGTTCCTCTTTCTTTTCTCAACTATAAAGACCATCTAACTGAAATACTGTAGATGTTGAAAGTTAGGTTAAATGAATTTCAATCTTACTATATATAACCATCACAAGATAAAAGACAACAAAAAATGGAAAGAGAGACCTGGTCATGGAAAGTGAGAAGATAATCTGAGCAAGCTCCATAAATCCATCTGTGAGAGCTAAGCCTCAGTGGATAACCGCAATTACCTATAAGAATTGAGTAAAATGGCATCCTATTCCTTTACTCACTTGCTTACTCATGAATGGAGGAAGGCAGAYAGGAATATTTATTTTTGTTTACTGACCAAGTATGTTTATAAGACCTCTGATTGAATTTGATGCATTTCTTTGTCCATGCACTTTCACATATCCCATGTGATCCCTGTTTCAAATTCCAGAATCAATGGGCAAAAATGTATTGATTTCTCAGAGGAAAAAAATGAAAATAATAAAAAACTTCAAGTCTTTGCCATCTATTTACCTAAGCAGCTAGAAGCACCTTTCCAATTATCTACAGCTCAAAGAGCAGAACAGATAACAAATTAATACCTTGCAGCAAAACTACTCCCACCTTGGCTCTAACCATTTTCCCAGCAGATTTTTGGAGGCTGATGCTCTAAAGGATACATGTCTCAGGGGCAAAAATAAGTTTTAAAAGAAAAGAAAGGAGGGACTAGAAGGTTCCAGAGCCATAGGGGACAGGATAACTTTCAGGCACAATTAGAAATTGCAACTTCCATGGAAATGAGGAAAACAGCCGACTCAGCATGGCTGGCCATGGGGACCCAAAGCAGTAGGTACATGAGAACAGGTATGGCACATCCTGATGTGAGAATAGTAGAACTGACACACTAGGAATATTAGTATAGAGAAAGAAGGCTTGGAGAAGAAAAGGGGGAATGGAAYGTACAGGGAAACACATCAAATTATGAAAAATGGAGACCTGGGATGGGAAGCAATGAAAAGCAAAGCAGGATCAATGTCTATAGGGACAAGAAAACAAAAACTGATGATTGGACTACAAAGCCCCTAAAACAGCAAGGAGATGTCGGTCAGTTCACAGAACTCACGTGGGCTAGGGACAAAACACAAAGAAGTCACATGTGTGACTTTGGTATGCTTCATCCATTCCTGAAGTAGACATCTGAAAAGGGTCAAATGAATTATACTCTATTTGGCTTTACAAACCAATAAAGCTTGAAGAGGGCACTGATTCTTCTGCCGTGGCTCATGGTTTCCATAGGACACATCTACTGTTAAAGCAGTATCAGGAGGTTAATTTAAGTTTAGCATATTTGTCTTACAAACGTTAATGACACTGTGCAGTCAACATATTTCTTCAAAGACGGGTGACAAATGCAGGCTGTTCAGCATTTTGTTTTCAGGACAGTAGACCAATTTTTTTTGGGTACTTTTTAAGAGGGTTTATGAGGATCTAATAATATCACACCTATCATCACTATCAACTGCAGTGTCCTCTCAGTAGTTAAGGAGTTTGTCTAAGTGCACATAAAATACACAGGTCTAACCTCAGCAGAGTAAATCTTCAGCTTTATTTTAAGGACTGCTAATTTTCTTAGGAAAATTAATTCATCTTTYGTTAGAAAAAAGCCTGTCACCAATTATTCATTGTGGATCCAATTCTTGGACAAGATCTTACTGCTGAGTTCAGTGAGGATCAATGGAATACTTGGAACCTGTTGCTTTGTTTAATATGATCTAGCTCTTTGTAATCATAAAATTTTTTAGCTTAAGGCATGTAAATAAATATTTTAGAATCACTTCACAGACACAGACACAAACTCTGCAGTACCTACAAGTTAAACTGGGGTTAGATTCTAAAATGTATTAAGTATATTTTATTGTTTTCTAGGGATTTGCACATCATCTGTGACCAGTTTACAAAGGCTTTGCATGTTATTGTTCCTAAGCATCAGCCAAACTTACCCTGGATTCTGAAAGCCAAGCTGTGCTCTTTCCTTTTCACACATCATCACCAGTAATAAAGATTCCAAAGGCAAAATTAAACCCCAAGAAAATTCTAGGCCACCCCACTGTCTTTTAAGCCTGCAGTGACATTACGTAGATGTAATTGACTGGAACTTAAGTAAATAATTCTGGTAGGGAAGAAAAAGGAGATCAACTCACTCCATATTCCCTAAATTGGTCTACAGTAGTACCAGAAAAAAAGACAAATGTAGATGTTAACTCTTCACGTGTTTTCTTTAATTATTGAAGCTTCTTTATTGGACTACCACTGTTAAATTTCATTTTATACAACTGCACAGAAATAATTTCTATAAGAATTTCATTTTCCAGGAGTAACAAATGCATCCGTCCGTCCATATGTCCTTGATCTATAATGAGCTTGAAGATTCATTGTAAAATTTTCAGTCTTTGGAGTAATTATTATGATAAAGAGAAACTAACAATTGGTTTTAAGCACCAAGTTAAAATGAGTCTAAATTATTAATTATTGCAGAAATGCCTCAAATAAACGAAAAAAAGAGCGCCTTTGCAGTACTAGAAATAATGTCAATTTGGCATTTTGATTTTTACATAGGAACATAAGGAAAAACTACAGCTTTCTGGAATTCTACAAAAAGTTGCATTACATTGGATAAAACTATAGACAACCTCAGTGCTGAACAGAACAAGCTATAGTTCACACTCCTGTCACTCTTCTCTCCCAAAAGATGTATTTGCTTCTGTCTAAATGTAACTGTATAATCAACACTGTGCATGAAGAATCCAGTCCAAGGCAATGGGTGAACTCCAGATTTCAAGATATGAAAGGGTGGAAGATTTCAAGATAGGAAAGGATGGAAGACAGGAAGCATTAGGAGGCAGGAAACTATTATTTCTTTGACGCGTGGCTTCTGCTTGGCACTGGGGATGAGAGCATGAACAAAAGCAAGGACCCCTGCAGAGGTTATATAACCTCATTTTCAAAGTCACTGAACCTATACATCTCCCGCTCATCTTAGTGGAGCAACTGCAAGTAAATCCATAGGTCCAGAATGTCTCCTCAGTCCATGATCCAGTTCCCCTGCCCCTCTCTSTATGGATGTCTAGGCCATTTCCACCTAAATTAGCAGCTTTCTGTCCTCTAGGAAATTTAAAGGAACAATGATGCTGAAGTGTAATTAAAAAAAAAGAGAAAAAAAATTAAAGCCTATTGCTAAGACTGTTATGCACTTCTGTGCACTAATATTTTGTTGAAGATTTCAGTAGGCAAGCAGAGGTATTAGTTAAAGATGACAGAGTAAAAGAAGGAGGATTATACACGGAGATGGTAAATTCCAAAGGGTCATGCAAGACAGAAGCGATTGGGAGACAATTTTGCTTCTCCCAACCAGGCTGTTCGGTTTTACATTTCACACCTTATTGCAGCTCCTCTGTCATGGTTTAACCCCAACCATCACCAAAGTACCAGAGTGACTCATGCCCCGCCACAAGGTGRGATGTGGAGGAGAGGCAGAAAAAAAAGGTAAAACTTGTGGGTTGAGGTAAGAACAGTTTAATAACTGAAACAAAGTAAAATATATTAATAATATTAATATCAATAATTTCTCACCACCCACTGGCTAAGGCTCAACCCATCCCGGAGTAGTGATCAGTGGGTCCTGGCCAGCTCCCTCCAGTTTATACACCGAGCATGATGTTCTATGGTATGGAGTATCCCCTTGGCCTGTTCAACTCAGCTGTCCCCTCCATTCTCCCTTCTGGCTTCTTGTGCACCTGCACACTGAGAGAGCATGGGAAAAGTCCTTGTCTGAGGATAAGCACTACTGAACAACAACCAAAGCATCAGTGTTTCATCAACATTTTTCTCATACTGAATCCAAAACACAGCACTCTACCAGCTACTAAGAAGAAAATTAACTCTATCCCAGCCGATACCAGGACATCCTCCTAATGAAGTATTATGTTTGTGGGCTCTTCAAAGTCATTAGGAAAAAAAATCAATGATCATATTACAATGTCCACTTTACAGGATGAACCACTGAGCCACATACAATTTATTCTACAATGTCAGACGGAAATACTTATCCCTTATTAATCTTCTGATAACTAGGACTGATAAAACAGTGAAAACATAGTTCACATCTTTTTTTTAATAATGGCCACTTAAAATAAAGCTCCAAGGGTTAACAATCAGAGAAATAAAGTGAAAACATAGATGTGAAGACATGTGTTTGGACATAACACTTCAAGTAATATTTGTGTCAGCATCAAGTAGTTGTCACATACGTGTGGTCACTGCCTCCAGGTACACGAGGCAGACTTCAAAGAGACATGTCAAAAGATATTGAAAGCTTTGTATTTATTAATTTGTTTCTTTGTTTTATTTTGTGGAAAAAAATCAGACTTCCTTAGTTCAATAATGAACATAATCCCTTTTGACTTTTGGACTGGCACGTTGTGATGACCCAGCCCTCTGGGCCTCTACACACCTTGGTCACAGAAATGTCCTCTTCCTTAATACTTTCATTATCTATTGGCAGATTTACATTGAAGTGTCAAAAAACTACGTAACGCATTCATAAAATCCAGAAAGCACTCTCTCCACTCATAAAATCCATATTTGACTGGAGACATCCATGTGTAGAAGTTTTTTTCCTATTTCTTTTGAGATTTTTTGAGATGCTACCTGGTGTTGAAATAAAAAGCAAATAACTAAACAACGAAACAGGAATTGAGGGGTGATGTTCCCCTGGGGAGGTGGTTGGATGTTAGCGAGTTTCTGTAGGCATACAAGCTGCTGCCTCACAGTGGAGTGACCTGAGAGAGGCAGCAGCTCCCAGCCCCTGCTGAGTTCCCCTGGAGCAGGCAGCCCCACACTGCGACAAATTATCACTCTATGAATAACATCATTAAGCAAACTCAGAGGGAAAAAATAAATTGCCATTCAGAAAATAGCTATTTGCTAAAAGAAGCTGTAGCTTGATGTACCAYCTCATGACAGTTCCTGCATTCACTGGCAAAAGTTTTCTTATAAAAAAACCCCAGTATTTTTWAAAAAAAACCTCAATGCTTTTTCTTAAAAAAACCCCACCACTACTTAAAATTAGGATGAACTAAGGCAATATATTMAATTTTGTCTAATATCTTAAAATGCTCTGTAAGATACCCTGTTATACCTAAATCTAAAAGAGTACATAATAAAAGCATATAAAATTGTGTTTGCCTCAGATTAAGTACTTTCAAAATGCATTTTTGGACTGCATAAATGTCTCTTCCGTCTTTCAGTTATTCAGACTAATACACAAAATTCCACTACTGTTTCTGAATACAAAATGGAATACAATGGTCACAGCTATCATTACAGTAACTTGCAAAATTCTTAGAGTTAGCATCATGTAAAAAAGAATGTGAATTACTTCATGAAACTTTCAAAACTCCAGAAACATTTTATTGATTTTTTACTACATTTTCATAAGATRTTAGCCCATAACACTTTCACTATGATAACAAAGTACTTTTGTGTAGGGACTTATGGTTTGAAAATTTGGTTTTTCTCCACTTTAAGATCATTTTCCTTATTCACAATGAAGGCATCTGGCTTTTCTTAATGAACATATCTACATGTATTTTAGAAACTGGGGCAATGGTACGRGATGTCACAGGAGTGAAGTTAGCCCATAAAAGTTCTAGAGAGTGATACTCTTTGTTGTTGTTTATTTACAAACATTTCTGTTACTGTAAATTTTAAAAAGGCTATTTGAAATGAACTGGTGTTACAGCTACAAACTTATAGTTATGCCACATAAAAAATATTGACTGTCTGTCCTTTTCTGTTCTGGCCTGGAAAAGATAGCCTGACCCATAGCACTACCATTCACCTACCATAACCTCTAGATCAAGAGAAAAGAATTAAATATGAAAGGAAAAATGGTCAAAACTCTAAATAGGGTCAGATACTGGRTATACAACAGAAAAAATCTAACCATCACAGCACATTTCCTACACATGATGATAACAGATGACCCAGATAATTGTACTCTCCCCAACAGAAGGGAGAGAAGTGTGTTGTGTCAGAGCACTGGAACCAGTCCTTTTGAACCTCATACCTTGTGACAGGCATCCTTAAATTGTGCATCTGTCTCCAGACCCACCAGAGGCTCTGGCACAGTCTGATTCCAGTGGTAGAGCCCTGCTCTGGTAGATTATTTCTGGKGTCAGTTACACAGGCTCTGTGACCCAAAAGATGGGCCCCCATGCAGCCACCTCACTGGTGCTATCCCAGCCTCCCTGCGCATGTTCTGCAGCAGGGCTCCAGCACCCACCCGCAGCAGACCCTTCCCAGCAATAAGCCTTGCCAAGAGTCTGGAGTTTTCAAGAGACTCAGTAACAATGTGGGGACTTGATAACACAAGGTACTTATGTCTACACTGGAAGAATACATTATCTCTCCTGACAAAGAAAGATAGAGCTCTGTGACATGTGCACTGAATAGGTGACCCTTCCAAAGGACAACATGCTGTAGCAAATGCTTTTTTTTTTTTTGCTTTTCTGAGCCTGACARCTGTTTTGGTGACTTCCAGACAGCAGCTATGACCAGCGGGTAATAACTACAGGGTAATGCACCTGGGTGTCTCAAAACCCTGATACTAAAAAAGGCACARTATCATCAGGAATCATAATGCTATTAAAACTTTCTGACAAGAATAATTGGAGTTTGGGGAGACCATGTGTAGGAGCACTGGTCTCTCCTTGCTTCACTAATCCTGCTGATGATCCTGCTTTGCTGCAGGCTCGGACAGGAGCCAGTTGCAGTGTGATGTGGCATCAGGACCTCTCCTTTTCCTCCACAACCAGGTTTTTACACCTGCTCACCTTTTGGCCAAAAGACCACTACCAGCCCAGACAAGTGCTACTTTACCTGAGTGTTTTTATTTTCTGCTTTATTTTGTTCTCCGAAGAGAGAAGCAATTAGCTCACAGGCAGCTGTGCTGCCCAAACATATAACGGCCTCCTGCCTTTCTTATCTTGTCCTTTTTTCTTACAAGGTTGTCTTCAAACTCTTTCTCCCAGTGAGAGTCAGTCCTCAAATCAGTGCCTTCTCAGAGTGCTCTTTGAAGGGGAGGTGACAGACAAGGACCAGGCCATGTAGTTGTGCTAAAGCAGGTGAGGCACTCAGGATTATGTGATGCTGATTTAAGACTAGCCCTTGCTATTTGGAGATTGGCTCACATAAAATGAGCATATCAAAAACATTGGAAATTCAGGTGCCAATGGGCAGGCAGCCCAAGTTTCCAGGAATATTTTTTACATATTTCAGGGATGATTGATCGTTCTGGCTCAGGTATGACAATCAAAGCTACAGTAACCTCTCTAAAGCATGGAACACAATAAGGTGGAGGAACCAGATCTCCTAAAGAGATCATCTGAAATCTCCCAGCCAAAGCCCATCCAGAATTCAGAAGCCAGTACTCCTCAGTATCTGTATTCAATTTGATCCTAGTTATCTTGATGTGGGTTACTATGTAATTCAGAAATACATGGTATGTCCACAGGTTGGCCTGGTTAACATTTAACAGTCCTGAGATGTATCAGAAACAGCTTCTCTCAAAATCACATCACAAAACTTCTTTGGATAAAGATCCTTGAGTCCTTCCCCAATTTCTTTCATCCTACTCCTACCAGTGAAAAAGACTCAACAACTTTGAGTATAATCAAATATAACATTGATCTTCAGCATCTTTTACAGTGGGATTACTGAGTATTTATAGTTGAAAGATAAAAGAGAGTGGGAAAAGAGAGAGCTGGTTCATTAAGGGCATACTCATCCTTTGTTGTCTCCTAAAACACGAGATGAAACACAGCTGCATTACTGTATTTTTAGTTCCATCTCTATTTATACAATTATATGGTTGGATTTTGAAACTGTAAATTTGCTGTTACGGATTGCATAATTTAGTTTCTGTACTGCACTGGAGTCATTCTCGGTTCTATTATGCAAGTGACAGGTGTGGGAATGAACAAGCAGAACACAGAGCTTGTGGTAAGGGGGCTGTAGAGCAGCGTTTCAGAGGGAGCAGCAGATGCTCTGATCTGCCCAGGCCAGCTGTGACATTCAGTAGAGAGGCAAGTGTGTGCATCACCCCATCTCCCTCCAAGTCAAGAGCACCACTTAACAACCCTGGGCACATCTGTTCCCAAGGACTCTGATTACTTCTGTCCTCCTAAGGGTCAGTAAGGTCACAGGAATCTTCATATCCATTTTGGTTCATCTTTATGCGATAACATTGTCATGTTACTGTACCATATGTACCACATATGACTCATTTAAAACTTGTTTTTTTACATGAATTAGAATTTACAAAGATCTGATATCCCACAACAGGTAAGCACTGCTCTGAATAGACAAACTTACTTTCTTGGAACATAGTAACATTTCTACAATTATTTTTCATCAGAGCTGATGATGCCTCATGATACTAAACTGCAGTAAGAAATGCTGCCTTTTCTGGCAAGCAATGTAGATATGATACTCTATTTGTTACTAGTCTAAATTAAAAAACAATCTTTTAATTTGAAATTTTAGAGAAACTATGCAGAATATTAATTAGTCAAACTGGAACGYAGCCAAGACACCAGACACATCCTTGCTCCTGTAAGAAGTAGCAAAGCATATTTTTCCTATGACATTAGAAGCTGAGGATCTTGTAGGAGAATGTCGACATGAACACAAAACAAAGTGCCATACTGGGGCATAGTTTCATTAGTTCCTCTTGGGGGTGCTGGAGGGGAAACCAAACCAAACCAAACCAAACCAAACTAAACCAAACCAAACCAAACCAAACCAAACCACAAAGATGCACTACTAGAAACAATTGTTTCAAAGATATTGAATTTTAAAAAATTATTTAATTTGATCCAAATTGAGTAATAATTGGAATTTGATATTGTGATTAATAAACCAAAAGGTTCTTTTTGAACAAAGAACCTTCTGGTAGGAGGAAAGCCCTATAGAGTAGCTACTTCTAATATGAGCTATGTGGAAAAAAGGGAATTACAGATAATTATTGCAAACATGCATTACATAATTCCAGGTTACTGATGAAATACACCATTCAAACACAGAGAGAAAAAGCCTGGCATTTTAATTCCAAGCATTTTGAAGTGAAAACAGATCTTCAACATAGATCTTAGATAGATCTTTAGATCTGTTATTGGTTAGTACTTTYATGGGCATATAGATATTTAAATGCATTAAATTAAGAAACAAAAAAACCAAATAAATGAGCCAATCTACATTAAAAAAGTTAGACTATCACTCTAGTAGTGTTAGCATATCACCCAACCATGGTGCCATCTGCTCTCCTATATTTTCTGGGTTTGTTCCTTCCTCATGGATTGGAGAGATACCATTGCACTCTCCTAGCATGCACACACACAAAAAACTCCCCCCATCCCGGCATTACATATCTCATAAAGTGGAGCCCTCAATATTTTTTTTCATTTGGGGTATTTTTTTTTTCAAGAAAATTAGTTCTTTGGTTCTGGTTTTAAAAGCGAGAAATTTGCTTGAATGAGCCATGTTCTGGAAATGAACATTTGAACAGCTAGTATGTTCTCCCAGGAGATTTTATTTTATATACATACGAAAGAAACCAGACATCTTCTACTTTGTTCTTTCATTTTTCCTTTGAGGTCTTCACACTTCAATTCTACCTGTACAGTAGAATTTCAAGCTGAACAGCAAAAATGAGTTCATGTTCTAACGCTCAGTTAAACTTCAGTTCTGAACTGCAAAAATGGACTAAAGATAATATGTTTCCTCTTCAGGATATAAGAAAATTAATAATTACTTCAGTGAATTTTGCAAATCACAACAACGAACACTGAAAAAAGCCGACGAGAAAGTCAAGATTTCTATCTTCAAAATAAGACTATAACAGCATGAAGTGAACAAGGCATGGGTTCACTCAATAAACAATAAAAAGAAAATAAAAAATAATTGAAGCACTGCTCACTAGAGAGCCCATTCTAATCATCATACCAGATGAGTCAAGATTCCTTCAGAAAAACTACTGCACACTCATGTTATTGAAGTCTGAATCATAGTTCACCCTCATAAGAGGGCTGAAAACGAAGTGCTCTGCTTGTGACGTTTCCTAACATTTGAGCTCTTGGTTTCAAAACCCTCCTCATAATTTTAAGTGTTTGCCATTTGTTATATGGCTACTTACTTGCTACAGCTCGGTAAAAAGGCAAGTTACTGGTTTCACATCATGATCCTTGATTTTAATTTCTTCTCATTTTGGATGACTAAATAAGGTTTCTCAAACTGCACATCTGAAAGCAGTGGTTATTTTTAAAATTGCTCTCCTTTTATATAGACAAGCTGTTAGTGCACCCAACAATTATATACATTCCCCATCATTGTAAGATTGTGTAAGAATATACAATACAAAAAGGATTTTTAAGAGAGCCAAAATTAGTATACTAATGATTCCATTTGACAGTTTCATTATGTATAATGTGGATAAAACTGAGAACTCTTTTAAATTACTACTGCCATGTTCTGAACAAGACTGCTAAAGCAACTTAGAATAAACTAGCTTATGTATTTTTGTAATAAATTTATCATAATGGTGCATATGTACACAGCCATATATTTTTCTTTTTATGCCAAATGTTCAGGACATTATTTTGATCTAATTATATTTCATTTAATTATAGTTCATCATGGTTAAAATATCAAATTTAATGGTATGTCACGGATTAACAGAATAATTTGATTTCTACACTGTTAATTAGAACTTACATTTACATGATTATGGAAAGTTATATATGAATTACAAAATTAATACTTAATGTCTAAAAAAATCCTTCTGCCTGTTTCTAAGAGGATCTATAGACAAATGAAATTATTAAAATATATATTTAGGCATTTAAGGTCAACTAATGGGTTTATTGGGGAACTATACTCTACTATAGATATCATAAAAGTAAAAAACTAGTTAATAAGAAATTAGGCACTCCTGGCTAGCAAACTCAAACATAAACTTGGAACATCCTAGGGATTCTCTGGCTAATTAGCTCGCTTGCCTTTCTCTTCTGAGGACATCCACTGTCACTGAGACAGGAACATCCCCCGTCCCCCAAGTGCACCCACTCTGCAGTTCAGACAGAAGTGGAAGCAGGAGTGTCTGGATGTGTGCAGGACAAACCCAATTCCAGGCTCTGTAGTGCAAAGCCACAYATGTCTCATCACACCATCATCTTACAGGTGGGAAGGACTTGACAGCTAAAAAAAATAGATCTGTTTGGGATTTCCTAGGGTTGACAAGCAAACACAGCCATTCCAGCCCAGAAGAAGATGCTAATAACTCCATGGTAAAGGGCTATATTGGCCTGCTACAGACCCACAGCAGACGAGTTTCTGCTGTCATCATCTGAAGATGCGCTGCTGGTAGTTGGGGAGATAAATTATTCCATGCTGTAGGGCTGGGYGACCTGTGCTGCCCTGCAGTTATGTCTGCCCTCGATATATGGCCAGGAGGAGATCCTTCACCACTAGCTCCTGAGCTGTAAAAATTATCAGCTTCCCTACCTCAAATGCAGCTAGTACACACTTCCCAAGCCAGAAAGGGTGAGCATGTCAACAACATAATGGTGACAGTCACTTTGCAGGCCACAGTCAGTCATAGGGGCAGTGGCATATGACACTATGAACTGTGCAGAAACGTGCAAAATACTGAAGAGATCCAGCATTCATCTGGAGGGACAAACAGGGATTTAGTTCCTTCCCAGTGACATCAGCCTAGCATGCAGATTCAATGCACAAAACAATGAAGTCCAGCAATTACTATAGTGGGTGAAGAAAATCAGAAAAGGAAAGAAAGTAGGTTTTGTGCATTTTTATTTCTGAATGCATGGCAGGTTAAACTTCYGTGGTAAATAACAGCCCACTGACATGGAAAGTGACACAGTGTGTAGCTGACTGTAGGAAAGCTCCATGTTGTGGGGATGGTTTGGTTTTGGATCATTTTAGAGTACTTTAACACATCACAAAAGCAATTTCCTGTCCTTTCCTGCTTTTTTATTTTTTCCTTCTCAAATTCAAGTACCAACTCACTATGCAAATTTGTCTACTGCCAAGATTTAGCAGAAATATCAGTYACTTGTGTACAATTACAGAAGGGTTATAAATATGCAAAGGAAATTTAAGTACAAAGATTCGCAAATCAAGGAAGGGCTCTTGGCTGTCATGACCTCTTTCTGAGTTTAAGACCTGAGATTAACAATCTAGTATAAATGACACCAAAAGACTAAGAAACATATTAAGTTTCCTAGTCCTTTTATTTTCTTTTTTTTTTCTTTTTTTTTTTTCCTAACGAAGACATTCAATATCAATAGAAAGAAAAAATCACTTCTGTTAGGACAATATGCTTTTATTTCTTCTGCTATTGCACTGGACTTCTCTGAACTCTTCCCAGGAAAGAAAACTCAAGAAAAAGTAAGATGAAAATGTAATACAGTTAAAAAATTAAAAATTAGGAGTCATCTGGTTTGGATCTTAATASTACAAAATTGTAGTCCTTTAAAGAGTACTGGTTCAAACACACTATCACTCTGGGAAAGCTTGGCATTATACTGCACTTTCAGAAACYCTAGGATGATAGAAAAACAGGCAACAGGTGGAAAATATGTAAATAAGTCTTTTCATCATGTACTGACTGAATCAAATATCAAAGCCTGGATAGAGCTAATTAGCTACCAAGGCAGCTGTTGAAAATTTGTCCTACCTGAGAATCTCAAAGGGATTCCAACACTGCAGTCATGCTGGGAGCCCAGCTCAYGTCACACACCGGATCACATACAGGAGAGTCATCACCACAGAGAGCCTGATGTCTCCCCATGTTTTCACCCCAGGTGSGACCTATCTCAGATCACAGACACCAGGGGCAATGGTCAGAGAGAGGCCCATCATCAGAGTTAGTTTAGTTATTGGTATAGGTGATATTACAGTCTYGAACCGGGTTTACTGGTTGGTTACACATTAAAACTCCCTTCCTGTCAAGCCACAGGTTCTCTTGAGAAAGTAACAAAAGTGATGCAACTGTCAGTAGGAGATTGCAGATCTGGTTTCTTTTCCGCTGCTTCTCTTTCAATCCAGACCCAAACTCTGCTTGGTAAATTACTCTTAGTCAGTGAGCCTGGAGTGGKCCTGGAGGTCCAGCCAGCCATAAAAATAATTTTGAACTGAAGGAATCACTGCTTTTCCTTTGAGTTGACATCCTGCCCTTTTTCTGGCATCCTCAGAGCTCTTCCACACTTTTCCTTGGCTATGTACGGTCACATTCATGCCACCACTGCAGGCCTTCCCACATGACCACAGATGTTCAGATTGTCCAAAAAACTTATAAAGAGCCTTATACATCTTGCCCTAGACTCCACCTTTACTTCTATATGGAATTACTGCCATGGATGCTGCAGAAGCTGCAATTAACTGTACATATTATACATTAAATCTTTAGATCTCAAGGGCTCCCAAAAGCAAGGCAGAACTTCTATGTTTAGTGAGAGCAATATTCTGATGATGGGACCATACTCCTCTTACCACACTGGGAATGGGATCTGCAGCACTCTCTTTTTTACCCCATCTGTAACAAGAAAATACTGTGGAATACTCACTTTAACAGAAAAGGTAAACAGCTTTTTCTCTTTTTTTAGATGCAGGAAATACCTGAAGGGTCCTTAGGGTGGATATGGTAAAACATGGGGAGGTTTCCCCTTGTTTTCCTTTAAAATATTTTTTAAAGCTCATGTTGTGAAAGAATATCTTGAAAAGCTAGTTCCTTATTTTGGAAATCATTATAATTTGGTTTAATTATGGATAATTTCCAAWAAAATTAATTTGTGTCAGTTATTGGTCATGTATTCAACTGGCAGGTGTGTGAACTAATAGATGAGAAAGTTTCATGAAATAGTGTCTGTCTTATCAGAGAGAAGCCTGTGGTTTCAATCATATTAAAAAATGACAGTTGTTGGCCATTTCTAGTACAGACATCTCTGTCCTACTAGTAGAGTAGTGTCCATTATTACCGAGTATTTGAACACTTTCAGTCCCATTAGATATCTTTTGTCTCCTTATAAATAGCTGTAAACACCATATTTTGAAAAACGAAAGTGCCCAGATATATGAAAGGGGGATAAATAAATTCAATAACTCAGCAAGACGAAAGACTAATTTGCTCAAACATGCATTCTACAGGAATATAAAAAGTAATGAGTTTTAATGACAGATAAGTCTAAAAATTTTTATTCCAATTTATATACTGGAAATGCTTAAAGATGTAGATATATAGATGTGTGTGTGTGTGTGTGTGTGTGTGTGTAAGCTAATATTACATATTAAAGCAGCAAAAGTTCAATATATTTTCAAAATTCTTTGTCTGTTGAAATAGAATGAATGCCTGTGCATGAACTGGTTTATATATGTAAAGAAAGGAAAAGACTGAAATATAAGACTAAGCATTTAATCTCATGTAAGAATGTTCACATTGGCAGAGCCAATGGACATGCTCCCATGAAAACCACAGATGTGATAATTTTCTGAATACATGACCAATTGAAAAAAAAGAGGAGGTATTTGTACAAGTTCACAGTGAAAAGCAGCTTGTGCACATAGAGTTTGGAAAGCTTCACCCTTCCCCCTGCTCATATCCTACACTGAACATTGCAATACGATTTGGTAAGCTGTAAARTAATTAAACTAAAATATAAAATAAATTTTAAAAATAGGAGGTTCTGGAATATGGCTGATAAATCAACTGCAATGGTTTCTGCAATAATTTTTGATACATTTTATTAATTAATAACATACTTATTTCTCTAAAAAGAATGAGGCAAAGATTATTTTTCTAGGATTAGTTTCTTAGCTCATATACTATTGAGTCATAGAAATAGTTTTGGAAAATTACATGATTATACTAGGGAAATATCCTGGGTGTGAAAGAAATTCAGAGACGATACTGAAAGCCATGCCATGATTTTACGAATTTCTATCACTTGGAAAAGTATTTGAGTGATGGGATGCTGATTATTTTTGGAATCTCTCCTTATTTAAATTATCTTCAAGTCATATTTCTTCAGCAAGTCTCCTATAGCATAGAAGTTTTTTCTTAATTAACTGAAAAAAAAATGGAGTGGCTTAGTTTTGTAGCGGGGTTCAGGCAGTAAGAAATGGACTGAGAATTCTCGCACAACACAAAGGCAAATTCAAAGTCCACTGTAGATACAAAGAGCTTTGCAATATGACTATTCACACCTAAAATTGGATTATATCAAATAGTAAAATTCAAGTGCCACTTTCTTTAAAAAAAAAAAAAACAACAAAACCTTAACTCTTGGAGGTGTTTTTTAAGTTTTCTTTGTCATGGCCACAGCTAGAGATTTATGCTTCTCCTCTCCACCTTGTCCTCACYCCCACCTTATTTTCTGCTTTTATTTAAAAAGAAAAGATAGAACCTTCAGAAAATCACCAGAGAAATGCTGTGCCAGTTTCCAATAAAAAGTAAAATGTGCTGACACAGATTTTAAGGTCAGGAGGAAAAATATGATAATTCAGTCTGACCTTTTTCAAAACACAGAAAATTGGGAGGTAATACTTGCAATAAGTTATTTTTATTAAGTTTACAGTTTTGCACAATGACAGTTTAGGTTTTCTCTCACTAGTTGTACTTTTAGTAGGATTTTTCCACGGTTATCTGGCAATGTTTTCAAGGAAAACTTGAAGGTAACAAGAGAAAAAAGGATTTCTTAGTTTGAAATATGCTGACTGTGTACTATACAATGTCATTTGACTGCCTGTATCAGATATAAACTCTCCCATTTTCTGTAAGCAATCCACAGGATAGCATTCTTCTGCAATGAAAAGCTGAAATGTGCATTAGGACACCCTTCATGCCAAACACAGAGGACAAGTGATCTCTTTCATTCCTTTGAATGCTCAGGATATTCCAAACAATTACAAAAAATATAGAGACAGCTAAATTTATAGATAAATTTAGAGAAAAATCTTTTCACTATATACTTTTTGAAAAGCTGGAATTCAGTCAAATGTCACTGGAATGAACAAATACATTTTAAGAAAAATATATTTGTGTGACAGTTTTGGATTTAACTTTTTCAGATTTTCAGCTCTTGAAGTTTCTGTTTTCACAGGCATTAAAAATATTCAAGTTTTTTGCTTTTTAATGATTTACACAATTGTGGAGTTTTCCTCAGAGATAAAAAGAGAAACTGTTTTCCTCGACCTTTCCAGGTAGGCTGATCCTGGAAATTTCAGCTCAGAGACATTTTCAGAAACTTACAACCCCTCCAAAACCATGTTTGGCTCCTCAGGGTTATTAACCATACCTCAAGTAGTTAGAACTTCCCCAGTGGTGATATTTGTGTGGCAGGTGACACCARGTGCTGCTATCACAGGCTCTCTGTGTACGTGCATGTTCTCAGCTTTGGCTGTGCCAGGCCCTGTGCAAAAGAGTTCAGCTTCTTCCAGCAGCTTTTCCCTACAAGTAACTGAGGAGTTTGTTAACTGCARGGTCACCTTTTTATCACAAAGCTGCCACCTAAGAACGAGGCAGAAGCTTGGAGCTGTGTCTCCCAGAGACAGTGCTGGATGTTTTTCGGCCAGGGGAGATATATATTCATTCGGGGACAAGTCACCCCTGGGACAGATCTAGATTATCTGTCACTTGTTTACTTTCAGCCAGGGATGCAACTGCACCTCTCCAAATGCTTGTAACTCTTCATAAGCAACAGTCACATCAGTGTGCATTCCTCCTGTCTGCTTACATGTGCAAGAGCTGTATACTTTATACCCCTTGACATGTTATATAAAGTTTGAGAGGACTTGAGTTAATTAAAAAAGGTAGTCATGATCTGTTAGGTTTAGTAGGAAACCTTTAGAGTGACAATGCAAAATCATTCTGCAGAAATCCCAAGACCTCCACACAAATGAACTGAGTTGATAATATTTATTGACAGAACACTGGTATAATCTCATTAATATTTGCAAATTTCAATTACAGGGAGGGCATGAGCCTGTTTAAGTAGTCACAGTTTTCCATTATGATTGGAACAAACACCAATTTATTAATTTGTCTTCTAATTTTGAAAAAGGTGAAAGTGTGATGCTGCTAAGAATGATATATGATGAAGTAAATTATTTTTGCATAGATATAATATTATTTTCTTCCTGTGACATTGAAATTCTGGGTCAAATTCTGGTAGAGACGAAAAGATAAGAAAGCATAGGTCATTCCTCATATAAATGAAAGATTGACGTGGATCACTAGCATTATGAAAACAAGTAACACAATATTTAGTTATTCAAGACCTGAATCTGTTGCATAAAAATCACAATTGTGGTTTGCAAAAAGGGGGGTAATTGTGTATTTCCCAAGAGGAAGTGAAAGGTGATGAAATTACATTTTCATCCTTTATTTTTCTTTTTCAGAAAAGATTTTCCCAAAATGAAGAAATGAACTAGTAATCAAGCAGAATATTTTGACTGTAGGACTCTGTCCTCCTAAGGACCCCAACCAAAACTTTCGAAAGAGGAGTCTTGCAAAGCATCAATAGATAGGGATTTTGTGATATATCTGTACATCTTCTATACAACTGTATGCTTATAGACATTAACAGAACAATTTCTAAAGTAATGGTTTATTTCCTCCCGATTTGTTTTGTAAACAATATAAAGCATTATCATTACTTTCTTATTTGTATTATTTGGAACATATTTGTACCAAAAGGCTCCAGTGAAGAATCAGAACCATTGTCTGCCTCAACTAACAATCAGAGTCACCCAGTTCATATGGAGGCAATGATGTTAGACTAGGACAAGGATAAAATAAACCCTCTGAAGCAAACTGTGCCCTCCTTCTACTCAAAGAGCAGAACTGGTGTGTTTATGCATCACACATCTAACACAAAAGCAACCATTCAGCCCCAGAAAGAATAGCTTGCAGATGTCACTGCCAGGCACAGTTTGCTGTCAATCTAAAAATAAGATACACGATCTTAAAAGGAGCTGAAGAAGCATTCTAGAAACTCCTTGTTAACTAGCAAAGGGGTGGACACATGGCAGAGTGAACAAGCATTTTCCAAMACAGGGTAGATGAGAAGTTGTTAAACCTTCTTCCTAGAGCCTGCTGAAGCACTCAGAAAAGACTRTGACTTATCTGAGCAGCCAAAGAATTACTTTTCCTCACAGTCCAGGTATACAGCATGCTGCAAGAGTTCACAGCAGCTGCCATCCTTGGTTTTTTATTTCATTCTGCTCCTGAAAGTACAACAGTGAAACACATCTGCTTTGGCATTCTTCATTAGAAGTGACACAAAAAAAAAAAAAAACACCCTAAAAAACCCCCTGAGGTTGGAACCACAGCCTCATCACCTATCATGGAAGATGTCACTCTGTCTCATCAGGGTGCACAGTGTGAATGGATCTGGACTCCTAGTTCCTTGGAGGGAAGATGAATATGTTTGGTGGCAGCTGGTAGAACAAGGAATATATTGAGCTCATCCTTCCTTTCCCTCTGGCTCAAAAAGACCTCCTCCCAAAGGAGAACAGCTCCAGTCAAGCTGAGTAAGAAGATGTGCTGTGAAATGGGAACTATTTACAACTTTTCAAAATCTGGTTTCAATACGAAGAATATAGAATACTTAGTGTGTCTCTAAGGCTGCAAGCAAGAGAGGGTTCAGATAAATCAGAAAGGTACACTTGCTAAAGGCCTTGCTAAAAACTACCTCTGGGTAGCCCTTAGCCCTAATGATCAGGCAGAACAGATGGCTAACGGGTTTCAGTCCCTGCCTGGAAGCAGTGGGGTTCATTTTGTGCCCAAAATCTGGTCCCATTCCATGGCTGGATGCCCACTGCAATCTGCACTCTGGACAGAGTCTGAGGGCAGGGTCAGATCAGAGGAGATAGGTGGTAGAGGACCAGAGGAGGAGCCCAATGGGTTGAGCTGGACGAGCTCAACTCATCAATTTTGCAATAGAAGAGGCCACAGCAGAAGAAGATGTAAAACAGGCTGGGGGGGTATGATGAGGGTCAGGAAAAATCCGAGTAGATCACTGGGAGAAGCAACAAATGCTAAATAAGCAAAACATGAAATACTTACATAAGTATTTCCAAAGTCAAAGAGGCGGTAATCTTATTTTTTCTGTATATACACATAAGAGAATGGATTAAGAAACGCCTTTGGTTGGAAAAATAAACCTGTATCTTTCACCTTGCCTATTTCCAGACTATAAAAGAATCAGCTCTTATGTAGGTTTCAAAATTATCCCACATATTTGAATAGGCAGTCAGTGACAAAACCAGCAATGCAGAACAGTTAATTCAGATGCAAATATTAACAATTACAGTAACACAGAACTCACATAGTTAGCACTGTAGGAACAGATACTCTGATAATGAAAACTAAAATAACTGCTGGTATTCATAAATTCAAAGATTCTTACCCTACATTTTTATAAAATTCAGTCTGCATATCAGTGTGCTAACTGAACTGAGCTTAAAATTCTGTGTGCAGTCTTTAAGATAATTTTTGAAAAGGGTAGCCTTCTGAGGATAGTTATTTAAAATTCAGGAGGCTGCCCAGAATATCAGAGTAAGTTCAGCATTAGTGTAATTTTTCAACCTGACCCCAGAGGCCTACGAACTAAAATGCCAGCAGATTAAAATGCCTTTTAAGGGCCATTCTGCACTAAGTGTATGTATGACAGAGTTATACTTTGAGTTATAAGCAGACAGTATCACTTTGGAGGCAGCAGCTGCCACAGTCAAGCAAGGACAATTTTGCTGTAGCGTGTGTCAAACAGTTGCAGGATCAGGCTAATTGAGAGGTCTCCATCACTGCAGCAGCAGATTCGAGGTTAGTTCAGGGAGTGAGGGTCAGAGTCAGGCCTGCACCCTGCTGGAAGCAGCCAAGAGGAAGGCACAATTTTGGCCAGAGTAACATCTGTTTTTTCACAGTTTATAGGAAGCTATTGGCACCGGTACCACATTGTCACCAAATGTGTCATGATCTTTCTCCCTGAATGTCTCAGCCTAACATCTGTTCAAAACTACCTTTGTAAAAGGGATTGAAATATTTAACAGACAACTTATTGCCAAAAAATGCAATGCTTTGCTATTGAGGCAGTCTGCAAAATGATTTGAATAGCTGGATCATAATTTGGAGCTTTTTCCAAGAAACAGGCTGGAGGAAAAAGCCTCATCTTTGAAAGACAGGCACCTCAAGAAATCTCAAACTTGTGGCAAATTCTTTGTCTGACCCAGATTTGAGGCTGGCTACTAGACCACTATCCATTAGCAACTGCTTGGTATGAACCCCCGTTTTTCTGGACTGCATGAGTTGTATTCATCAACCGAGAGCTACCATTCCTGCAGACCRAACTGAAGGGGAGGAAGAGATAAAGGCAGAGGCACCAGAGGCATTACAGCAGGATGCAAGGAGCAGGATGCTCTTTAGATCATGGATTACAGCTGTAGTTTGTAGACATGCTTCAGACACACACCAAAGAAGCTCCAGGCTGGCTTTAGATCTACTTACTTAACCATTCCTTTTTAAGTATCAATGATAAATAACTTAAACTTTTTAGAACACTCTCAGATCTCCTTAATCATTATATGCCATACCAAGTGAAAAAGCTCATTTATATTTAGGCGAGAGTGTGTACAATATATATTAAAGTATAAATTAAAAATCAATATGCAGACGTATATTGTGAATAATCACACAGTATCTCTCTCAAATTTTTATGAGGGATATTTCAATATCTGCTCCTACCCTATTGTTTCTAAATATATTTATAGAGTTGCAGGCTACACATAATTTTCCAAGCATGAAAAATTTTAGAGAACTCAGTGATTTCACTAAAGCAATGTGACTTATATCATCTCAGCTTCCAAACTAAGCTAAGCTAAAAATCCTGGTATGCTTCGTTAAGTTCCAATGTTCTAAAAAATCTTCACTTCTTTGTTGGTCAAGGCTTATAGCTTCTACTGAATAATGAAACTGATATTTTATCAGATTCAGATCCAGGTTTTTTAGGTTGGGTACATCAAGTTCATTATATATGTGCTTCTGCAATAATTAAATCAGACTCCTTGAAACTCTGTTAAAAGCATCGCTTAGAGAAAAAAATGACTAAAATATTTAGATTTGTTCCTTCTCCCAGTTTGAAACCTCCAGAGGAGATAAATGCAGCTTGCTGAAGCCCTAACTGGAAGTAATGTCCAGAGAAGGCACTGGGACCTCCTGACCTTCCCCCTGAGATTCAGTCTTACCACACACCTGGGGTCACAGCATTTGGAGGCAATTATTTTACCATTGGTGGGAAATTATTAGCTCTCTGCTAGGTAACTTTTCCCCAAGAGCATTGTAATTTACATATGCAACTCATGAACCACAAAACTGATATTGTAGGACTATGCCAAGAAGTAGAATCTCTTCTAGGCAGCATTTCAATGTATCCACACCCAAATTAATATTCACTACTTTTGAAGTTGTGCTATCCTGCATCAGTGAAAGAATAATAAAACCTTGCAAAAGCTCACCAACAAAAGAGGAAGAAAGATTAGAAAAGATGACTTGTACATGTTGCAAAAGACACACAGTGATGGCAAATACCAAGAAATAAAAATTTATTATAAGTGTCACTACAAATTAAATATATTTTCCCCCACAGCTAAATTAAATATTTTTCCTATGCAATTATCCCACCGTCATACAACTACATATTAAAACTGTATCCAACCATCCTGTGTAAGCATAATTTCCAGCTAGCTAAAAGGTGYGTATTTTAAAGCTTAAAGGAGTTTGATTTCTGAGACCCCGCCCTAAAAGATTTGTCATTATTTTTGTTTTCTTGACTCACAGAATACCGGTAGTCACCAAATAAGGATTTCTGTCATCATTTGCCTTCTTGGTAAAAATTAGTACTGTGTCTTTTAAAAGAAGTGCTAGTACCCTCACCTTTTTGTACCTCTGAAAAAACAGATTTTTCAACAGTATATAAATTTCTGAAAACAAATGCACTGTAAATAGATAATAGCTTTCCTGTAACAGCAATTTCTGGAGAAATTTACCCCAGCATTTGATAAGAAATGTAACTATAAGTAATGTAGAAAAGTATGCAGAAGAGTAGCCACCATTTCCTAAAACATTTTACCGCATTCAAATCTTCCCCTGTTTTCTGAATATTATTACATATACCACAGTTAATGACTGGTTACAAACAAATACTAAGCCCCTTTTACACCATTTATAAAAATATCATGCTGTGCTGTAGTAGCACCACTTAAATCAACTGTGTTCATTCCTAACAAATAAAGTGAATAAACAGCATCTATGTGTTTGGAGTCACACTGACCTAAATAATACCAAGACTACATCTATGGAAATGAGTTAAATAACGGTAGGGCATGAATTCATGCCCTGGACTATTTTTTTCCTAGAATATAAAATGTCAGGGCAAGCCTTGACACTCTTTTGATCTTGGCTACTTGACCAGCTGTCTCCCAAGGGTTTCCTGGGCACAGCTAGGGCACTAGCCCAGCTTTGGGGCTTTTCCCAAGAGGCAGACTAGATGCAGCCTGCACTTGGAAGGCTAAGGGAACTTAACCATATGGAAGTGGCCATGCTTAGCTGGCCTCCAGGCTAGAGGGAGGCTTTGCATCATTCAATTTATTCATAAAAATGATAGGCAAGGGGCAGAAATGCAGCTGTAATAGAAAAAAAAAAACAAACAAACATGTAAAAAACAAACATTGCCAATTAGTCTCCCAACAGTAAACATTCCCAATTAATCTCTCATAATTACTGGAATAAAAGAGACAAACCCTGACAAATCTGTTCTCTCGTGTCCCTGGGGGATAAACAGACGTGAGTGGCCAGCTTCTGTCTACCAGCGTGCCGGGGATTTGCGCTGCCTCTCCATGCTGTGCTTTCCATATTGACCCAGTGCACTGGTGCTGATACACAGCCGAGTCTGGAGGCAGCTGTCTCACCCATAAGCACCACTTACTGATACGTGTCAACTCACATAAACAACACGTATGCAACTTAAGGGACTCCAACACTACACTAGGTAAAGTAGATTTCTTCCAGCTGCACAACAASCTTTTACCCACATTTTAAACATACGTCCTGAGCCTATACATTGTTCAGCTGTAGGGCATTTTCCTCTTTAAAGTTTTTAAAAAGACACACTTAATTTCTCATTCACCACTTTCTTTAGTTATGGCAGAGAGACACTTCCTTTCCTCTTTCTTTCTCTCCTCACCTAAAGTCATCCTCAGTGTATGAGCTGTATTCAGGAATAAAACAATCAACCTTCCACTAAGCAAGCACCTTTCAAAGAAAGCACCCAGTTACCTTTCTAATACTTCCACTTTATCCATTAGACTAAAACCATGATCTGCACAATGTTGTGTCTGCTCGGAAATKGGGAGGGATTATTGTCTCCATCAGGAAAAATATTTGGAGGTTTTGAAATGCTTTTTTTGGAAGTTGAAAGAGGAAGTTTAAAACCTTCAAGGTCTAGGAAAAAAGAATTTTTATTAGGGACAGATCAAGAATCGTGCATCAATATTTTGGGGACTTCTGTCAGTTTTTTATTTTTTCTTATTTTCACAAGAAAATCACCTTATAGATTAAGAAAAATGAAAAATATACCTTTTAATTAATATATAATCACAGTGCATAGAAAATGTGTGAAAATACATCTTTCCTACAGACAGCTTTGTTCTAAATTAACTTATATCTCTGAAAAACCTAATTTTCAAAGAAATTTCAACCAGCTTCAAATTTTACTTGAACCTTGACTGAAATATCTTCAAAGCCAAGACTTTTGTGATAAAAAGTCTTGAACCATTCTGAATTGACATTAGAAAAATTGATTTTTTTAAATTTAATACAGATTATTTCAAGGTGATGAACAACAAAGAGGCATTATTCAGATATATTTGCTTTGTGTAAAAGAGAAATTGTTTGAAAGTTTAAAAAATATTTTTATCCCTTTCTCATCTTTCTCCCCTTTTTCTCATTGAAATTCTTTCCTGCTTCCACAAAAAAAAAGAGTAGTGGGAAGTAAAAGAAAAATGGCAAAATATCATTAAAAAACTTACATGCTCTCTATTTCTGAAACAAACAAAGCAAAAATTTCTAGTTTGCTTTGTTACAGAAGAAGAAAGATGACAAATCTTAATGACAGATAAATCTTTTCAACCCGTTTTTGTTAAAGAAAATAATTTCTGTTCAAGGATATTGCTCAAAAGTAAAGCTTCTGACAAGAAATTCATCCTTTGTTGTTTCTTGCTATTAAGTTGTGTAAGATGGAGGTAGACAAAAACCTCTCAGAGACATCTGCACGGTAAATAGTCCCTTGTTAGTCACCAGGAGGGAAGCAAGGGCAGTTACAGCACTGTAGGTCCAAAATATAATGGAGCAAAGGGCTGTTGCTTCATGCTCACCTAAATCTACCTCACTAGCAGYCAGGGAGCAGTCCTGGAGGAACGGCTGGGAAAGCAACCACAGAAATGAAATATTTTTTTTAGGCACATGGGCATGAAGGCCTGAGTTTCCATTTTCCGCAGTTGCACAGTTTGACTTTTTGAAGCCCATGTTTTCTGCCATACCTGAAGGAAGTGAATTTCATTCTTAGTGCAGAAACCACCAAAAGCAGCATGCTGAAAGAGTAACTAGCAATGTCAGTGGTAACCAGAATGTTTTCGTATGCAAATTGAGAACTTCTAATGCCAGGACAAACTTTTCACTAGTTCTCCTCAAATTTTTTCTACTTCCCAGTGAAACTCCATGGTTGGTAAAAAGCTTATCAGTCATATTTTCTTTTTCAGAATTATTTGCCAAAAATATTATAATAGATTATTTTATACAGATAGTGCATCACCACTCAGGAATGTAATTTTCCACCAGAAGACAAATAAAGACGTTGTTTGACTATACTGATAGATTCTACATTGACAGACTTTTTTCTTGCTGCAAATCTGGTTTACTTTAGATTTGAGATTAATCCTTTTACAAGAGCCMGGAATGGGAAATTATAAAGAGGACGGAGGATTTGCTGCCACTTCTGATATTATTTATACTTATATGGCTCTTACAAAAGTGAGAACATGCAGCAGCAAATTATCTAAAATATTTTTCCTCAAATCTTACTTCTGACATCATGTCAAAGTTAGCTCCACTCAATCCTTTCAACTGCCTTTTCAGCATCAAAATTTTATATGAAAAAATGGTATATCTATTTACTGTATTAAATAAAATGCTGTATTAAATACTCRTCTGCTCTACTGTCATCTTCAGTTTTCCTAAAAGCTCCACATTACCTTCACAGAAAATATTTTCTATTTCTCCAATGTAAGACTGTAGTTGATTTTTCAAGTCTTAACAGGAAGATCTTGACTGTGATTGTAGGTGACACTAGCCTATAGTTGGTAAAATATCTTTCAGATTCATGTTTTTCAGGACATAATGTAATATTGACAATGAAGTGAAGATTCATTTTGTTTTCTCCTTTTCAGGATTTGATTACTTTTTTGGGGTTTTTTGTTTGTTTGGTTGCTTGGTTGGTTGGTTTGGGTTTTTTGTTTGGCTTTGACAGCACTGCCTCTTATTGGCCTTGGGTTTAGAACATTCTGCAGGAGAACCGTTGGACCCTACTGTTTTACCTTCAGGAAACAATTTAACCACTCTCAGCTATTTACTGTAACTTGATGGTCAGACAGAAAGAAGACCCAGCAAATCCCTGCTGGGGTGAGGAAATCAGACAGTAACAAAGTAGGGCATTACACAGATTTTGATTTTAAAAGCAAAAAAGTATATATGTATGCACATGTATACACACAGATAAATGTGTATACAAATGCACACAAAATCTGTTAGGGCCATCTGGATTTCCAACATGGGAAATGGTTATTTTCTGGCTTTAGTCTTCTTTTGAGGCTCCCATCCTGTTGGCATGTCAGCTTTAGTTACTTCTCCCATGGCCAGAACATGTTAGGTAACTCAACTTTCATAATTTTATTTTTAACCTCAGTTGCACTTTTTTAATGTCTTACTTCTGTCTTAGGGATCTTTCATAAAAGAGTGCACTTTTTCCTCTCTTGAAAAAAACAAACCAACAACATAACACATCCTTATACATATTCTTACTTCATTTAGCTCCGTCTCCACCATTTCCAAATTTGTTTCTAAGTTCATTSAGGGTTTTGCCAAACTCATTTTTGTCTTCATACCTGGCGAAAGTCATGCCTTCTACAACAGTAAGAGCAAAAATAAAAACAAACCTGTCTGCACAGAATCCAGGATGCAGCGCAAATCCATTTCCATTGATGTAAACTGACTTATCTCTCATGAGATGCCAGTTTTCTAAGGCTGTCATCACAGCAGCAATGTCAGGTTGCAAAGGGAGGTTTTGATGTAGGTTGAATGTCTGTCGGCTAGCACAGAAAGTTTACACACTGCTGAGCAAGCTTAAGCACTTGTTGTCGAGGACAAACCTCTTATTTKTTGTCTCATTTTTCACTTAATTCTACATTGGATTAATTCATTAATATTAATGTTGCATTTGCATACTTTAAAAGAAAAATAGCACATATATATGTATTATAAATCAGTTTAGTATGTTCTTTTACCAATAATTTTTGGTAATTCGCAGACATTTTTTAACATTTTCTGCTGTAATGTAAAATCCTGTCATCCCTTGGTAGACTCTGAATATGTGTCTGCTATAATACAGTCTAATAGCTTTATTTATGACAGTCCTTTGGAGACTCCAGCAACTGTGTGCACTCAAGATTGTTCAAGCCATTATAATATAAGATTCTATTACAGTGATTTGAATGGCTAAAAGTTCTTTCATTTCCAAAACAGAAATAAATTGTTAGATACTGTTCTGTAATATATGAGGACAAATGTGTTCCTTTAGTCCCCCAGACACAGAGCTGTATTTGCTAAACCAACACTTGCAAAAAATAAAATGCATAGGGACTAAGAGTCTTAGTGCAGAAAAAGTACAGGAATCATCTTTTTATTTATTTACTTATTTTGTAGTTTGAAATATTTTATATCAACTCAGATATAAAATCCTTAAAAATATTTGGGGATATTCAACAGTTTAACCATGGAGGCATTCCTTCAATTTGTCTCCTTGAAAAATGTCTGAGTCTTACAGAATTGGCTATTAAAGTCTACCTTGTGCGGTGTTAGTTCATTATTGTATCTAAAGTTCACTTTGCAGTAGTCCTTCATTATAAACATCATCCTTCACCTCTTATCTACAAAAGTTCATTTTGACTAGAAATATGAAAGAGTATGGCTGTGCAACCCATTTTAAACCAGTTAATTGCTTCCAGTACTTCCAAAGTATACAAAGCATTAAAAAAAGAAGTAGAAACATTTAAAGATTTTCCCCTGGAAGTTAAATTTAAAGTTGTCTGGTGCAGACAAAATTTTATAACAGCAGATTTAAATGTTTGAATAAACTTGGAAAAATTATTACCTTTCATGATCATTGATCACGAAAGCATCTTTGTTCAACAAAATGTGGTTAGGTCCCTTTGAGGTCAGCACATGCTTAAAGACTAATATTTATTTAAGGGTTTTGCTGATGTGAATCTTTCTGCAATTACCATTTGATCTGATTGTGTTAACAATGCACAGTAATGCTTGTTTGTTCAGGAAGAAATTTTGTGCTTACAGACTTGTAACACTTGAGAGAGAAAGAGAGTGTGGAGCTAACAGTGTATTTATGCAATAGGATAGAAGTACTGTTAAGTGCTATTGCTGTGTTGGGCAAACCAATAGCATGAATAACATAGAAAAATATAATCTTGGTAGTAAGTGGTATCTGGCCATTTGTCTTAAAAGATTGACGTTTCTGTTCTTGATTTGTTTATTTTTTTTTAATTTCCATGCATTTGTGTTCTGCAGCCAAACTGAACTAAGCTAGTTTTTCTTGTATACCAGTCTTTTTATTCCGTTTAGCCAGCAGCATATCATTTCAGTCTGCGTGCTTTTCTAAGGAAGATCATATTATCAAGGAAATGTCGTGGTTGCAGTAAGAGAAAATTGAACGCGCGCACACAAACACACACACACACACACAAATACATACACACACGTGAAAACAAAGCACAGCTGAGACTAGACATAGTCCAGTGATTGATATTTTAAGTTTCACGTGACACWCTTTCCTTGTTCTGTTGCACTGCATTTAGATATTGTATGGCTCTCCAGACATGCTATGCATAATTTTACATACCATCTGCTTTACATGCCAGGTTCCATATGTATAACGTATAACCTAAACCCAATATTTTGATTGATTTGAGCTACAGTGGAGGCTTTTGTTCTTAAATTGTTGCATAGAAGAATATAGTCCTAAATAAATTATCCAATGAATATGCTCTAAGACTAACACACAATAAAATTTGTTTTGAAAACGGTCTTAAAGGCGTAATAATGACAAAATTTAGGTGACTTTCAAGAATCCCAGTAATGTTGCTTCCTAGATTCAGATACCAAGAGACCTGTAAATGCTTGCTACCATTCACTTAACAACCACAGCAATACAAGGGCATAAACGTGTTTCAGAGTCAGGGAAGGGACAGCAGAAATAGTCTTGAAATAGTCATCCAAATAAAGATGAACTGCATTTACTCCTCAAAAAAGGATCAGGTTTATAAAGCTGCTAAAAGTGAGTAATGGTTATTCAGAATCATGTCCTGAAGTCTCCTGGTACTTCATTATCTGGCTTCATTCAACTCTGCCTTAAACACTCAAATCTTATATATGCTTCACTTACAGGTAAGCCTAAAAAGCTAAATTTCTATTTTGGMGATGCTATCCACAAGATCTGCTTGAATCTCCATATACACCTTTGAAGAAGAAGTGCTGAAACACCAAAATGAAAAAAAAACCACAGAGTTTCAAACAATGGCTCTCAGACAAACCCAAAGATTTGTTCAAAGATATATCTTCATTTTTAGAACTGCCGACTCTCTTCATTTAAGAAAGAAAAGAGAATTGCTTTGGATCTTAAAAAAAGCACCATCATCACACTCCACCATAYGCCCCAATAAAAAAAATCCAAACCTGTTAATATTGAAGTAATTACCATATTTTTCACATTTGACTTGAAATGGAACTATTATCAACAAAAATAGGTTGTGGCATTACAATGTGTTAGCAAGCAGCAGATAGAATGKAGAATACAGGAAGCAACAAAGTAGCTCAAACAAAATTTTACTCCATGCAATGTCCCATAAAATATGTACCCTTCACTTCCGTACATAGCACATGATAAAAGAAACCTTTCATCTCACAGGAAAATTAGAAAGAAACCTGCAATATGACATTTTAAGAGTGAGGTGTCTGTCTTGCTTATGGACTTGCAAGGAGAGAAGATATAATCAGTGAAGCATTTGTCCATTTTGCAGTTTTTTTCCCGCTGTAACATGAACATCTTAATCTGTTCACAGTTAAGTATTAGTGACACATTCAGTTCACTTCAATGACAATTCTACCAGATGCCTACAAATAAAGCTGAACAAGAGATGCAGCACTTCAAACTTTGTTTTTATATTTGCCTATTAACTCAAACTTGTACTTAAATGGGAAACATCATTATTGGATCATAACTGAGAAAGGCTTTTTCCTTCTTGTATTGGGTTTGTTAGTGGTGAGGGCTGAAGGGGTGCCTTCTGTGAGAAGCTGCCAGAAGCTTCCCCTGTGTCCTACAGAGCCGATGCCAGCCGGCTCCAAGACAGCCCACCAGTGGCAAAGGCTGAGAACCATCAGCAATGGTGGCAGCACCTCTGGGATAACGGACTTAAGAAGGGAGGAAATGATCCTGAGCAATAGAAACTGCAGCCAGAGACAAGAGTGAGCAGTAGAAACTGCAGTCACAGAGAGGACTGAGAATATGTGAGAGCAATAGTTCTGCAGACACCAAGGTCAGTGAAGAAGGAGTGGGAGGAGGTGGTCCAGGTGCCAGAGCAGAGATTCCCCTGGTGCAGATCATGGTGAGGCAGGATGTCCCCCTGCAGCCCACGGAGGCCCATGGTGGAGCAGGGATCCACCTGTAGCCCATGAAGGAGCCTGTGCCAGAGCAGGTCAGTGCTCAAAGTAGGCTGTGACCCCTTGGGAAGCTCCTGCTGGAGCRGGCTTCTGACAGGACCTGTGGCCCTGTGGAGAGAGGAACCCACACTGGAGTAGTGTCCCTCTGTGGGGCACCACMGTCTGCACCTGAGGGAGTGCACCTTGTGGAAGGGATCCATTCTGGAGCAGCTCATGAAGAACTGCAGCCCATGCGAAGGACTTGTTGGAAAAGCTGATGGAGGACTGTCTCCCATGAGATGAACACCACACCAAAGCAGGGGAAGAGTGTGAGGAGTCCTCCTCCTGAGGAGGAAGAAGCAGCAGAGACAACATGTGATGAACTGACCACAGTGCTTGTTCCTCATCCCTCTGAACCACAGGTGGGGATGAGGTAGGTAATTAGGGTGTCAAGTAAAGCCTGGGAAGAAGAATGGACAGGGAAGGGAGAAGGCTAAAAGGGGAAGGGGAAGGGTGGATGTTTAATATTTAGCTTTTATTTCTTGTTTTCCTACTCTGGTAATAAATTAAACAAATTTTCCCACGTTGAATCTGTTTTGAACATGACAGTAACTGCTGAGTGATTCCCCTGTCCTTATCTCAACCCATGAGCTTTTTGTTACATTTTCTCTTCTCTGTTCAGCTGAGGAGGAGAGTGATAACACTGTTTTTGTGAGTTCCTGGCATCCAGCCAGAGCCACCCCAACACACCTATCAATATAATAGTCACATTGTTAGGGAAGTATGGGCATATTTCTGATACTTGACAAGTTTTTGACCAAATTCAGCGTGTGGGGGGCTTGGGGGTTCTTTCAACACTCAGGTTTGAAAAAAAGAAAAAAAAAAAAATCACGCTTTCCTTTTTAAGGCATTCCAAGCGGTTGAGAGTGGTTAGTCAGGTTACAGGAATAAGTCTAGCTTTTGCCATTTGAATAGCAATATTTGTATTTGGTGCTTCATTATATATCTGACTGCTCCCAATCTAAATACTGCACTGAACAGAGGACGTTCTGTGAACTAGAACTTCCATTTGCTAATGGATTTTTTTTTGCATAAAATCTTCTTTGTAATCCATATGAATATAGGCATTTTAATTATTAATCAGAAGCATTCTTTCTTATTTGTATCTGTGCTGGGAAAGAGTTGGATAAAATGGGATAAAAAATTAATGTACATTTAGATTTTTCTCCTCTCTAGAGGGAGGGTGTTCATGAGTTAAATGCTTATGCAACACCTTTCCTTACAAACTGTACTACAGTTCTCTTGTTACTTCTCTATTGAGCCTTTCTGGGCCTGATTCACAGGCCACTGAACTCAATGAGAGCCCATCTAATTGTCTCAGTGGGCTCCCTCTGTGTCCAACTTTTCAGTGAGGAAAAAGATATACATCACTGGAAAAGTATAAGTTACTAAGTAATACGTTATGATGTCTGCAGGTAAAACAACCGGATTCAGCCCACTTGATATCCAATACATCAAGAAATCAGTCTGGTATTTCTCCAGTGCAAAGTAGCAAAGCAAATCTGAATGAAGACATTTCTGACACAGTGCTGCTAAAACTCCTTGGTTAAAAGCTAGCTTCTAAAACGAAGTTTCTTTTATTCATCTCTTTCATTTTGCCATCTCTCCACCTTCTGCCCAGTCCCTTTCATTCTGTATTGACCATAACTGTCTTCCTCCGAAGTCAATCGGGAGTTTTACCATTGACTTCAATGGCAGAGTTATCATACCCAGGATGCGAAACACAGTGAGAAGAGATCATTGTCAAAATACACACAGTAAAAGTAAGAAAAAATATTTCGATGATTTACCAAAGTCCGCTTAAAAATCGCCAGCAATTGTGAGCTTTTATATATGTTTCCCACAAATCGCACCAGGCAGTCTAGGAGAACAAAAAGCCCCTTGCCCGGTGTCCCTGGCATTCGGTAGCCGGAGCTGAGCCCCTGCTTGAGCGGAGTTAGCCGTGCGCAAACCCGAGCTGAGCGGAGCCACCCGCTAATTGATAGCAAACATTTTGCAAACATTACGCTTCCCTAAGGGACAAGCGTTTTCCCACCGGAGCCCTCTGCAGCTCAGGAGGATAGAGCATGCAGGACGGGGAGCGGGCAGGGGAGCCGCGGGCACCCTCTCGATGCAGTGCCGGGGCACCGGCCGGGGCTCCGCTCTGCTCCCCACGCCCCGGTGCGCAGCACCTGGGTGCTCCTCTCCGCAGGTGAGGCGCCCRGCGGAGCTCCGTCTCCTTGTCCGATTGGTGGCACCGCGGCGCCCGAAACACCGGACCGCGCTGGCAGCCCCTGGAGACGTGGCCAAAACCGAGGAGTAGCAGCGGACAGTCCCCAGGGCGTACCGGGTGCACCGTGCCCTCCGTGCCCCGGTCCCAGCACTSCGCGGAGCAGAGCCGCCAAGGAGGGAGCCCCAAGCGCGGCAGGGCACCCTCCACACCTTACCCGCCCCCGGGGGACCCCGGCGAGGCGCGGAGCCCCGTACTCACCGCGGTGCTGCAGGCAGCAACCCGCAGCGCAGGCGAAGCGCCCCCGCCCCGGCCGGTGCCCGCTGCGGTGCACAGACCCCGTCCCTCGGCGCCCACATCCAAGCCCCGGCCGCGCAGCTAAAAGTCCTTCTGAGGAGCACCCGGCGAGCCCCGTTGCCTCCTGCCTCGGATCGCTGTCACCTCCCCTCCCCTCGCCCCCCCGCCCTGCGCCCCCCCGGCGGGCGGCAGCGGTATAAGCAGTCCCTAACCCCTCACATCACGCACCGGCAGAGGTGCCGGTCCTCGTCGCTACTTACCGGGCATCCTTCAGAGCGGCGGGCGGGCGGGCGGGAGCGAGGGAGGAGGAGGAGAGAGGGAGGGAGGGATGGAAGGAGGGAGGGAGGAGGGAGGGAGGGGGCTCCAGGCGGGCTGCGTGACGCTGCGCTGTGCTGTTCGGCAGCCTGGGCAGCTCGGCAGAGTCAGTGAGTGAGTGCCTCCGTGCGTGACGGCGTGTGCGTGTGTGCGCGATGCTGGACAGAAGCGAAGGGAGACTCAGGCACGGAAGGGCGGCGGGAAGCGGCGGGGGAGATCAGGGGGCGCAGCCCGCGCAGGGCGGTGCCACCAGGTGCGGCCCAGCGCGCCCCCGGCCCCGCGGCCCCCAGCGCCCCGCAGCCGCGGCGGGAGCTGCCGGGGAACGGCTCGGGGGAGGCGCGCATCCTCCCCGCTGCCACACGCACCGCCGGGGGAATGGGGGGAGCAGGGGGAGGGATTAAAAATAATAAAAAAAGCCCAATCACTAGGAAAGAAAAGATAAAACCGCAAAACTCTGTCTCTACTTCCCGGCCGAGGTTTGAGCCCCCCGCCCTAGAGCTGCGGTCCCGCGTCAGCGGCGCGCTCCCGCCGCGCCGGGAGCCGTCACCGCTCGCGGTGCAGCACGGCAGAAGCTGCGCTGCCGGTAGCGCCCAGCTGAGAGCCAGAGCCGCTCCCCGCGCACGGAGGAGCCTCCCTCTTTCCCTCCCTCCCTCCTTCCCTCCCTTTTTTCCCTCCTTCCCTCCCTCTCTCTCTCTCTCCCAGTCCGCTAAGGCGGGCAACGCAGCCAGGTGCTGTCGGCTCGCCCTGCAGCCGAGGGAAGAGCCGGGCAGGGCCCTCCGCCGGCGCTGGCCCCTCCGCGGGAAGCGGCTGGGCTCCCCCAGTCATTGCGGTGGCGCTGGGAGGCTGCCGCCGCCGGGACGCGGCTGGAGGGGGAGAAGCGGGGGCGCGGAGGGGAAGTCGGCTGCCCCCAAGAGCGGCCGGCGGGGCCCAGAAGCGACGGCGGAGGAATGAAGCAGTAGCGGGTAGGGCCCGCCTCTGCCGGGCAGCGATGCGGAGCCCCAGCGCATCCCTGCAAACGCCGCTCCCCCGCTCGGCCGCTCACCTCCTGCCCGGGCGGAGTGGCCCGCTGAAGAGGACCGAGGACGGTGCACCATTACTGCTGGATGTTTTTGGGGAGGAGGGAGCAAGCGGAGAAGGGAGGGAGGACATGACTATAAGAATCAAACGGAAAGGGGGGGAAAAAAGCAACACGCACGCTAAAAAAAGCCTGTTCTCGAGAGAGAAATCAAAAATAGCCACAAAAGCACTGAAAGTTGCTCGCTTAGTGATTTGCATTATACGCTGCCGCTGCTGCTTGGCTCCTCCAGCAGTGTGCCTAAGGAACATGCAAGGTGGGAGAGGGGGAGCTATATACTTTTTCTGTGATCTCTCKTTCTTTAAAAAAAAAGCCAAACCCAACCAATCACATCCCGCACACTCCACTCCTTTAATGGAGAGGTGGCTCCAGGTGRTGGTTTCGGAGCCTCAAGTGGAGTTTTCTGGGGAAAAGGGTATGTGTACAGGACCCACGAGAGTGCTCCTCTGGCGTTTTGTGCCCTCGAGTTTGGCAACCCGGGGAGAGGGGGCAGCGGGCGCTGATGCCCGGCCGGAGGGATGCCAGGGAGTGCCCGGCGGCAACTAACGGGGGCAGCGCCCTATCCCGGGGCACTGGGAGCGCGGGAGGCCCCCGCCTGCTTCCCTTCGCTCCTCCTGCCGTGCGATTCGGGATCAGTGATAAGTGGCTCTGTTTTCCGGGGGGGGGAAAAAAAAAAATAAAAGGAAAAAAAGACTGGATAAAACCTAACTTTTATTTATCAACGGTTCATGCCCTGATTAAAAAACTAGCACCAAATCTTAACCCAGATTATGCAGTTAAATGTATCGAGCCGGAGGCAGCGTGGCTGTTTGCCAGACCTATGATCCATTAACCTCTTTAGCTCATTGTTGGCAGGCAACAATAGCACAYGATTAAATTCTTACATTTTAAAGACAAGCCGTTTTCTTTTCATAGTATACTCCCCTCTCCTACATTGCAATTAAAAATAGGGTATCAACAATAAAAATTATAAGAAAGAAATAATACTGTGAGTCTTTAGCTACTATGTGTTCATTTTATGGGCAAAAACATYGTACTACGCTTAAGGCAATATGTATAAAGGTGGACAGAGGCATATTAAAAATTCTTATTTTATAAGAAGGATTTTGGATAATTTTACCTTAACCGCTGGATTAAATACTGCTTAGACTGCCTGGCATTCAAAGTTTTAGTTCCAGTTCTTTTTACAGAAAGAAACCAAGCAAAGCCCTACATAATCAAAATAAGAGTATGACCATAGGATATATAGGGCCTTTTTTTCCCTTTCATGTGTTATAAATATATATACACACATGTGCCCTTTAATCAAAAACATTCTGTGTGAAGCTACGTATTCATACATAAATGTTTATTCATGTATACATGCTCTCGCTATATAAAATTATTATATAAATAACATATTTCAAAATAATTTGAAAATTAGAATAAAAAAGAGGCAAAGCTGAAAACAAAACTCTCAGCCTACTGCAGAGTGCTATTAAAAAGTGCTACCACTTGGAGGAGAAGTCATAGAATCACTGATACAGAAAGAATATGAAAGTTATACCTTACACCTTATTCTTTACACAAACAACTTAGATAATAGAAATATATCTGTGGAAATAAAAGGAAGCACACAATGTTTTCTGCRTTTCTCTTTTTTGTGTAGGACATTAGGCTGTGGTCCCAATAGCCAAAATATTTGTTTTGGAAAGTCTGCATTCAGAGAAGTTGTATCTGTCACTGCTAAATCAAGCTATCTCTCTTGACTGTGGAGGATAAATAGCATGYGCAAAAGGGAAGACTGATCCCATGAGGATCTGGGGAAAAAGAATGGTAAATGTTATRGGGATGGGGAGTAGGGCTAGCTGGATGACAACAGTGAATTCAAGAAGCTTGTATGTTACAGAAGTAGCTGGGCTTGTAAACAAATGCAATCTCATGTGAAGGAGGTAGCAGGAAAGAAGACCTTTATTCCTTTTGCCATGGTCAGGCTGTGCTGTAAAACACATCCTACTGCTCATTAGAGAATGAAGAGTGTAAGACAACATCTACATCCTCTCAAGACCTCCACACATTTTTTCTAAATCCTCTGTGGTTTAGGAAAAGTCCTCTCAAAAACACCAAACCTGGGACTCTGGGAAATGCTAAAAGATCTAAATTCATAGGACTCACCCGCTTGAGGAAAGTTTTAGCGGTGTATTTTTTGTCCCCTTAACAAGCTCTTCAGACATAGTCAGCTGGCACCATGCCGTCCTAGCCCAAAGAGAGAAAGGCCCAAGACTCTTTACTGGCTATTTAATCCAAGAAAATGTAGTCTTGATCCCATTTTCATTAAGATCAGTAATAAAATTAGGAAATGACTGCTACATTAGCAGAAAGTTTTGAGTGTGTGAGACTGCCTGGTTTCAAGAGCAGATGTTAGGGATGGGAAAGAAATGTAAATCTACGCTGTAATGTTAAATTTAGGCTATATTTCTACCTGTTGCAGCAAGAGTAGTCATTAATGAATGAGTGATTATTGCTACTGTGGATAATATGTTAAATGATTGAAAGCAGATATATTTCAGCTGGTTGCTTTTTGTCTCTGTTTTCTTCACTAAATCCAAAGTGTTTTCTCCTTACTTAAGAGCTGTCTACTGTAGCAGGGGAGAGGTATAAGGTATCACACATACTGGTCCATCTTTTAATATGTTGTGTATGGTAATCATGTTGACATTAGCTGATGTAAAACTGTAAAGTTTCTGTCTATCCAAAATTCCCAACTTTCATGTGGTATAAAAGTAAGATATTTGGTAGCCATAATTTTAAGGAAACAGAAAACTGAGACCTCTGTTTTTAATAAGGTTCTGTTTTCTTCTTTTGTAYCTTTTTCTACTGCAAAGCCTACTATCCAGGAGCTTTATTGCATTCATTTTCGGTACTGTAACTTGAAGAAGTACACACCATTTATTACAAACAGGCATTGATGATAAATAACAAGCAAAACTCGTTCTCTGCAAAATTAGATAAAAATGGCAAGATTGAAATGCCCAGCCTTTATTACACTTGCTGTATGGCTGCATTGGTTTTCAATCTCATTAACAACTTGAAACCAAGTGAGATTTTGACACTCAAGAGGATTTTCTGAGAAAGTCAAAATGACAGAGAAAATGCTGCAGGTTGGTACAGGATGTCTACTCTTCTCTATATAACATTATGGAACCAAGATTTTTAGTTTAAATTTCAAGTTTCACTAATAGATCTGGAAAATGGACTAGAGTGTTTCTTTACTTCTTAAACATCTAGACTGTCATAAATGTATGTTTTATGTAATTGTCTCCCAAATTTTCAAACTTGCATTCTGTTCCATGTGAAGTGTCTCATATGCCAATTCTTTTTTAACTTATGGCAGGTCAACTTACTTTCTGAAAAAAAAAATTGTGCTTTTCAAGAACTTTGTAAAAACTTAAGGTGTTTAAGAATCTTATAAGATTATGTAAACTTCTGCATTAAAATAATGGATTTCTTGAAAATTATAACCAATGTATGTCTGTTAGGTTGGAATTTGCCTTCATAACCCATTAAAACCATACTTCACTGAATCAGTAAATACTATATGTTGGAGTTGTCTGCATATTATTGACTTTTCTAGTTTCTGCAAAGCATTACATCAGAAGTCCCTTCCCCCCTTTGTTTTCATACCAGAAAAATCAATTCAAATCTTAGATATACAAAGCAACAAAGGTAATCTAACCTTGATATATTTTGGAATTTATACAATCTCCTTCTTTATTTTGTTGAAGCTCTGCTTTGCAGGCTTATCTTCAGCACCTGAGAATTTTGACAACACTTTCTGAATATATAGGAAAACATACTAAACAATAATAGGCTGAGAGGCAGCTTATTTAAAATCGTAAGAGAACRTGACCAGCATGTTAAGGAGAGACTTTCATTTTAGGGAAAAAAATTTCAAAGATACTAGGCTTAGAATCAAATTCTGCCTTCAAATGTCCATGCATGATTCTCTTTAGGAAGAAAAAAAGATTATATGCAAAGGCATAACATTAATTTTAATGGAAGATCTATGGATATCTAGTGCAGAGCTATTTGGTCGTTGGGCACCCACACTAGTCATCATTTTCACAGAGGTTTATGATGGTTTTTCTACTCTGTTCAGTTCAAAACATACAAGGCTTACTGACTCTTGTTTTCCATTCAGATAAGTATTGACAAAATGGCTGAGGTTTGCACATAAGAGGAATAATTCTAAACTATTTTACTGCTCATTCCGTGTTTCTTACACTGCTTTCAGCTTACTGTAAGTTTGCTAAACTTCAGTGAATCAACCTGAAATTCTGTGTGCTGAAGTTCCATCTCAGACTCCATGTTTTTAGCATAACCAACCAAAATGGCTCAGCTATACCTGAGAATGAGATTGAGAGACAATATTTTCTTTTTTATTTCTTGCTAATATATTCATTGTAAGGCTTATTTTTTTAAGAACTCTAGCACCTTCAGATAATGGAGAAGAGACTTACAAGTTGGCAGTTTTTAGTTGAGGATGACTTGTTATCTCCMTGAAAATTCATTTACATTTTTCCAGTTCACAAACATTTGGAAGCTCATTTGACACATGTTAAATAACAGTTCGTTAGAGCTATGCAATTAAATGCATATGTTTAGCTGTTCTCCACCCAGGTACATCCAGAAGTGGCCTGGAATTGTCTCTCCCAATGCTGTTGCTCTTAAGCAAGAGGATCTGTTTTTCCTCTGTTCTTCATTTTGTTTAGAGCCCAAGCTGCACTGAGAAGTAGGCTGTTTCAGTTGAGTGCTGGAATGCAAGAAGTCTTCCCTGGGTTTCTTGGGACTGGGAAGCTGGCAAGAATGAAGTGACAGAGATTTCAATGGTAAAAAGTATGGGAGAAAGTTCTGAGACCTGAGAGGAAGTGGTAAGGAAGAGACTGAATTCAGATGACTAACTGCTAGGTGCAGAAAAGGAGCATGGGAAGCGACAAGGGATCTGCCTGTGTGGCAGTCAGATGGGAAAACTCTGTGAGAAGCTTATAATTTTGGATACGCCGATAAGGAAAAAGAAGAAATCAAAATACTGAAGACCGTAGCTGGCTAAGTGAAAAGTCAGGTGGAAACAAGCCAGTGAAGATGTGAAGATGTGAATGAAGTCACAGAAGTGGGGGGGAGAGAGAGAGAACTGGAATAAGACATAAAAGCAGAAAAAGAGACAGAAAAGTCTGTAGTACTGGAGCATACTGCCATGCAGATCTTGGAAATGAACCAACCATCTCAAACCTCAGCATTTCACTGTTATCAATAAATATCTGTGAAACCTGTTGGCAAAGTGCTCCTCACTCTCCTCTGGTGCTGCTCCACACAAGGGGTGACCATCTGCTGCCATTGTCAAGCCTGACAGTAGCTCTACAGGCAGAAACCTACCCTGCAGGTCTAACTTCCCAATCTCAATGATGAATCTTGTTGGTATCGGGCCACTTTTTGAGACACTTGTGTTCATTCTTCTTTGAAGAATAGAAAAGACACAGAAAATGGAAAGGAAGAGAAAGAGAAGAAGGAAAATGAAATGGAAGAAGGGAACCCTTTAATTCTTATCACAGTAAAATGCTGCCGTCGTGTATTAGGCAACATTAGAACTAAGGTTGCCTTTACTAACTCTACTCAGCTTCTTCCCTATTTGCGGATATACATTATAACACAGTTTAAAACTGCAAAAACATATACTGTTTTTTCTTTCATCAACACTGGACATCACTGCAGAAGATGAGTCCTGCTTAATGACTAAGCAGGTGTATAATGCTTATTTTATTTTCATTGGTCTTTGGGCAGATCAGACACGTTTGCCAATTTATTTAAACTCTACTGAGAAAAAATATTAATTGCCTTTTCAGAGAATTTTCTCTGAAACCAGTCAATATGACATCCGTATAACTCACAAATTATTAATTTACTTTCACAGTGCTTCCACCATTCCCATTGCAGAGATGGGAACTGAGACATAACCAATTAAAGCATGAGTATCCACCATTTTTGAGTGTAAATATAAATTGTCTAGAAATTTTCATTTTACTCTTTGAAAGGTTATTGTGTGCTCACTTCAGCTGACAGGGGAGCACTTCTACAAATGAGACCCAGGCTTTTAAGAAGGGCATTCAAAACCAAAATACTCATAACTTTTGAGAAGTAGATGACCACCTAGTTTTTGGTGAATTTTCTATCTTATGACTACAATTTTCTAGCACTGCAAGGGGATAATATCCCCCATTTCATGTCACCATTCAAATGGTTTAAGAATGAAACATTAATTGAAATGTATACTGAAACTTCTTTCACTGGATATGCTCTAAAAATAGTAATAGCAGTAAAAGGCAGCGAGAACGAAGATGACAGCATTGCTATAAAACTCATCTCACTTTACTCCCAGAGGTGATGATGAGAGGTCTTGCAGAAACAAAAGATATTTGCACAATCTGTGCAAACTACACTGGAGCCCACTGATGCTTTAGACTGAGGTCATAACTGAGTGTAGGTTCTTCAAGCACTGTGAAACTCTAAATCCCAGAATAATCTGCCACTGAAAAGTTTGCTGAACATCTATTTTTGAGCCAAACTGGAAAAGTTTGTCTACTGTCTAGAAGTGCCTGTAAAATTTCCAGCTTTGAAACTGACAGCCTACTTCACTTTTGGTGCTGTCATCTCATTTTTTTGGGCACTTAAGATATTGCACTTATAGGAGGAGAAAGGATCCAAGCAGAACTAGAGGAGAGGGAAAKTGCTTGGAATTGATGGGGGCTGGAAGCATTTCCTTCTCTCTTGACATTTTCTAACAACAGCAATGCCAGGATAACCTTTCCTGTTTTCTGGTTTGGAACAAGTATTGAAGAAAAAATAAAATATGACCATTTCTTCCTTTATTGTCCACAGTAAGAAACTTCTCTTGCTAAATTATGTCTTCAGAGAATTTCAATGGGACATGAAATGTTACAGTTATTTTCATATCCATTTTTGAAGGAACCTGAAAACCAAATCCGTTTACCTTAACAAGGATTAATTGATATACAATAGGAAGGGGGGAGGGGGTAAATTTCTTTGCTAAAACCCACATGTGGGAACTTCTATTTGTGTGAGATTTTGTAAAAATCCAAGTGACTATTTCCTCTGGATTGATATCTTTTTGGTTAAGATCCTTGTGCAAAGAAATTGCTTTGCTAGAAAAACAACCGTCTGATTAATCTGTAATCCAAAACCAGGTTAGTTAAGGTTGGGCTTGTGGAGAATAAAGTTGAAAGCCCAGTTTTTTTCACARTGTTTTTTTCACCATTAGCAGTTTCCTAAGTTACCAGTTCTTTTGAAGCCGTACTACAGACTGCTACTCYGAACTTGTCTGATCCAGGTGCCTACTTGAATCCACAGACCTCATTCACAGTGGAGAGGTGCTGCAGAGATGAGGCCTTTTCTTCACAGAATTCAGAAAAACCATCATGCACATCTCGGCACTCTCTCCTTGCTGATGTGTTTTCCTCCTTGAACTGTTGATCCACAACAAGGTTTGGACAATGGAAACAGCTGAATTTCTTTAACGCAGACTCTAGGTTTTTGGAAAAAAATCCAGTAAATGTATACAAGCATGTGTTGAATAATGTATTTCAAGTGCTGCCTGTGAGCATGACTGTTTACATTTACTGACATATTTAACAGATTTTTTTGGGAACAAATCCAAACACTTATAATCACATGCTTAGTAAATTTAAATTTCATGATACATGTAGCTGGCAAAACTAGAGAGAGAGAAGTGGCAACTATATTGCAGGTGTCATCCTATAAATTGGACAAAGTCCTTCTAGGGACTTCCATATTTAGAAGCTGATGTACAAATTAATTTTAATCTTTAAGGTCCAGCTTTAGTAATCTGATCTTTCCTTTTGTCCAATTTTTTTCATAAGAGACACACATCAATAAATATATGGGTTCCGTCTCTATACATTTAGGTATTACAGAACTGTATATTACACTTTTAGAGTCACTTAGGAGTACTGATACACCTGAAATCTTGCTGGTGAGAGTAGAAGGGACATGTGTCATGTATCCCATTTCCCCCCTTGCTCAAGCATATGCCAAATAATCTCATTCATAAGGGACTACAAATACCTCTTTCAAAAACTTTCTTCCTATGCAGTATAACTGAAAAAACCACTGTAAAATTTGCTTGGTGTAATGGCTAGAAGCTTTTTCAATTTCCACTTCAGCACATTTATATCCACCTAGAATGTTCTCTGTTTCAGTATTATGATTTAATGAGCTCGTTCTTCTTTATCCACTGACATATTTAAGGAGCTCAATCAGCTTCCTATCTGCTTCATTTTTCTGTGTATTTTCCTACCAGAAAAACAGTTTCAGGGTCATCCCTGAAATTGGTCCTTTTCTCCTGTTTTCTTCCATGACCTTCTCTCTTGTTTTTTGAAAGTTTTCTCTTTCAAGGTTACCTTCCTGACTAGAAATCTCAGTGCTATATTGCAGTTGAGGTTTAACCAGGGCCTAGTGCAGTGATACCAGTGCTTGCCTGCCTCTGACAGATTCACCTTTTGCAGTACGTTTTCAGTTTCTGTTTGAGATTTTTATGCTGCATCACACTGTCAGTTCATTCATTGAGAAGCTGACTGCCACATCCCATTTCTACAAAACATTTCCATCTGATAAGCCTCCAGCATACCAGAAAACTTTTTATTAATAGCTCCATGTGCATGACCTTGCATTTCAATCCACTCTTATTTCTGTTCATCCACATCTTTTGTTACTCATTTCTGATCTCCTCTGTCCTACCTTCCACATGCATGGTGGAAGGATCATCATCATTATGGATCATATCRTTATGGATCATATCATTATGGATCTAAACCTGTGCCTGATTGAAAGCAATAAACCACATGAGTATGTGGAGAGTATTCTGCAGAACTTGACTAGGAATCACCTTGATACTACTGTCTGAAACCTTTGTATGTTGCTATTCCTGAAAATGCATCTTTGCCAATTTTACAATTGTTGGGGTGCACTATGTGCTGGAAGAGAGGCCCTGAGGGCCGCAGAGAGAGCCTCTTTCCTGGCCCCAGAGGTGACCCTGGGAGTGCATCCAGGTCACCGGGGATGGGCTGAGAGAGGATTGTGGGTTTCTGGACAGTATCGGGCCTATGAGATGTGATAATTGTAGTTTGTGGCCTTACAGGGTATTGTTTACCTATTACCATAAAAGGCAATGTCTGTGCACCATCCCAGGTGATTGGGGGACACTGAGGTGAACAYCTTTCCTGTTTATATGATGTGATATCCTGTTGGGTGCTGGTATTTAGGGAATATTTTCCTGCGCAATAAACGCTTTGCATTTCTCTATCTTGTGTGCAGAATCGTGCCCCTGTGTGAATACTGCAACAATTTCTATCTTAATTGTAATCCTTTTTTCCAGATATATTAATAGTATATCATGTGCTACAATATCAAATACACCTAGCCAATGACTTAATAGAAAAATGCGCTACAATGTCCGGGGAAAAAAAACATTACCTTGTCAAATAAATACATGGATAAAGAAAAAAATCTCATAGTAGCTCTCTACGAGAGAAGGAATGGTTGTCACATTGTTTTTATTGCCATGAGAATGCTTTTTCAGCTGCTTGGAAAAAACCTGACAAATAAACCACCAAACTTATTTGTGGCTGCTTAAATATTCCTACAAAACTCTACTATTTGGATGCTAGAATAGGTAAATACTAAATGATATGTGGAATTTTATAAAATCAAGGTGATCCTTTCTAGTTTTCTGTCTGTGAATGACYGTAGCTTTCTCAAAAACTTACCTTTGGAGCTGAACTTTTCAATGAGTTAGGTGACCCCAAGTTCTTTCACTGAAATCCAAGGGTGATTTTCTCTCTGATTGCATTGGAATCAAAATCAATTAGCAGTAATAAGTAAGGCACTTTTTGAAAAAGTGACCAAATCAAAATGTGTCTCATCATAAGAGAGAGATAGTAGTCCAGGAAAGGATTAATTTCCACAGACATTTAATAAAAAGACCAATTGACTCTTGTTTTGTTTTGAAGAGCTCTAAGGCAGTGGTGACACAAAGAATAAAAAAAAAGGTCATAGAATTAGGTCCAAGAATTGGTCTACAATATGCAGTAACATCATAAATATTCTCTGAGGTCCTGTGAGCAGGATTACTGTGGCGGACAGTGATTGTACAATGTTCCCATAAGATCTTTTTCCCAGTTAATTATGCATCTCAGAACACACTTTTCATATAAAAAGGGTATATGTTGTTTCCTACCCATTTCCATTATGTTTTCTGTCAGCATAATTCATATATCTGTATTTCACTTGTGACTGTTCATATATATTGCATAGAGTTTGAAATGGATTATTAAAACATTCGTGTACTTTGTATAATTTCTATTGTACACAGCTGCGTGAACTGTCAGCATTACCAAATCTTGAAGTGTTTTCTTTTTTCCACAGCCCAAGATCTCTTTTTTAGCTTTATATATATATATTTCCCACAGAGAAACAAATGTTCTCATATTCAGCCTAAATAAGCCTTTTAGCAGGCATAAGTTTTGCTTATTCTTGTCAGAGCAAAATTAGATATTAATCCAGTGCCAAACAGAGTTTACAAGAAATAAATTCAGACACCAGATTGCAAAGTGCTTTTAAGTACTCCTGCACTATTTCCTTACAGAGATTGGTATCTTAACACTCTGGAGGGTAAGAGCTATAGAATGCACTGTGGAAATACGGAGAATATTTCTTCTCTGTTAATTTATTATGGTGAATTGACATAATGAAGGATGACAAATAGGTCTTTTCTTTTTCATCCACACAGCGCTTCCCATTAAAATGTGAATATTTTCTGTATGAGCATCAAGAGTAACACATTTAATTACACGGACGCCGTGCGTCATAAGTTGAGAATGTAATATGAAGAGCAACAGAAAATGTGCTGTGGAGTAAAGTGTTAAAGGCACCTACACTTTAAAAGCAAGCCTCTGGGGTGTTTGAAATCATTGAGAAAAATAATATTTTTTTCTTCTAAAAGGTGGAAAAATTAGATAAAGACATCGTCCTGAGCTTTTCTTCTATCCCTTAGGATTGAACTTTTTGCTGCCATTACAGATTAGAGATTGGTATGATGAAATATCCATACCTAATATTTAACCATAATATATTCTGTGTAATATAATAGTATGTAATTATACTTTGTTGATAATATATGTAGACTGTTCATTGTTCTCAATATGCATGTAAAATGTTCCCACATTCTAGTAAGGAGGTAGTAAAATACATCAATTCAAATCTTCACTGAATTTGATGAAAGTAAAATGGGCATGAATTTAGCCTTGCTTACTTTAATTCCTGTCTAGAAGCTCACTATGAAACTTCATAATTTGCCATGTTGCTTGTCGTAAAGTGACAGCATTGCTCGTTCAGTGAAAAAACAGGTTCATATTAATAAAATATAGAAAAAGAAAGCACAGTTTTTCCATGCTAKATGCAGTTATAGATATTTGATAGCTTTATTTGATAGCTATTTTTATCAGCAAGCCAAGTAGAAATAAAGCCAAAAAAAAGGGAAGATTTCAATAGTTAAAGCACAGTTAGTAGTGTTAAATATAACATTTTCTTATTTGATTTCATTAAGCATGGTATAATTTTTATTGTATTTTTTATTGCAATTTTTATTTATATCCAACTGGAAGTGAAAATTGCCATACATAATGCAACAAAGCTAAATCTCTATGAAATTTGAAATAAATATAGTATTGAAAAAACCCCARCAAATTAAATGTCCTCTTCATCTGCAGTTTATATGCTTCTGCATGACAGCATTTCCATATGTTTCAATTTTTATCCTTGCTTTTCGTTATATGTCAAAGAACAAGAAAACAAAATTGGTTGCTTGTGTGGTTGGTTAGTTTTCTTCTTTACCTAAGCAAAGGTTTTTTGTAAAGGGCRCTGGGCTTCAGGAAATACACCTACCTGTGGCTTAGTGAGCTCACTGAAGAGCCACTGAGTCTACGATCCTCTTAGGCCATTTTTTTGTAGATAAATTTTGGTAGGATGCATGGAGCATTATTAATCTCTTGTTTTTATGGAGAATTTTTGCCCCAGATTCAGGAGATTTTATTCTTCCAGATTATTTCTACTTATTAWGCATTGCTTCACTGGCAAGGGAGGAGCAGCTGTTTTGCAGTTACAACATTACAAACATAAGAGCCCAACTTTCATTGCTACCTTAATCTAAACAGATGCGTTCACAGGTCTTGCTAACAGCCTGATTTGTATCTGAAAGCATTTTCTTTTCCATCATGTTCCTTCCCTCTGCTTTGTCTTGTTTAAAGAGTCTCATAATTGTAAGGTTTATAGGGCACTACTACTTCACAGACTAGTTAGCTTAAATGAAACCGAAGCTAACATGACAACACTTGCAAACCAAGTGTCATTTAAATACCTTTTTTTTACTCCTTGCATGCACAAGCTTACACAGGATTTAAAGTACTACCTGGATGCCTGTCTTGCAAGCACACAAACACCTGAAATGCTTTATTTTATAGAATAAAATTACCCGTTCTCAAAGAATCAAGCTGTTAGAAAKCTTTACTATCCATCAGGATCCACTGGCACAGAAGTTCATCAGAGTGTGGAAGGTTTGGCTTAGCAAAAATAAAGTAATTTAGTAGGTCTAAAGCCTCTGTTTTCTTCTGGCAGTTATTTCACTTTCTTTGCAGAAAGCAACCTTTTTCTATTTTATTGTTCAGGGTCCTACATTTCAAGTGCTTTGTCATGCATGTCTGCTATAAGAACTCTGTTTTGAGTGCTGACCCTTTGTAGTTCATAAAWCTTTTGGATTTATGTTATAATTTTATTTGAACTCATCCCACAAATAGATATATTTTGGCTTAATGCAATTTAATAATACAAATCCTTTAGGTCACTTGTTCTTATTCACTTCTTTTGTGTGTCCACATCATCTTTTAGTCCCTACACTTAATGATTTTCACTGAATCTGGGTATATTAAGTGAATGTACTGCTGCATAACAGCAGGAGTGTATCTGAATGGCTTTAGCCATCTCTCTCTAAAATGCAGGTATCAGATTCATGCCATGAAACCACAGACAGCATTTGAGGTTAAGCCAGTGTTTGGAGGTCAGAAAAATGGAGGTTACAAACCCAGGGAGACTGGGATAACCCAGCCTACCTACCCGTGTGGAGCTGCACAGTCAGGGAGATGTGAGTGCTGAGGGAAGTAGTTATGGATGACTGTGAACAAAGACAGCTCATTTGAAAGGGCTGCTGCTGACACCCCACGAGTAGGGTGCTCTTCACTGAATGGAAAAACCCTGTTGTTACGAGAGGGTTCTGTGTTGTCCAGTGCTTGTGAGGCTGAGGGGAAACCCTGCCAGCAGGGTGAGGGCTGAGGGGGTGAGCTGAGGCACTTGAGCAGCCAGATGTGAGGATGGTTTTACAGCCTGACAAGGCACTGCTCAGCTGAGAGAGGCTGTCAGAGAGCACCTGGGAGCAAAATTCTGCATTTGCCATCCATGCAACAGAAGGGTGGTTTTGTCCCCACCATTTCTTGACAAGTTAACAACTAATACTGAATGGGTTTATTCTGTACAACTAGCACAAAGAATGAAGGTTATTATTTCAGCAGCGTGTACTGCTACCGTGAGATACATTAAGCTCAGGCAGAAAGGGTGGTGTGGGAAGTCACTGATACCCTTGAACACACAGCAGATACCTAACCCCACCTGTCGATAAGGCCAGGTAGCTGCTGCTGCCAGATCAAACAAATCAGAGTTTTCTCTCGCAGCCTGCATTCAATAAAATTTCAAGGGTGCTTACTTTCATTCTAAATGATAATATTTCTTCATGACTGTTAGATATGGTCAATCTATTATATTTATTTTGTGTCATATAGTGTCCTTTTATGTGTCTCTCAGTATGTATCTGTTCATTCCTTTAATATTTAGTACCATCATATGAAAGTTTTATTGTAACACAAAAATCAAGGCAGAAAGCAAGCTCTTGAAGCACAGTGACAGGCACAATAAATACTTATTTTCCATGTTATGGCATGTATGTCTTCTTGAAATAATTGTATGCAGTTTTCACCAAAGAAGTGATATGCTGCTTAAATAAGTCCACTCGAGCTTATTGTAAATGGTATTTTTGTGGCTTACTTCGTTATGCTTTTGTCATTCTACACTTGATTTATAAAGAGATTCATGGAAAGTCATAATTATTTTAAGAAGGCAGCAGGGAAAGTGTTCTTTCAGCATGTCTATAAATCTTTACTTATGCTCTACAGAGAACTCTGCTCTCTATGTCTGCTTTAACAGTGCAAGAAGAGTATATCATAATGCCTTGAGTTGTCAGAGAGTTGGGAATCTTTATAATATGAGATCAAAAAGTGGAGACAAATTCATTGTAATAGTTCTGGCAACAAAGTAAAAAAGGATACCAATTCAGCTGGCACACTGACATGATAGAAAGAGCCTACTCTTTCATAGAGTTAAAATATGTGTGGGATTGGAATGTGTGTGTATGTGTGTGTATGTATGTACAAACACATATATGCACGTATGTGCGTATAACTAAAAAGGTAGTAAATTTGAGATGTAGAAAAGGAGATGACTACTGAAACCATGGTCTAATTAATGTATAATATTTCTGGGACAATGCAGAATATAAAATTTTTCCTCACTGAATGATAAATAGATGCCTTTTAGAAGAAGAAAACACTTTTCCTCCTGATGAAATCCACAGCAGATAACACTTGGTCTATTGCTTTTCATTCTCCTAACCACACATTTTCAAAAGACAATTTTCCTTTTCTTTTTCTCTCCTGCAAGGAACTATTCTTTTGTAAGGCTTACAGCCTGTAAGAGAAAAGGGGTAGTTATAGTGGTTACAGATGGACACACATTTCTTGTGAAGATTAGGGAATCTCTTTCACTGAAATTTGGAGAGGTGTGTAGAGAAATATTTGTTGGGAATTTTTTAGGTGCAGCTAATTCCTCTTTTGGGTAGTAATTAATCTAAATGGTTTGTTATAGTCCTTCCCCCTTTTTTTTAAAATACTCCCTATGATATCATGCTGCTAAGCAAAAACACCTAAAAACTGTTCATCAAAAACACTTTGTTTWAAGAGCAACACAATATCTATGTCTCTGTTTATGTGAAGTCACCTTATGGTCATTTGTAAAGACTAAGTTGTTTGAGAATGGATGTCTCAAGGACCTGTCTATAGTTTTAGTGTCTGCTCTGCAAAACAGATGCATTACACAGTAAACACTGGATTCTGAGTGTGTGTTATAGAATCGCAGAATGGATAGGATTGGAAGGGATCTTAAAGATTATCTAGTTCCAAGCCTCTTGCTGTGGGCAGGGATGCTATTCACTAGACRAGATTGCTAAGGGCCTCATCCAACCCGGCCTTGAACACTGCCAGAGATGGGGCGTCCCTAGCTTCTCTAGAAGGGGCATGCCCAACCTGTTCCAGTGTCTCACCATGCTCACACTAAAGAATTTCTTCCTAATGCCTGACCTAAACCTGCTCTCTTTCATTTTAAAACCATTGCCCCTTGTCCTCTCACTATCTGCCTGTATAAAAAGTCCCTCTCCCTTCTTTTTATTAGACCCCTTAACGTACTGGAGGTGTCCCCAGAGCTTTCTCTTCTCCAGAGCTGAACAGGCCCAGCTCTCTCAGCCTGTCTTCATAGGAGAGGTGCTCCAGCCCTCTGATCATTCTTGTGGCCTCCTCTGGACCGTGTCAGGTCCATGTTCTTGTGCTGTGGGCTCCAGAGCTGGATGCAGCGTTCCAGGTGGGGTCTCACGCRGGGAGAGTAGGTGAGGAGAATGACCTCCCTCCACCTGCTGGCCACTCCTCTTTTGATGCAATCTAGGATGTACTTGGCCTTCTGGGCTGTGAGACCACACTGTTGGCTCATGTCCAGCTTTTTATCCACAGGAACCCACGTCATATTAATGACATGAGTTGACAATTAAACATAAAGGACTTGAAATATTTTATTTGTTGGATTCTGACATACAGATAYTTCACTTTAATACTTTACTTTTTTAAAAACCAGGAGATTTAAATAATAAAAAAAATATCTAGAGAAAGCTGGGAAAGCTAAAAATTAGGATGGTCAGAAAAAACAGGTGGAGTGCCAACACATTTTTTATGAGTTCCAGTCTACGATTTTCAGACATGCAAAAAAGTTACATGTCTTAGTAGTTTCATAAAGAAAGCTTAATCCATTGTTATAGAATATATTTAATGTATACTCTCTATCTTTCTGTTCCTTTATTGTTTTCTRTTAGCAGTACGACTAAGAAAATCTTAATTTCTGTCAAATGCCTGCATCATCTTTTTTTATTGTTTATGTATGAAAAACATATGTAGCTTAAGGATTTATTCTTCCTGACTGAAAAGAAAGATGCAATAAAATCTGTTTTATTTACACTGGGGTAAAATATAGGAGTATTCTTTAATCCCAGTCTTTCAAAATTGTGCTGCAACTGAAAAAACCCACCAACCTACATGTAAGAGATTTAGTCTTCATGTTAAATCACTTATTATTTTTGTTACCTGAATAAAATATAACAAGGAATAATTTTGGTGAATATTTCACTTGACAGTTTAGGAGAATTTGTAATCTTCTGGTTATTACAATACATTTAGAATATGCAGTATTACAGCATGAAATGTTCCTCTTTGTAAACTGAATAACAGCCTTTCTTTATAAAAAGTCCACACAACAAAATTAGTTTTTATAGCAAATTTTTATTAAAAAATGCCCTTAATGTTTTCCTGGTGCCAGGTAGAAATATGCCGTATATAGTTTATGTATGCTTAAATTAAGAAAAGATTATTATRGTTATCAAAAATACTAAATATATATCTAAAGTAATTGAATAAAAATAATCCCTTTTGCTATTTTTCCTCTTCTAATTTTCAGAAGCTTTTCAAAATCTCAGTAGAAAAAGACACAATCGTTACAGTCCTCCTTCATAACTGTGCAGCTTTGAAGCAGCACAGATGAGTTCTATTRTATAAAATACCTTTGCCCAATTAATACCTAACCCAACTACTGCCAAGACAGGGAATTTGTCTCTAAAGACACTGACTGACTGATAGAAAATTAGAGAAAGAAAGAAACACTTGACTTCAAAGTGGAGCAGAAACTTGTTTAGTTAGGGCCTTTTTTTCTGTGATAGGGGTTTGTTAAACAATATTATTAATAGGTTTTGTTTCYAGCAGTGTACAAGAAGAGGCATTGGTGCCACTGATTAGAGAGACTACAGTTCCTGAGATCTAGCCAACCTGATTGCCATAAACTTGGGACAACTTGGTTTTGTAGGACTTGCTACTTCTTACTAGCCTAATTTGCATTCCTAGTCCTGTAACCTTCTCCTACCATTGTCAATGACTTAGTTAGACCTGGTCACTTCTGAGATTATGAAAATCTCCTGAGGTGYTGAGTGATGATTGTTGTGATTAGCAACGTTCTACATGAATCTGGTTATTTTTCCATATTCCTTAAAGAAAGATCATGATGTGTTTCATTGTCTCAAAACATTTCTTATATCCAAATTAATTAGGTTCAGACATAAAGTTTGGGGTTCTTTTTCCTAAATGCCAGCCTCACATAGAACTCAGAAAAGATGGATATCCCATAGATCTAAGCGTATGTATCGGTCCCAAGTCTTAAAACTGCAATAACATCTTGTATCAGTCTTGGCCCTGCTGAAGACAACAGGTCGAATCAAATCCACCTGGGGATTATGGTGTAGCTGCCATTCAGATTGGGACACAGCCCTTCTCATACTCCAGGTAGATGTGCCAAAGAAGGATTTGTTCCTTATTGTCCAAAACCATTACTGAAACAGATCACTCACCAAAGTTTATGGGAATTGCATTTTTCTAAGGACTATATAAATGAAACACATGCAGGACTAAGATATTTCCATCTGCTCTCAATTCTAAGTACTCAGCTTCCAAAAAATTATCAAACTTTGCAATATATTTTTCTTAATATCTAAGTGATGTTTTTCTTAATTAAAAAAGTACAACTTGATTATGTGTTGTATGTGTGGTACTTGAATATGTAAACAGAAGAGAAAAACCTTGTATCCAACCATAACAGGCTTTCAAAGCAAACTCAAAGCAACAAACATCATATGTCATGATTTTTTTTTTTTTTTAAATGACATGCCAAGCTGTTCAAGTTTGGCTTTTCATTCCTCTGGTAGTAAGATAGCTGCTAAGATCTACAGCTCTCCCATATAAGTGATTTAGGCAAGATTACAATGTGGTGCATTCAAAATAGAATCAACAACCAGTTCAGAGAGAGGAAGAGGAGATTTCTAATATGAAAAATTGTCTGCTTCCTCGAATTTTACCAGTCATGTCATGTTACATTAGACAGAGTAATAGAACATTAGCTGTGTAATGAGACATGACTGCTAAAATGTAAAGGAGAATGCACTTTCAGATTGGCTAGTCCTGTTGAAAGTGATAGCTTGCATCTAATCTGCAACGCTTGTAGATACTATGCAAACCAGCTGTTTGCRAATTCCAGATCATTTGGAAATTGGAAGAAGTGTCAGATACATTATCAGCTTCTCAAAATATTTCTGTATCTTAGTTTTTGTTTCTAGATAACAAGAGGGCTTTGAGAAATACAATTATAAGTTATCTTCATTTAATACTCGACAGTTTTCTTACATCCTTTGGGTCAGAACTTCAATTGAATCATAAGAGGGTTTATTTTACTGATGTCAGCAGAGCTTCAGACATCTGAACAACTTTAAATCTACTCTGTTTTAGAGGTGCAATGGCATAAAGTTTCACAGTACTTAACAATGTAGCAGTTAACAATCTTGGTCCAAAAGTATTTTTAACTTGTTGTGAGATGATGTTTAATTGCAACTAAAATATTTCATAGAAAGCCGTCAGAGAAATTTTATCGGGAAAGAGGAATGCAGAGATTTCAATTTCAGATTATTTTGAGTAATGAATTTAATAAAAATATGACTCTTGAACTTCAAGGTGTGAGGCACGCTCTCTAACTATTGAGTTGCCAAATATTCTAAGGCATGGTAGATCTTCTCCCCTGTTCCATGACAAATAACAAAAGGTTTTCCTTCTTTTCCCCACTCAACCAGTAGTAAACAAGAACTGATTTCAGAGCACTGATGATTTCGTGTGCTACAATTCTGAGTTTCAGCCATATTACACAGCAAATCAAACCAGCTGTTTCAAAGTCTGAACATTTCTATTATTTTACCTTTGCTGTGCTACTGCTTGCAACATAAATACTCTGCATCATGCAGGAAACCCTTAGAACTTGATCACATTCATAAGTTTTGTGTCTGGAAAGGGAGAACAAAGTGGTTGGCAATGGACCCTTAAGAACTAGGCACTAGATTTATATTTTGGTTGTGTTGATTAATACTGACACGATAAATGATGAATTTCCAGCAGTGGGAATATGAGATTTATTTGGTCAGAAGAAAGAACACTTGAAAATGGAGAGATTACATGTATGGAACTGTACACCTAGACAAAGTCAAGAAATGCAAACTTCTAATGCTATCAAATCAATCTGCTCGTTATGTCCCTTACATTTAATGTTTAGAAAAGTAACTCCGCTTTCAAGTACTTCAGTTCATTCAGAGTGCTGCCATTTTATTTAGATATGTGTGCTAGGCAAACCTAGCTTCCTCTGAAATCATTAGGAATAGTCAATCTCATAAACAGCAACTCAGAACAGGAAAAATAAAAACATGAAAGAAAAAGAGATTGATTTTTGCAATGCTGATTGAAGATGAACATTTAGAAGTAAAACGGAGCAGACTGAGTCTATGAACTGCTATGTATGTAGTTTTTGTGAAAGTTTCTCATTTATTATTACTGTGCAATTACAGTCTTATACATCTATACCAACCATAATCTAGCATCAGTGTAGATGAATCGCCAATACTTGGCTTCCTCTGAGCAAAAGATACACAACTCCTGAGCCGAATTATATTGTCAAGCAGTGTAAAATTTTTAGCTCTTCTCTCTTTATTTGCATCTCAAGAATCACATTGCTAAATCTTCACAGAGTATCTTGAAAGAGCACCCCTTTATGACTATATTTTTCCTACATATACTTTTTATTTAAAGAGAAGTTTTCTCAAGTTGCATTTTTAATAGCAGTGAAATCCTTTGAGTTCTTATTAGATGGAATCTAAGCACAAAATTCTCTCATCTGCTCTGCTGTACAGATCTTTGAAGGGTAAAAAAATCTCTTTTATGTTTGCAGTTGTGGTTACAGATTGATATGCTTATGTCTTTATATTGCCAAAATGACAGAGTTTTTTTATATGCAGTTGCAGTCACACTCAAACCAGCAAAGAAATGAGAGGAGAAACTAATGTATGGTTGTTCCAGATTCTGGTTTACACTTCTGCAGATACAGACCTCTTAGAATTTGCATTCACTGAATGAATCTTTGTCCAAGTTCTGATCTGATACATTGGTTGGTTGGTTGGTTTTGAGGGGTTTTTCTTGATCTTAGTGGAAGACTTGCACTGCAAACAGATCCAGAAGTAGGACTAATGATTGGACCTTGTTTAGGATGTAGGTAATGTACTTGTAAAGAGAATTCTATTGTAAAAATGTGGCTCCAAAAGACTGCATGCTTGGCCTTAGTGCCATAAAGAGAATTTGTTTATTCCTTCTTAATATAAATTTCATTGTGGATGGCATTTAAATATACAGAAGTAAAAGTTTGGAACTGTATTGACAAGGCAGCTTATCAAGGACAAGAAGAAAACCCATTATAGAACCTGTATGACTTATGATGCTGACCAGAAATTGGCTAACTATAACATCCAGACTAAGTGAGAGTCAGAGATAGCTCTCATTTGTAAAAAAAAAAAAAGAAGAAAAATTAGAAGTGATTTGGGACAAAAGGAGTAAGAATCTTCAAGTTATTAAGCTAYGCAATTGCAGTGTCTCTTTTCCATCTAAAATCTCGTTATAATGATGATGATGACTATTATTATTATTATTTACACAGGTAGATGCACACACATTTTAGTTGCAGGAGATTCCATTGTAGGATTACTAATGAAATATGCAGTGATTTTTGTGGGAGTGTAACATCTTACAAATCACCATGCAATACAGAGATACAGGCTTTTTCTCACTGCAGGCAACAAAATAAAACAAAAACAAATAAAAAAATCTGGGCTACATAATTGAAGTTCCTCTTCATTATTGTGACGTTAGCTAGCCTCAGGCTTTAGAATCTGCTCAATTGTAATGAATCGTTAAGATTTCAGTTGGACCAAGGAGAAGATAACACCTCATTGTACTTTGTTGTTTGCAAGATTTTAACAAAATAACATCTGCTCTCTTATATKGTGGATGATTTAATTTTTAAACACTTGTTCCCAACCTTTAATTTTCTGCAAAACAACCACATAAATTATTAATTCATCTATATTTCCTCAAGGCGAGCTAGACTTAAGGTTCTTCATAAATATTTAAGAATTCTATTGCAAAATAAACAAAAACTTCCACTTAACTTTTAATTGCAAGTCCCCAAAACCAGCAGCGGCAGCAGCATCAACAACAGTAAAGAGAACGATTTCAGATGGAAACACTTTTTTGTGAAAAAATCCAACCTTATAAGCTTGTGGAAATTCAGTGTGGTTTTGCACCAAGTTTGCAAAACATGTATTTCATTAGCAACAAATGTCAGAAAAAAAAAAAAAGACCAGCATTCAAATATAATCCAGTCTTGAACTGAAAATCTCCCTAGTGGCTCCCAGGAACATGAAGTGCAGCACACGTGTATGTGCATTTTCCAGGAATACGTCTGCCTATATTCATATGGAGTGTTATCCCGGCCCAAATCTGAATTGCTGTTTAATTCTGGCCCTGGATCTGAGAAGTGAAGGCGGACTCAAGCTTCAGGGCTAGCCTAACATAATTTCAGCTGCCAACTCCTCCCTTTTACCCAAAGGAATTGTGCTAATAACTATGGATCACTGCATTCGCTATTTCTCACCCTCTCACCGAACAGTTCTCACCTCTTGGAAAAACAGAGCTCTCTGAACCCTTTGGAGTGGTGCAGAGATCACAGCAAAATTAAGATCCAAGTTCTGTGAATGTAACAATTTACTTATATGTATATACATATATATAATATGTACATATATATTTTTATATACTATTTTGTTTTTGCAAAAGTGTGCTTTTCTATAAAATTTGTTGGCATTTTTACCCATATCATATATGAGAAAAATACTATAAAACTATATTTAAATGTTTTCATGTTTCAGTATTGTTTTGAGATAGATCTAATATTTTCAAAATATTTATTAGCTGAATTTATGTATTTGGATATAAAAATTATCTTAAGAAACTTTTTTTTACCCCCTAACATAAAATCAGTGAATCAGTCACTTTATATCTCACTTTATATATGAAAAAAATTTATGGACATGTAAATACGTAAAAGTTTCAGTCATTACTCCAAAGGAAGGAAAAGATTCTGCCATAAAATGCAAAAACAAAGTGTCAGCATTTTCAGTTTTCCTCTAGAAATATAATACTCCCCCAAAAGATAATACTTGATTAAAAATTCTAATATGTGTGTAAAAGTGGAGAGGTCTAAATACTCTACATAATATGGAAGAGCTCAGCTGTGACCACTTTTACTGTTTCCCTTCTCTTCCAGACTCTCATTTTGGTTGTGGTTCCCCACAGTTACGGACTCATGGGTTCCAACTGTGCTCTTACCTTTTCCAGTGCTGTCCAGAACTAATTCCAAGGAAGTAAACAAAATACAGGGATGTGAGAGTGGAGTAAGGGAGATTGAAAAGAGGCTCATGAAAGTATTCCTCCTGCTTTGCCATATGGATATTGATTTCTCCCCCTCAGGCTGAATATAATTGCCTGCTCTAATTTAGCATTGATCTACCCACCCAAGTTTCTTAAAGCACTGCACAGGCATCAATTAAATTGTTCCTAATACCACCTTTGTGAAGTAGGATAGCTGTAATTATTCACACTTGGTGAGGGGTGAAAAGTGATTCGTCCTGAGCTATTCAGTGAAACAAGCCAGGAATAAAGCGTGAGACAGTTATACCCTGCCATGTGCCCGTTATCAGGTCATTCAGAGTTTTTCAAAAGGCAAAATATTTGCTCATCTAATGACTTGGGATTCCAGTCAAACATACCTGGTTAGATAAGGAATGTACTATGACTGCTTCTGATCATATCGGATGTGCYTATTGCCTTGACTTCTCTCTTTTGTGGGATTTTTCCACTGTCTTATTTTTTGTCTTTTTGATTCCATCCATGCTGCTTAAAATGTAAGAGGCTTTTATTTTCTATGGTTCAGCTCTTGGCACTTGATTGTTGATTTGTTCTCCGAAAGGAACTTTTATGTTTTATTACCTGCAAGAGATAACACCTCTTGCTGCTGAGGATGACAAACCTGGTTTTGCTGCTCTGCTTTTTAGTGTCATTTTATTTAGTAGTTCAAGAGAAATCAGCTAGGGTGCTGATGAGGAGAAACAAGTACAAAGTATTTCATATACACATCCAAGAGTTCAGAAAAATTAAAAGTTCTAGCATATTTACTGTGGAAGTCTGATGCTAAAGCAACACATGGCTTAGAAAACTCTTTGAATTAGACAGTAGCAATAAACCAAAGTCATACTGGATATCAGATTTAATTTAGACAGCTTCTCTATGAAATATGAGACTTGTAGTCAATGAAGAGAAAAACACAAACAAACACCCACACACACACCTGGCACACTATTACAAGGCTTTTGTCCTGCACATGGGCAAACATTGAGAGATTTGTTCAAATGTAAGTAGGACACAACCTTTACCCTTCTGATCCAAGCTTTATCTGAGAGAAAATCATATTGATATTGGAAAGCTGTACAATATGTACAAACTTTAATTATCAGCTAGGCTGTGCTACCCAATGCTTTCACAGAGAAACCACAAGAATGTCAATAACTCAGTGCTTACTATTTGACCTCATTTTGCTACACTGCTTGGCTTGAACAATGTAAGTCTGCATTTTTGGCCAAGAACTTCCGACTTCAAAGAATCCCCTCTGGGTGGCACTTAGGGCCCTGGGTTAACTTTAAACATGTTCATAATATGATCCAAGTTGCTTTAGGCTTCACTATTAACATTCTAGAAAATTAGGGACGTAGAATACAAATTCCTTAGGCTGTTTCTTCTGAAGCATACATTTTTCAGAATAGGACATGCAAGAGATAGCAATGAATTCACTCTTGACTCCTGAAGAAGTGATGGAAATTAAGCAGTGTTTCCTTGCTCTGACCCTTACAAGTATGCAACAACTGATTAAAAAAACTAGTGTGGTGGTTGTGGATTTTGTTTTATTTTTGTTCCATTTTTGTTTGTTGGTTTGATTTGGTTTAAATAGGACCTAGACCCACAATTTTCTTTCAACAGACTCTAGTTTGAGGACGTTTTCTCCTGTATGAGGCCTTCCCATGAAGGTAATGATTTACAAATGATCAAAGAGTTGCAGGCCTAGTTTTTACTTTCTCCACTGTAGTCACAAATATACAGTCTCTGTACGCCTCATCTATATGATGATACGTTCTACTGTAAGAAGTTTGGACTCTCTAATTCTTCCACATGGTGGGCCTTGGGGCAAACTGTCCCACTTGCCTGCCATTAGTCTACATGCAGTGCCTGGCAAAACTGCATTGGGAAGGAAATATCATCATTTTTATAATCGTACCCATCTTACAGTGAATCATGTCTGACACTAAACAGAGAAAATAGAAGATTGTCACAGTCTGCTGGTATTCACTGCATTTTGAGATCTCCTTGAAACACATCTGAGCCCCAAACTGCACAATCACTGTGAAGCTCCAGCATGAAGCACTTAGTGAAGCAATTTCCCCATGGCTCCAGCATCACTGAAAAAAGAGAAGGGAAGGAAAGGTGCGGGAAGGTGCGGGAAGGTGCGGGAAGGGAAGGTGCGGGAAGGTG